>JAKVQZ010000056.1:0-75309 GCA_030463055.1 Lizanozyma gosingica | reverse complement strand
CAATGGTTCTCTTGTCGATACCACCACACTTGTAGATCAAGTGACCGGTGGTGGTAGACTTACCAGAATCGACGTGACCAATGACGACAACGTTAACGTGAGACTTTTCCTTACCCATGATGATAGTACTCTACTGCTTTTGACAGATGATGTGAAGAAGAAGAAGAAAAATCGAAATTTTATCCTGATCAAAAAGTAGGGGGGATTCGGAAATAAATATGAGACGAAAAATTTTCGCTCTGCTCGCCCAAAGCAATTTTCGCCAGCGGAACAATCAGTGAAAAAACTTCAGTGTCGGAAAGTGGGGGGCGTTAGACACAAAATGTCGCATTCTGAAAACCACTTTTAATTAATGTCCTTGTCGATGACATTGTAGTAATTGACCTCAAATGTCTACAAAACTGGACCTTCCATATAACAATTTCCTACTATTGGTGGACTATTATCGGCATGATTATTGGCGTTATTACCGTTACTATTAGTACCTTTTTATTTCTATTTTCTGTAACGCAACGTTGCTGGAGTCAATTCCTCGTTACTATGGCAGAAACCTGAATATCACGTAGAATTATCGGCATGTGGGCTTCGCTGTTGTTGGGCCACTTGGTAGTAGTGTTGAAGGTTGTGATGGTCGTAACGCTAGTGATGAGAGTAAAATGTCGGATGATTTTGTGTGCATGACCTTGTGTTGTTGGGGCAATACGATAAATGTCGGTATAAAGGGCTTAAGGTACTGTAGGATAGCTTTAAACTATACCAGTTGTACTTTACTGATAGAGTGTCTTTTGTATGGAGTTCTATTATTATAGCCGTTTTGTAACCCTGGCCTTGGTAGATCCTTTCATTACTCCAGTTTCATTATTGCACTGTGTCGGGATGAGAAGGTAAATAGTTTCTTTTTTGAAGACTTTCCCCCAATCATATTTCTAAAGTCACAAAAACTTATCACGTGATTAAGGGTATAGCCCTAACTTGGTTGAATACCATATGGTTTATTGATTTACATCAAATACGACTCTAACTGATGCAGTTCATTTTCGTGCTATTATCTGATATTTATACTGCCATGGGTTTTAATTCTATGCCATTCAAAGTTAAAAGTATTCTTTATTTTTACACCTTTTTAAATAAAATTTCTTTTGCACCCAAATCTACCAAAATCTCGGAACAACGTTGCAATAATTTCTCTCCCCTTTAATTTAATTTTGTTACAATTGACTATACTTTACTACCTCTATAAATACAATATGTATTCATCGCCGTCTCTTGCGAGATAGCTTCTTAAGCAATTGTTCACTGTGCTTCTCAGAATCAACTGAATCGTATCCAACTTGAGTAATAATTTGATCATCAACTTCATCTGCTTCCTCCTCATGTTCACGTTTACGTGTATACTGTTCGCTATCAGAGCCCTTGGCACTTCGATCGCTCTTTTCTGGTTCCTTATCAGTAATATGTAGTAAATTGGCATTGGTTCCACTCAATTTTCCGTATATTTTCCTTTCGTTTCCTCTTCTAGGGGAAGCCAACGTTGTAATGCTACTGCCGTTGTAATGATCACTAATTGCTGATTTCTCTTGATGGGAATGGTTTGAAAATTCAACAAACTTTGATTTTTTTACCGGTGATAACCGTGTAGCAGGCGGTGAATAGAGACACCAATCCAATCGCGCAATATCAGGCATGACTAACTTCTTACGTTTAACAGTTAAGTCGTTGGTGACTCCCTCCCACAAATACGCCACAGTGACAATGGGAATTTGCCAGTTCTTAGCAGCTTTGATTTTTGTTCGACATGAGGTTATAGTAATGCTTGAATTTTGGTTGTATGGGCACTCCAAGATTTCTCTGTGCTTGTACTGAAATAACTTCCCACTAACATGCTTCCTGAACAAATTGACATTAACCACCAACATATCTCTTGAAGAATTCAATGCGGGGCAGAATTCAAATCCCATGTACTCAATAAGTTTCTCCAAATGAAGCAATTCAATGCCTGTGAATCCACTTACACATACCTTGAAAGGAGAGTCACTCTTGTATAAGCCTTTAATTGGCATACACCACCGATCATGGCAAACTCTCTTGTAGTAAATGGACCGCTCGAGAAACCATTCAGTTACAACACGAATGTCACCTTCCTTAATGCGCAATTTAAAATCCCCAGGGAGGAGGTCCAACATTTGAGAAGCCGTGGATCCCAATTTGCTAGGAAGAATTATATGCGTAATAAGATCGATGTCGTTTTCAATGTCAGTTGTAATATTACCACCCATGTTTGATATTGATCTTTTTATTAGCTGCTGCTGGTGATCGCTGTAGCCAACCAAAAGAAAATTGAAGTCACTGAATAAATTGTCTGTGTTTCCTCCAGTATTTTCCGGTGTATCTGTCCTTGTAACATCTCTATTTGTATGTCGGTGCAAGTCTTCTTCGTTATCTTCTTCTTCATCCTCTTCATCTTCATCTTCTTCAGCCCAAGTATTATCCTGGGGCTTCAGCTCTATAATTGTATTCTTTTTCAGCATTATTGACTCCCACACTGAAGTGTTCTTCTTAATCTTCTTGGAACCTCCACCAACCTCTCCATTATTATGCACATTCCTTCTTGAGCTCATTTTGGCTTGTAATTCACCGTCATCTGCTGTAGCACTCTGAAACTCTCTGAGACGCTCCCATTCGTAGAACCCAATAAACTTGGTATTTTCTACGCCATAATCCTCGACTCGCAAGGGTTGGCCACGATAGTACGAATCCAAGATCCACATCGGGTGAACTGCCGCGATCCCCCACTCCTTAGCTTTCAAGTAACGTCTTCCTACTAAATCTGTGGTGATAATTACCAGATCTTTCAAGTTCAACGATGTGCTGGCCTCTCCTCCTAGCAGTTCTACTAATTGAATAAGATGCTGTTTATCGAAGAATTTGTGCTTATCTTCCACATCCAGTATGGCCGTAAACGAATTAGACATCTCCAAGTTGATTTTATCCAAGTCAATGTGCGCCAAACACATCGACATATCCTCAAACGCGTTCAATGTGTATTTGCCCAACAGTAACTCGTTCAAAGGTTTTCCCTCTATCCACATTTGGTGCAATTGTGCTATGGCATCCGTTCGTAGAAACATCATATTGGCTCTATATTTTACACTGAAGCGGTACTTCTCAGTCTTGCGATTGCCTACCACCAAATAGTTCACTTCAGACATAAGATCATCGTGGACTATCCCCCCCATTGCCTGGATCTGTTTGAAGATCACTACGCGTTCACGTCTCTCTATTCCTGTGCAGCAGAACTGCTTGCCTCGAAACGGTAGGTCATCAGCCATGGCTAAATATGCAATCGTTGCTCACTATGGGATATGTGTTCCTGCCAGAACTATTGTACTTATTCCGTCATAAGATTTGAGACTGTGTCAATCGAAGAACTGCCGTTTGTATGTCACTAATGCTTTACCGTGGTATTTGGCTTTGGAGATGCGCGATGCTTTCAGTAGTGCACGAAATGGGAAGCGTAATAACATACATGAATATTGGCATGTTGCACGCTAGTTTTGTGGAGAGATGCCAGTGCCACCACGTAATGCTGTTAAAAGATTAAGATTACAGTGGTTTCCAGTTGATATCCGTCAATCAAAGTATGAAGCAATGTATCTTGGTTTCGTTGTAATGTCGAATACCGCAAATATGCGCATATAAATGATATAAATACTGATATTCATTTGACTCATGTTGAAGTAATAGGTACAAATTTGGCACACACAACCCAATGCTGACACTACACAATTGACAAGGGCTGCGTAATAAATACCGTAATTACATGGAAGCAAGTGGTAGTAGCATAATTTCAGAGTCATTAACACTAGCGGCGGTAGTTCATTCATCTTTAAACACTTAATCTTTCTATCTATCTCAACTTTCACCGTATTCCGGAACAACGATAAACTTCCGCACTTATACTGAGTGAAGATCTCTAGTTCAGTCCTTTCTGAGCTTTCTTGAACTTGAATTAAAATTGGCAAACTGATTTGGCATCGAAATCTGGATTGCATGCAGCGAAGAAAAGGGTGATCTCACTAAATATCTCATTCTGCAAGATAAATTGCCACATATTCCTCTGACGATCCTTCCCTGGTTTCACATATTCGTGAAATTACGAACTGGGTATGCGACATAGGTAGATTCACTTTTTGTGGGGTAATGATAAACTATACAATCAAGTTTGTGAAGTACACGCATTTTGTCGTTTTCGATTTTTGATTTCACTAAGGAACGTTTTACTAATGCCAATGTATATTCAGTAAACGAGAGTAACAGCCATTTCCTTCTACATGATTCTGAAACAATGGCTATCACTCGTTCCAAGAACAAAGTTGTCAAGGTGGCTGTGCTGTCCAAGTCTGCAATTAGACAAACACGTACGCGTATCAAGACAGTAAGTACAGTTGCCACCTCAGTCGCCACCTCAGATGGGAGCTCTGGAGCTCCGGTAGCCACTCGTGCATCTGTTATTGCAGTTACAGCTCCAAAATTAAAAGCTCCAAAGAGCTTGCCTGATTCTTTTGTAGCTAATCACAAGCCTACATTTATACAAGCCATAAACCACATTCTTTCGGTTGATCCTGGACTTTATGAAATCGTCACCAACACTCCATGGGGTAAGTATTCGATTGAGGAAGATGCTCCTGATATCAATGACCTTACAGCAGATAAATATAATCCTCTGGATATTGGAGATTTGGACCCAACTGTGTATCTGTATTGGGAAGCATTGGTTCGAACAATTGTGTCGCAACAGGTGAGTGGTGCAGCAGCCAAGGCGATTCGCGCAAAGTTGTATGGGTTCTTCGACAATAAGATTACTCCTGCCAAATTTCTTGCTGCTGAGCATGATGATCTTCGAGGCTGTGGACTCTCTAATGCCAAAGTTAAATACGTGAAAGATGTCAGCGAGAAGTTCTCTGCACCAGAGAGTCCTTTGCGAAATCTCGAATGGTACTCAACAGCTCTGTTAGAGGAAATTATAGAACAATTAGTATTGATAAAAGGTATAGGTATCTGGTCAGCTAAAATGTTTGCCGCTTTCAATTTACATGAGCCTGATGTTTTTGCAGAGGAAGATTTAGGAATTGCAAGAGGGATGAGCAGGTACTTAAAACTGAGGGACGACTTCTTGCAAGAAGCGAAGGAAAATGTACAACTTAAAAAGAAAAAGAAGATGGCTATAGCCTCAAATGGTAAGCGAAGAGATTGGGTTCCTGTTGAAGAGGAGTACATGAGATATATAGCGAAGAAATTTAGTCCACATCAAACCATATTCCAGTCAGTCATGTGGAGGATGTCTGATACCAATATTGATGTGTTAGAAGGTAACGATGGCGATGTTGCCAAAACATCCAAAACGAAGAAGAAAAAACTGTCAGATCAATAGCACTAACATTGGCAAATATGCAGTGAGGGGTATCAAGAATAATGTCGTGGCCGTTGATTCTTGGGGTTCTCCTCCGATGTCGATGTTGATTGACTTTTCGTTTTGTCTTTTTTTCAACTTATTTAGTTCTTGTTCGATCTCTTTTAGTCCATAATCCAAAGTTATTTCTTGCTTGAGAAATTTTAAGTCTTCTTCCTTGAAACCACCCTTTTCCACGAGAAAACTAATAAGCCGATCAATATTGATTCCAAGATCTTTAAACTTCGGTGGTTGGGGGGAAAGTATTTCCTCCTTTGTCTGCTTTGGCTGAGCGTATTTCTTGTAGTTTATATCCTCATGGAGGTAATTGGTGTCGCTGCTTATCTTCTGGGTCCACATTTTTAGGTCGTTTAATTCGTAGTTTTTAATAGCTGACCTCATTTCCTTGTTGGGCTTTTTGCGGGAGATTGAAGTATCTTGGGAGTAAACGCTTAGGCCCTCTAGATCAAGAAACTCCTGAATCCAGGCAGTACCCAGGGTAATTCTGGTTTTAGGTGGTATTTGCACTGTTGTAGAGGGTATTGGTGAAATTTGCGTACCAGAAGTCATTGACGACAGGTGTTCATTTTGGGAGGCGGCAAAAACGCAAGTTAAGAGCACAACTAATACAAAGCAACAATTCGTAATCGAATTCGACTTAAAGCATAAGTCAAAGGATACCATGACGCAACAAGATGTGGTACTACTTCAGTAACATAGAACATAAAAGAGAGAGTTGGTGACAAATATTGCATTTGTAAACAAGATTTCGCAGCCATTTTGGGTAATTAATGTGAAAAATTATCAGAAGTAGAATTCAAATTATCTCAACTTTTTTTATGGATGGTTACATAATCAGACTATAATGCACAGATGCCGGCGAAGGATTGGCCCAAAGCCAAGGGGATCATTTAAGCCAAGGGGATCATTTGTGTGTTATTATTTACTGGCTGTTGGATTAAGTGTAAAACTAAAGTTAGTGCTCTGTTTGCACTTGCATGTAGTCCATCATGGTTAGGACATGTCGTACCAGGTATGGGTGATAACCAGCATATCGACACAAAACCAACAGGGGTACTGGATACAGTGAACCTTCGAATCGTGTATCAATGATAATAACACAAGGTACAGATATGAGCAACAATTATGTAAGGGAAGCAGAGAATATTATTTTTCACATCCTACTTTCCTTTCCCTAGTTTTTCATTTGTTACAAACCATGTAAGTGTAGCAAAGCATTGCAGAGTGCAGCAGGTGTTGAGTAAAGGGCAACATTACGCTAAACAGAAGTCAGTTTAATATATAATACACTGTTGGATAGTTCAATACCTTACAATTCACTACAATTGAACAGTGCCAAATTACAACCCTTACTACCACATTGTATTCTAAAAATATAACATGGGCTAAGGGAGAAAGACAAAAGTCTTGCATGGAAGAAGGTAACAAGGAAGTTGGAAAAATACCAAGTTCTTTGTACCCAGTGGTAACAATCCATTTGATGGATGTACAGGCAGGAGTTAATTTAGTGGTCTCGTCTGGGGTGGGTGTGCCTAAACAAGTAATCGAGCTTCCCATAGAGGAACACTATTTGGCAGGTCGTGGATATTAGTTTTCGTATTGGCACAAGGCGACTGGGGAGCAGTTACGAATGTAAGGATAGCACATTCCCGCGCAACGCAACTAAGATGGAGTTGGCCAAAGCGATACCAAGGGATTCTCGAAAGTAGCTTTTAATGCGACCCGATTATTCTTTTTTGCTATATTACGATATCACGCTACGCAACGGCTGTAGAGTTACCAATCTACCATTATGCCATCCTGTCATTCTTCCTGATCTCCTCATGTATTCCCCAGTGCAACAATTCGGCCATACGCACTACATGGCATATGGCGTTATTCATATTTGATATTTCTGCCCAATTCCATGTCCAACACGGGAAATGCCATACCATAACCTAGTAGCTATCCTGTTACTCCGTAGATGGCGTGCTTGTAGATGTATTTATACAGCGCCGGTGATAGATAGATTAGTGGATAGATAATACTCCCCTATTTGCGCTGTTGATAACTAGTAAATTTGAAATAATAAGCGTTGGGTCCACCATTATTTTTTCCCATCGCATTTCTCCAATACTCTCCTCCATCTTGGCTCCTGCTCTTGCCCTTGGTCACAGGACACATCTAAATCTTAGTACGGGATAGAGCATTACAGTATACCATACCATTACCCAGCATAACGGTCACCACTCATCACACAATAATCAATAGCAAAAATAACATACCTACCAGCGCATTGCTCCGTTGCTAGTCTCATCCAACAATTATTTTCCGAACATTATCACACACTCGTTTCTCCCATACATCCCACAATTCGAATCTTTGTTGGTGTCAGTTCCCACAATCCCCATATAAATTACCGAGTCCGCACTAACACTACGCTGCGATTACTCTATCTACTACAACTCTCGCATAACACGTCCACTCGTTTAGCCCAAAGACCCATCTTTTGCTTACAGCGCGTTTCAGTCCCATTCCCATCGCCTGGTACACTATTGTTACGAAGGGAGCTTTGTTTCACATTTTCAACTGCGGCTACTCTTCACATCAAGTCTCGACGCATCCCACCAGGAACAGTAAACGCAGCCCCCTGAACCAGATCCATCACTGCGTCGCCCTTTTTCCCATTGCGGTTGTACTTCTTGCCTGATTTATTGGCCAATCTTGTTTACACCAGTGACTGCCTGTCTTTAAACATTCACTGTGTTTCATAGCTGCAGCTTATGCCCCTGATTAACTGGGTCCGAATTTGAACCGACACTGACACAACAAAGGTTTACTTTTTTCATGTCTGACCTTTCCTACTCTTCGATCTCGTCTTCGTCGACAGCTAGAAGGAACTCCTTACCGACGTCAGCACCACCGGCACCAACTGTGATTCCTTCGTCTTCCACAGACTCGTTGCTCACAATAGCCGACAGGTTCCATCGCAGACCCATCAAACACCTGACTCTGTTTACCTCTGTCAACGCCTTTACATCCAGCGACCGCCAGATACCGTCGCAGAGATACCCCGATAGAAACAACGACAGGAACACATCTGCGCAAACAACTTTCTACTTCCCCAATGGTGAAGTGTTCCGATCGCGTCCTTCCCACAAGAAAAACCCCCTGCGCTCCAATAGACCCCAGAAGAGTTTATCAATTGCACATTCCAGCAGTGGAGGACCAGTTCTGATTCCAAGGACCTATTCTATGCCCTCTATCGCATCGGCTTCCTTAACTTCTCCTCCTTCAAGTAATATCGCCAGATTTAGTAACAACAGCGGCACCAATAAGAACTTCACCGCTACTCCAGCTACTTCTATACGCGAAAACCTGCAAAATCCTCGCATCTCGACTTCCTTGTCAACAAATACCTTGAGCAGATACTCTGCCACCGGATATTCATCGCTCCATAGGAACAACTCTGTTACTTCGTTCACATCGTTCACCTCCATCGCTTCCTCGAACCACACAACCGTTTCCTCCCTTAAGCCCAACACCAGCTCCGCTTCGTCCAAGGCACTATTAAAAAAGCAGTTACTCACCCGAGACTTGGAGAGGAATATCCGCAACTCCCTCTTGGATACGCCAACAAACTTGCCCACTGCTCTACAATACTCTGAGCCAGACCAACACCACCACCAGTCACACCAAGTGGGCATGGCCGCTAAATTAGTGCCCTCCAATCTAACTTGCCACAGCGAGGGTACTGCCGACTCTGACGAGCATTTGGCCATGAAATCAGCGAGTTCCAAGTCCTCCAGCACCAAAACTTTGAGCACGCCAACTACAAGCATTAGTGAAGATTCCCACGACCCGGGAGAAGTAAAGGCAATCAGCAACGGTCTAGCCTCTCATCCCACGCCAGCTAATGAATGTGAAGACACTATTCAAAGCTCTCGTGAAATTACAGATATGATGAGCCATCCAGCCACGGACTTGAGTTCCATTTCCGAAGAAGACAAATCGCTACCCTTGTGTGAATCAACCAAGATCCACGATACTGAGGAAAATGACCGATTATCCTCAGCTAAAGTGCCAACTCTGGAAGTGGCATATCCCTCGCTACAACACGGTATCAAATCAAACCTAAGATCCTCGTCGCCCTCTGAATTTTCAGATGCAAGTGACTTTAAGGAAAGAGACACCAAGTCATCCTCAACTTCAAGTTTAAGCGCATCTGCTGATCTGGGGGGACGCCCAAATCTCCAAGGCTCGACCACTATCCAAATGGCCCACGGAAATTCTTCTCGGGTTATCCCTTCGTCGGTTAATGAAACACCTCTGGTTTCATCGACATTCAATTTGGAAGCAATTGTCGGAAGCATCCCCACGCGATTCAAGAGTTTAAGTAGAGAATCAGTGAACCGTAATTCCTCAATTAGACTGCTTATTTCCCAACGACAACAGAAATCTAAACCAGGAACTTTAATAGAAGGAGGGCCCATGCAGACCTATAAGGATTTGACAACAATGGAAATAGTCAGTTCTGAGGTTCCTGAAAGGAAAAGACCATTAACTTCATGGGAAGGGGAAAGATCAGCAGTTAATTCAATAATTAATCGTCATTCGAAATACATGAAGTTTGTCAATGATGCGGGGTTTCATGAGTCAGATGAAGATTCGTCACCTACATTGTCCCCCAAATCGCGCTTGGATCACTTCATTAACCAATTGGAACTGATGGATGATGATGAAGTTGCTGAATTATACAAGACCGGAGGATTAGACTGGTTGCATGATCACGGTATTGATCCAGAATCCATTATTCCTCGTCCTTGTAGTGGTTCTCGTATTCTGAGCCAAAATAGTGGTGATTTGGCTAAAATCAATCGTCCCTCTGAATTAGACAATTCCAATAAGATAACCAATGGTGTCAATGATGCTACTACCAATATAACCACCAGAACAGATCCAATTCAAAAGCAGTATGCCCAAACAAGTTCCAATATTTCACTGACATACCATACAGCCGACCCTTCCCCTCAGACAGAAATGTTTGCAGATAGCTCTTTGCACTTGCCCATTCGAAATCCAAAGGCTTTTACCAACTCGCCGTTGATAAGGACTCCCATCACGTACAACCAAGAAAGTCCATCCACTTTGACTCCCTCAACGTTAACTGAACCTTCTGCATTGAACATGAAACCAGGTGATACACCCGGGAGTAAGAAGACATCTCCTTTGAGGCCCAAGAAGCCTCTAACATCACAGAAACAATTAGAAAAGGGTATTGCCGATGGAAATGTTACGGTTACTGATGACAAGAATAAAGATAACTCAGTGGAAAATAAAGACAAGATTACCGAGGCGGTGAAACCACTATATTTAAAGTATCGTAATCGCTCTGACGGTGAGCAGAGTCGATCAAAATCTGCATCAACAGAACCAGAATATCATGTCAACAGCTCTCGAATTCAAAATTCGCTGGACATAGCGATCCAACTTGATGATCTGTTCAATGTTAAGGATCAATCTCTGGATGTAGAATCAGAGGAGGAGAATAAAGAAATTGAAGTGACGGACAATGGCCTGGATTTGAGGCCCTCTTCGTTATTATTGCCACCATCTCCATTTAATCGGCCCTCGTCTTCTGATTTTGAGATTCTGGTCAAAACGACATTTAAATCAGTGCTGACATCTGACTTGGCTGCTCCAAAGAGTCTTTTAAATCCAGAGGAGGCTACATTTGCAATGAAGAATTCATCCATGACTTCAATTGATAGAGTCGAAAGAGAGAGGGATATGAATAAATACTTGACTCCAATGGAATATTCTACCCCAATCCGGCAGTTGTTAAATGATGACAGTCTTAGCATTGACGGGGAACTGATGCCACCTCCAACTCCACCACCAAAGGACTCTCCATCACATAAATTATTAGCTCGGAAGGTCAAGAAGCAAAGACGAAGACAAGAAAAAGAAGCCGAACGTATGAAACGGAAGGAACAAGAAGCCCTAGATAAGCTAGAAAATCGTTTACGCTCCAAGGAAGACTCACTGAAGCATTCAGAATTGACGTCAACAGAGCAAATGGGTCATGAGAAGACTAAGGGAGAACAGCCACCTGGTGTGTTCCTTGCGGAATTTGAAAAGCCTAGAGTTTCAACCAAGATAAACTCAAACAAAGACTGTCCCATGAAATCGTCTCATATGAAAGAAACTCCCAGACACAACCAACCACTTAAACATACACCTGAAACTATTGGGAATGAAGCTCACTTTGTGGGATCACCCATAGTTAAAGATCTCGGGGCTAATGAGCCTACCACTCACCATGAGACAAGTGAGGGCATCAGTATTCCTCAAGTGTCCGTGGATAAGATTTCATATCCCGGAGTTATTTCTGAAATCGAAATAGTGAATCTGATGTATGTGTCCGATATTTCCAAGATGAACAATATTGAAGCAAAGGCTAATTCGAAGAGTCAGACAAATGATGTGTCTTTGGTATCAAAGGAGTCCTTTGCTGATGCTCAAGCAGATCAACCAAAGAATTACACTCAGCCTTTACCTTCGAGTACACCACCAATTGTCAAGCCGTTTAGTACGAATCCTTACAATTTGCCCAATACTAGTGAAACAAGGTTAGCTGGCTTTAATTATGCCACACCCTATAAGAGCGCTGCTATGGCTCGGGCAAAGTTGGAAGTCGAAGTTTTACCGGACCCCAACATAGATATGAAATGTGAGGTTTTATCGAATGAAACGAACCAGAAGAAGTCGCAATTGGAATCGAAAAGAGAGCCTCAAATACGGACCACCGAGCCAATAGTAGTTGCACCCACTCGGCAAATGGTCCCCTCTGAAAGTCCAACAGGAAGGGCTGAATTGAATACACATTTAGACTTAGAAGCCGAAACCAAATTGGCCGGAAAAGGGCAACAGAAGAATGAAGAAAACAGATATAAGGTGGAATCTCCACCTACTATCGGCAGTGGAATCAAATCATCTCTGGTTAGGTCTATGGTGGATGCAGTGACACCAAAGGATGTAACAGATTCGTCGGTTCCTCCACGACGTAAGAACCCTGGATTAAGTCCTCTACTTATTTCTTCTGGTTCTGTCGCCGTGAGGCCATCTGGTTCTGAAATAGAACACCCCAATCCTATAACCAGGACAAAGACAGAATCGGAAAAACCAAATATTGAGATTCCATCGGACTTAAAGGGGTTGACAAAGGCAAGCAGCCCTACAATTAAGGTAGACTCTACTGAAGAGTCCATTACGAATGGTCGAGCTGCCAATCGCAGACCTCCTCCTATGGAAGCAGAAATACCAGTTACAGATCTGAAGCCTACTTCTGCTTCTCATAAGCCTGGGTTTTTAGTGAAGAAGGCAGCGAAAAGCAATTTTAACTCAGCTGAAAACTCTGAGAAATCGAAGAAGGGAAACTTCAAGAAAGTACTTACTAAAATGTTCAAAAGGAGTGGAAGCAAAAATAACTTGTTTGAAGTTGTGCAGCCAATCAGAAATGAAAATGCGGATACTTCCAAACAAGAACCTGCGATAAAGGAAGATGAAAAAGGACTCAGGATGGAAGAGAAGAATCTTTCTCATGAAGATCTTTCAATTTCTTTACCCCCTATAGAGCTTGAGTCTACAAATCTATTGGATGATATGTTCACTACCTTTGAAGAGTTGGATAAGCGGAAGTCCTTTCTTTCCAGCGGTTCAAACGCCAATCCCATCGCACCCATACGCTCAGGTCTGGTGAGACAACCATTTTTCTTCAGAGACGATGAATTATCAAATGATCAGATAATGGACCAGCAATTGAAAGATGATAAGGACAATGGTTTATCCACCGATGCTTCTAACAACAACAGCAGCGAGGAAGATTTGACAGTTGATAAGGCAGGGGGAAAGCCCTTTGCCAAAGATATTTTAGGAGGCTTGCCTTCTTTGAGAGTACCAACTGCCAAAACTGCTCCTACAGACTCTGTGTACATTGACGATAATATTTTGTTTTTGCAAAAAGAGTTTAACTGGAAGAGACTCGGTTTAGATGAAGACTCTCGTCTACCACCCATCGAGCCGATTTCTCCCGCGATAGAAACATTCCAAGTTAAGGATGTTTCGCAATTTGACGATGACAACAGATATTTGAAGCTTGCCAAACAATTCAAGACAGAGGTCACCAGGGGACAGCCTCTTCAAGTTGTGGTTATCAAATTTGAGGACGATGTCACGCAAAGAGCCGTTCCAGAACCTAATGCCGAAGGACTCAAGCCAATTCTAAGCAAAAAATCCAAGCTCCCTACACCCATTCCTGCGTTGATGAATCGTGGGCACAGCTATAACATTAATTTGGATTACAAGCAGGACTTGATGAAGAAGAATGTAAGTAGTGGTGCCAACAAGAGGAATGTTCTGTTCGACACGAAAATCCTCATTAACGAGACATTTGCACCCGACCAATATAGAAGATACAACAAGTGTGTCACACAATATACCCTCACTGACCCCAACGAAATTAACAAGATCAAGGATGAGTTGAACACCTATAAATGCAACGAGATGTTTATACACAAGAGCAGCAAGAAGTT
Organism: Lizanozyma gosingica; assembly: GCA_030463055.1. NCBI lineage: Eukaryota > Fungi > Ascomycota > Pichiomycetes > Serinales > Debaryomycetaceae > Lizanozyma > Lizanozyma gosingica. Next base: position 61,266 of record JAKVQZ010000056.1, on the reverse strand, counting down.
CACACATTTCTTCTATTGAGGGGTTGTATATATTTATTTAATACACTTAATCAAAATAAATCAAGAAGTAGCAAACAGCTTATAATACTTGTGATGGTATTGTTAGATAACTAATATAAGTAACATAAGTAGAATTAGTTGTACTATTGGTACAACTAATATAAGAAGAAATAAAAAGTTGTTTAATTATGTAATAATATAGTATAGATAGCATGTTCAATATTAGAAACTTAAATAAAATATGTATTATAAGTAGTAGAAGTAATAAATAGCAAAGAAATATACTTAATTTCAATATTGTTGACATACGTTCAATACCTTGACTGGACTAATGCTATTTTTTCCGTAATAGCTCTTCCCTGTAATAATACTAACTTCCCCGGTAAGTAGTATAACTGTGGTTAGACAAAAGTAACGGAATGTGATAGTGGTTGTCTGGAGAATTATCGATTTGAAAAATTATTTCAACAAATGGAAAGAACGAACTCAGTTTCTTCTGGAGAAAGTATTTTCCAGTTAGAAACTTGCATTTATATACTCCCAGCTTCAAAGTATTCCAGTTAGTTCTGTTGGAGATTCCCAATGCTTCGTATCTATCACTTTCCAATTCTGGATTTATTACCCACTTCTTGACTCTTCCATCATTATCGGTCTTAGCCATACAAATAAGGGTGTCATTGTTGTTCAGTTCGCAAGCCAAGTCTGAAGAAACGAAAAATAGTTGCACTGTAACACCGGCAGCCGGCCTACCGGTAGTAGTGTCCAATATATGACAGGTTATAGGATCCATTGCACTTGAATAAAGATGAAAAGCACTAATGAGTCTTATTTGATTCTGCTAAGATAACCATTATCTCTTTCACTGATTAAGACTCTCGACATATACTGCATATAGAATAACGCGGAGATCGCCGAAAACATATTCTGGTCCATTCATTTTATGTGACTTGGAGTATTAATAACAGATTGCTTTCGTCATCCTTTAAATCTCCATTGGAATTTCGAACAGATCCAACGATCCTTATCGCCTACATCATAAATGACGATGAAATCCACAATTGAGTTCATCAAACGAAGATCCCATTTGGAAGGCTCAAGATGAGAAAAGCCTGCCAAGTACCTTGGAATATCAAGTGACTTATCTTCATCAAATGCCATTTTGGCAAGCTTTATGCGTCTCAAATAGTTGGCAGTGCTGTTGTAGAGATTGTAAAGGTTAGTGGAAGTGACGGTTTTTCTCCGAGATGACACTGCAACCAAATTGTATGAATAGTACAATTCCTTTAATTCAGTGGTTATGCTTTGCAACGTGCCCCACCGGCTGAGGTTATATTTCTGGTAGACCTGGGGGATCAGAATGGGTTCAAATTTGTTGATAATCAAGGCCCGTATAATTTCAGCAAGCACAACGTAGTGGGGTGGACCCTGCCTCTTGACCGCGATAACTTCAACGTCACTTGTGTCCGAAGGTAAATCTATTTCTGTGATAGATCCGTCACTCTCAGACTGTGAAATTACAGTAGTTGACGGAGATAATGCTCCAACCTCATTACTGAAAGGAATTAAGGGAGATACTCTGCCTCTGGCCAAGTAAATAGAATCCTCGAATCTGGAAACCACAGGCTCGTCACTATTGGACCCACTGAGTGAGATCGGCAGAGTCTCTGACAGTGATATGATGGTGAAGATACCCGGAGGAGACTGTGGAATAACTTGGTGCTTTTCATTGAAAGTGTCAGCAGGTAATTGCATTTCAGAAATTTCAACAGTCTCTGGAGTAACAACCCAATCCATAGCCAACTTTGTGCAGCGGAATTCCCACGTAGACCTCCAACTTTCAACCTCAGCAGCGAAATCACCATTTCTGTCAAGCACATTCAATGTCGAAACATGAAATTGGCGACTTTTATTTCCCAATAGTAATTTGCCTTCAACTGTCACTACTGCGCTGTAGTTATGGCCCCATATAAGTCCCTTAGATAAATAAACACCGTAGGGGATTCGACAACGGATTATTGACTCTTCTCCAGAAGAATCATCAATGGCTAGTGTGACAGTTGTACGTTCTTCTGGTCCTTCATACATTTCCTCACCTACGATTCGTCCCGTTAATATCATCGACTTTATTGCGTGGTTGCCAACTATTATTGCGTTGGAGTAAACCTGGGGTACCGAACCCAAGTAAAAATCTCTAGCCATAGGAGCCTTCATTAAATCTGAGATGAACATGGGTACTGTAGCTGTAGAAACTGGGTCCAAATGAAAAAGTGCTGGCCAGTAGAACTTTCGACCGTTTTTATCCCGTCGAAATATATGCGTTTCCATTGCTAGAGCTAACAAAGTCAGGCATAAATATGTGGTTTGAATATGCTATGCAGACAATGTATGCTACCTTCTACTTTTGTATAGTGCAATGTAGGCAGCTGAATTAAGTTCCATAAGGATTGCAAGTATATAGAGCAGAAGGACAGAACAGCAGATTAACACAGTATAAAATGTCTGATGTGGTTCCCCGAAAGTAAGTCTGGGTTTAATTTGAATCTGAAGTAACTCTGACAGTAAACGATGTGGATTTCTGAAACAAACAGCAATGGCGTTAAGGTCTGTAAACAAATAGTTATAGGAACAAATGCTAATATTGACTTAACAGTAAATCTCTATCGTAGTTGTAGCACATACATTATATCTAACAGCACAAGTTCCGAAAGTACACCACCAAACACTATGAATGCTGTATTCACTGCATTCACTGCATTCACTGTTTCTACTTTGTCTATTTATTTACTTTATGTACATTATTGATTCCTTATCATGGAACCGTTTCTGGTATCGCCCATTTTCTCAGTACTTAAATTTTGGACTGTACCAAACTGCGATGAGATGACTACAACTTTCATCAGCAACGATGGCATTATTTGAAGTAGAAGGTTGGGACTTGAAGTCAAAGTCAGTGGCATTTGGAGATGGCGGAGCTCAAAAGAGCAAGAAGGAGCGCAAAGAGCGCAAGAAACAGGCTCTGAAGGAACGCTATGACCGCAAGAGAAAGAGCGATGAGCATATCGAAGAACAGGAGGAAACCATCCAGAAAAAGTATAAAAAGGAACCCAAGAAGTCTTCAGAAAAGTCCAAATCAGTGGAAACGGCAAAAGAAGCCAATCCAAAGAAATCTTCCCCTGTGGGTCCCAAGGAACTGCCAACTATTGGTACTCTTGATTCCGGGACCAGCGAGCCAGTTCGTAAATTGAGTCCATTGCAACAGAAGATGATGGCCAAGTTGTCCGGTTCTCGGTTCCGTTGGATCAATGAGCAATTATACACAATCACGTCGGAGTCCGCATTGGAATTGGTTAAGAAAGAGCCCACTTTGTTCCAGGAATACCACCAAGGATTCCGTTCCCAAGTGCAATCATGGCCCGAGAATCCAGTGGACGTCTTCGTGGACCAAATCAAAACCAGAGGGTCACTGAAACCTATCAACGCTCCAGGAGGATTGCCTGGGATGCCAAACAGACAGGTTGTTATTGCGGACATGGGGTGTGGTGAGGCACAATTGGCTTTGGATGTGAACACTTTTGTCAAGCAGTACAACTCGAAGAAACCAAAGAACTCCAAGAAACCAAAGAGAAACGGGGGACCGTCGTCTTTGGACATTCAAGTGCATTCGTTTGATTTGCAAAAGGCCAACGACAGAATTACCGTGGCTGATATCAAGAACGTTCCCTTAGCCGATGGGCTGTGCAACATTGTCATTTTCTGTTTGGCATTGATGGGAACCAACTTCCTAGACTTTATTAAAGAGGCCTACAGAATACTTGCTCCTCATGGTGAACTTTGGATCGCCGAAATCAAGTCTCGGTTTGCGGAATCAGCATCAAAGACCAAATCTGGGGAAGTTGGTCAGGAGTTTGTGGATGCTTTGAAGTTGTGTGGCTTCTTTCACAAGGCCACTGATAACAGTAACAAGATGTTTACTCGGTTTGAGTTTTTTAAGGCCCCCCAGGATATTCTTGATGAGCGTAAGGCAAAGTTGGAGAGGAAAAAGAAGTTTGTGGAGCAGGAAACAGAAAAGGAAGAACTTGAGAACAAGAGACATCGTGCTCCTGAGGGTGAATGGCTTTTGAAGCCTTGCATCTACAAGAGAAGGTGAATAGCGGGACATGCCAAGTCATATAAAATTCGTACATTGGTGTAATGTAATACATATTTTTTAGTAAGATTTCACTTTGTATAAGTATGGTGTGAACTTCTGTAACTACAAATTCACATTACTACTATTATGTTTCTATAGGTTTATGTTTCTATGGGTAAGTATGGCTTAACATTATGCTTGCAAACGGATTCGTGCCCACTTCACTGTCTTCTTCATATCACATGAGCCTAACAATAGATTCTTTCAAAACTAATTGTGCCAAGGGTATATCTATAGTACATACTTCAATTTCAATTGGTTATCGGCCTCTCCCGCTTAAAATGCTGGCATAAATAACTCCCCTCTACCACACCAGCATTTACCACTACCACTGTATTTCACCTGAGTGTAACTACTCATTCTATACGATTTGCATTCCGTTCCACCCATCACTCTATTTCTATATCTATTACATCATAGATACGAAATTAGAATGAAGTCCCCATTATATGGTCGTGTAGGTACCGCATAAAGCCCCAAATTCCGTATAACTACCGCTTTTCCACTTTTTGGGCCGACCAGCCAGCCATTCAAACAGCCGCGACTTCCTAATTGGGAACAAATCCAGCTCATCTTGGCCCATTAACTTACTCCGGGGAAGGTCCCACTCAAGTCAATTGTCCCTGGTTGTGGTTGTTGTGATACGACGTCAAGTGTCAGTGGATGAAGGCTGGGGCTTTGGCAAGGGGATTATGCTGGTACTTGTGTGCCAGTGCTGGCGCTTGATATCCTCAACGGGATTGCATGGGAAAAGCTGCATTAGTATATATAATGGAGGAGGAAAGCCTTGAATCAGTGGACCCCTAGTCCAGCTTCAGAGGCCGAACCTTATTTCGTATCAAAGTCATTAGTACATCATATCATCAAGAAAAGAACGGGTCAATTATCATTGCCAAAATCATCATAGCAAAACTAGCATTATTTGAGAGTACCACTCAAAAGACAATTCTTCAATCACGTTATACCAATCATTAATTAGGGACATCACCAACAGCGGTGATTATAGACCTGGAGTTAACCATGACTGACTACTATCAGCCCAGTTTGCTTTTCAGACAGAATGCTATGAGACGGCGGTTTCAGCCACTGCTTTCACCTATTTCCAGTCACGAGAGTCTAGATACCCAAGTGTCGTTGCTCAGCTTGAGAGAATCGGATGCTTCCAGCGCTGCCACTGCTCCCTCGTCTCCTTATAACTCCAACTGGATGCTCAAAGACTTTAAACGAACAGATCTCCATTTGGTCAACAAGGTGTGCTCATTGGACAGAGTCAATGTTACCTCCAACTACTGGAAAGTCCCAGATAATACCATGCACTTAACTTCTATGGCTATCAAAAGCGAGGCCCTGGACGACCAAGACACAGAAAATGTTAGAATGGCCATAGCCAGTGGTGGAAGCGAAAACAATCTTTATATCTATGATTTGGACTTGGTCGATACTTATCTCACCCACCAAAGCACTATATCTTTGGCCAATATCCATGCCTTAAAGTGGGTCCCCAACACAGACAATTTGATGATCACCGGGAACGACAAGGGATACGCCCATTTGGTTTCTATACCTGACGTCGATTCCGAAGATAGTGCAGAAATCTGTAAACGTTTTAACCACCGCAAGCACATGAAGTCCATCAACCAGCCTACCAATAACGACTATTATTTCCACACGAGCATTAAGCGCATGTGTCTCAACAACGGCAATCGTGAATTATTCACAATCTACGATGCCAACTTGTTCCACTGGGATTTGAAAGATGTAGAATCTCAGATCAAACCTTCGCCGCTTCTGATAACACCGATTCCCGGCTTAATCAACCTAGAACCAATTAATGGTTCTTCCCAGCAGCTCGGCGTTTGCGGCAAGTTTGGTGTGTCACTCTTAGACTTGCGAGATCTGCGGTTTTCGGTGCCTAAGAAACAACTATCAGCGAAGGAACAGTACGACATGCAATGCAACATGATCCGATGGAAGCCAGGTGACTCCAACGTTTTTGCAGCAGCCCACAGAGATGGTGTTGTCAGAATCTGGGATATCCGGAAACAGGGCGAGAGTATAGGCAACTTGCAGGCACACACAGGTAGAGTAACCAGTATGGAATGGAACAACGGAGATTTGTTCACGGGAGGAAAAGATGGCAATATCATCTACTGGGACGTGAGCGATCCTGCGATTGATCTATTAAATTGTGGAGTAAAGCAAGGTTTGGGAAGTGTTCATTTCAACCCTATAAGCAACAGTGTTGAAGACGTATTGAACCAGACTCAATGCGGAACAGTATTACCTGCTTCTAATACCAATGTCGTGGCCATGGTATCAGTTGCACAAAGGGCAAACGGCCCAACGGTGCTTTCTATTGATGGGAGCTCGTATTTGGGAGTCCATAAACGGATACAAGATGCAGTTTCTCTTGATTCATCTATCAACGGCAAGTACTATTCAAAGGAAGAATTAAAGTTGATGCAGATGGGCACTGTGGGCAGAGGCTCAAGTAGTGGCACTTTGGTCGACGGATCTAATGAATCCGTATATGAAGTAGACTACGCACCATTGGCACCAATAATCCCCATCAAAGACGAAGTTATCGTTATCGAAGACGACGATAAGACTTTCGGTTTGGGTGATAAGAACTTATCTAATGACACATTGGTGTCGACGTCAAACGAAAGGTATCCTTCTCTTGATCCTGCGACCGTGGAGAAGAAGCCCCAGGAATTGGGTGCGGAAATTACAATTGAATGTCCTCTGACTGCCTCAAGCCTCTATAGTGACGATGGAGAAGAGGACTATGTTGAAGGAGATAAAATACACGAGGACTTGGTAAGCCTTGATCTTGCACTGTCCTTGTGCGGAAACAGCTTAATGTCGCCACAAACACTATTGTCAGATGATTCCAGTGATTCTGTGGGCTCTCCCATCTCTTTGGCTACAGAAGATGCCAATGGATCAGTGGAAACGTTAGATACGTTATACACCGTCGGAGGCTACGGCATTAACAAGGAACACCTGGTTCAGTCATTTGACTGCACCATGTTTAAGTTGGAAGTAGACTTTGATACCGACGAATTTGATTTCTTCACTTCTCCAGTCGAGACTTTCCAGATATAGCATCCACCATTAACGACATAGTACATACCCCCCCCTTAATGCCATGAATAATAAGAGGTTCACAGTAATGTAGTAGGTATACACTGCTATAGAGTAGATCGTTAGTGTATTCTTGATGTGCCTTCGCTCACAAGGTAGAAAACGAACTTTTAATTTATTCTCTCACCTTATACATCTACAGTTAGGGCCACCCACAGTCCTTACTTCGTAGATATCATTCACCGCATCATACCACAATCTGCGACACCACTCATCAATAACATTAAGTACCAGCAAAATAAGTCAGGTTGTACTCTACAGTGATAATAAGCAATATCGTTAATCCATAGCTATATTTATCTAACTTCGCATCTACTCGTACGATCAAACATCTCAGATACCCATTGAAAATTATTAGAATCGGAGTATAAATAAATTAGTAGAACAGAGTATAAATTAAATAAGTAGAATAAGGTATAAAATAAATATGTTGTATTATATACTAATTTTATGAATTAGAATATCCACTAATGCTGTCACACATCTACTCCTATTTGCAGCCACTTTCTCTCTGTTTTTGTTCCTCTGCTTCGTCTAAAATTTCTGTATTACATATTCTCGTTCTGCTTCTCTTTTTTTTTACTAAGAGTATTTTGGTCGTGCGCGCATCGATCCCCCAAATCCTCGCCACGATCATTTCGATTTTTGCTTTGGTGAAAATTGCGCTTGACTTTAGTCCAATCTTGTTATTCTGTCCACCTACAACATAGTGCACAGTCGTCTATCTCCATAGAAGAAGTTGGCGTGGGAGAAGCGGAACGACGCACACGAAACAGTGAAGCACAATCTGCCAACTCAAATTTATCTGAGTGCACTTTGATATATATACAAGCTTGCATATACGCATACAACAGCATATATACATCAGCATATATATCTAAACTGTTAGCTACTGATATATTCGGTATTATCATTTTGTTGTTCACATAGAACTTTCAGTCCTAGAAACAGTGCATAGTCCGTTGCATGCGGATAAATTAGTCTACCCATCCATCCAACATACATCGTCCTGGTACCCTGATAAACGCCGAGGGAATAATATTGCTGCTAGAATTTAGCTTATTTTTACTGTGAATTTTCTGCTGCTTTTTACATTATTCGAGTATATTAATTGTTACGGTGACAAATGACTAGAAGCACTATCAAAGTCAAGGTGGTGGCCGCAGAGTCTCTCTACAAACGTGATGTTTTCCGCCAACCGGACCCTTTTGCGGTGATCACCGTCGACGGGTCCCAGACAAAAACTACCAAGACGGCTAAGAAGACCTTGAACCCTTACTGGAATGAGAAGTTTGACTTCACTGCTTCCGATGACTCCATATTGGTTATCCAGGTGTTTGACCAGAAGAAGTTTAAGAAGAAGGACCAAGGTTTCCTTGGAGTGGTCAATGTTAGAGTCGGCGACGTCATCGATTTGGGAATGCCCAACTCCGAGGAAACTATCACCAGAGACCTCAAGAGATCCAACGAAAACTTGGCTGTCACTGGGAAGATCATCATTGTCGTATCTCACTCGACCACTAACGGTCGCAATGGCACTACATATGCCTCGCTGAGTAATGCCGCAGTAGACGGTGGGATTGGTGGTACTTCTGCTGGAGGGGCAGTTCCACCTACAAGCAACAGCTTAAATGGTCCTCCTACTACGGGTGCACCTGCAGCCGGTGCTCCGCTGGCCGCTTCTGGCTCTCAGAGACAGTACTCTTCGTTCGAGGACCAATATGGTAGATTGCCTACTGGCTGGGAGAGAAGAACTGATAACTTTGGAAGAACCTATTATGTGGATCATAACTCAAGAACAACTACTTGGCAGAGACCAGCATTAGATCAGACTGAACTGCAACGAGACCAACAGCGAGAACTGAATACCGAAGCTGAAAGAAGACAACATCGCGGACGAACTTTACCTGGTGAAACTCCACAATCTCCTTCCTTGGTAGCTCAAGGTAGCTCGGCTTCCCTTACTGGTGGTAGCGTGACGGTTAATGCTATTGGACCTAATCAGCCAGTGTCTCCAGCATCGGCTGTATCCATGGCTGCATCTGGTGCTACAACCAGTGGATTGGGAGAGCTACCATCTGGCTGGGAACAGAGATTTACCAATGAAGGCAGACCATATTTTGTTGACCATAACACCAGAACAACCACTTGGGTTGATCCTAGAAGACAACAATATATTCGTACCTATGGTCCAAACACCACTATTCAGCAACAACCAGTCTCTCAATTGGGGCCATTACCTAGTGGCTGGGAAATGAGATTGACTAATACTGCCAGAGTTTATTTCGTTGACCATAACACCAAGACCACCACTTGGGATGACCCTAGATTACCCTCATCATTGGATCAGAATGTTCCTCAGTATAAGAGAGATTTCAGAAGAAAGGTGATTTACTTTAGATCGCAGCCCGCATTGAGAATATTGCCTGGTCAATGTCACATCAAGGTTAGAAGAGACCACATTTTCGAAGATTCGTATCAGGAAATCATGAGACAATCGCCTGAGGACTTAAAGAAAAGATTAATGATCAAATTCGATGGGGAAGAAGGTTTGGATTACGGTGGAGTGTCGAGAGAATTTTTCTTTTTGCTTTCACACGATATGTTTAATCCATTCTATTGTTTGTTTGAGTATTCCTCTCACGATAATTACACTTTGCAGATCAACCCCAACTCTGGTATTAATCCTGAGCACTTGAACTACTTCAAGTTCATTGGTCGTGTTGTGGGGTTGGGTGTCTTCCATCGGAGATTCTTGGATGCTTTCTTTGTTGGTGCCTTGTACAAGATGATGCTTAGAAAGAAGGTTGTTCTTCAAGACATGGAGGGTGTTGATGCTGAATTCTATAGATCGTTGAACTGGATGTTGGACAACGATATCAGCGAGGCCTTCTTGGGAACAACTTTCTCTGTGGAAGACAACCGATTTGGTGAAATTGTTGAAGATGAATTGAAACCAGGCGGAAAAGACTTAGAAGTGACAGAAGAAAACAAGCACGAATATGTTGAATTGATCAGTGAGTGGAAGATTCATAAGCGTGTGGAGGAGCAGTTCAAGGCATTTATTGACGGGTTCAACGAGTTGATTCCGCAAGAATTAGTCAATGTGTTTGACGAGCGTGAATTGGAATTGTTGATTGGTGGTTTGGCCGAAATTGATGTTGAAGACTGGAAGAAGCATACCGACTACAGAGGATACTCTGAGAACGACCAAGTTATACAATGGTTCTGGCAATGCATCAAGGAATGGGATTCCGAACAGAAGGCCAGATTATTGCAGTTCACCACTGGTACGTCGAGAATCCCTGTCAATGGGTTCAAGGACTTACAAGGTTCAGATGGTCCCAGAAGATTTACGATTGAGAAGGCCGGAGAGCCTAATCAGTTGCCCAAGTCACACACATGTTTCAACAGAGTTGATTTACCACCTTACACCGATTATGACAGTTTGAAACAGAAGTTGACGTTGGCTGTGGAAGAAACTGTTGGTTTCGGACAAGAATAAGGAACCAGGTAGAATGCAACTGTGTTGAGTTGAATAAAACTAAGTAAAGTTAACACATTTAAAGCTGTGTAAGTTTTACTGTATTTGTGGTATTGATCTTACGAAATGTGATGTCACATTCACATTCCCACTGAGCCATTGATCATTTTTGTTTGATTTTTTTCATATTTAATTCTCTTTATACATTTATTAATATTAACGTGGTTATTTGATAATGCGTGATACTATAGGGCTGGTGGATTTCAGGGATTCATGAGCTTGAATAGTGATTATATAACATTACAGTAGAAGTCCAAAACTACAATGTAAATTGCATCTACCAGTAATTTAATGGACCAGTAATATCAGTAATAGGAATACTGTACCTTTGAAGGTTGTGTAATGCACTATTTATCATCATTTACAGTGGAATCAGGACATTTGACAGTAGTCGTGTACGGTAAGTGCCTGTACTATATGCTACGGTATTGTATCCTGTGATAACCACTTTCGCGGGGAAGTTATCATAGTTACTTTAGAAAAAAGGGGGCCATTTGGCAACTTTACATGACGTCTTTAATTGTGTGGCCAATTGCCATTTCTGGACTGCGGAGTCATTAGTGATTGTTAGTAATAGAGCTTTGGACCAGTAGTTCCTTAATGAAGAATAATGGGGGAGACAAGTAATGTGGAGAATGATTTATGTGAGGAGTAGAAATGGGAGAGTGAGCAATTGGTATAAAAGGGAGAATAGGCAATTGAGGTGGAAAACTTTGATAACAGTACCATCGAATTACATTTTTTAGTTAGCGTATTACAGTATTAAAGTAAGTAAATAACCTTGGAATATGCTTTAGAATATGGTGCATACTTAGTACACAGCTTACGTTATGTACTACGGTATCACTCAAATCTATGATATTAAACTATGAGTATAACTGCTTTAGGTACTAACATTGTTTAGAATGCCTGATCTATTTGACAACTTCTTTAGCAAAATAGGCGCAAAGCTCAATGGGGGACATACGTCCTCCCATTACCAAATGAGCAACCAGGTCAACACTGGAAGCTACTACCACTACCACTCTCTGGCCCTGAACAACCACTACTGGTTACCCCGGGAGCACAAATCTTCTGAGTCGCTGGACATGAATGAAGAAATGAAGGCACGTATGCTCAAGGATATCTCCAGCAACGACGATTCCCAGAAGAACCTGACTGAACAGGCCACTGGAATGAAGGTCAGACGCGGGTCCATGACTGAAGACGAGATGACTGGTGAGAGAAGACCCTCCATTACCGATGGGTTCATGGGGATGATGGGTAATAAGAGGAAGTCGAGTGTCACTTCGATTGGTTCTAGTGATAGCGGCGATGCCTCCTAGCAATTAGACCAAGTCAGTGATCCAATGATCGTGTTCTATTCCACGCCACCATGAGGATGATGTAGTACAGGTTGAATCTGGCACTGACTTGGTGTGTGGGCTGCTGGCAGCCGAGATAGGGTTGATGCTTTTGTTTCGATGCAGTGTTTATTGACGATTTATTGATGATTTATTATATGTTAAGTAACGAATATTGATGATAATTTATTATATCTTATGTAATTAATATCGATGTGATGACTGAATATATATGTGTTGTAGAGTTAATCCGTATACCATTGGTGTACTTAAAGTGGTATTCCCAGTAAATACGATTAGGTAGGTAAAATCAAGTAAATCAGATATCTGGCATAATCTCTATGTATGTTTCTGGAATAAAGTTAATAAAAAATAGTTCAATAGCCTCGGTAAATTCAATTATTAATAAATCAATAGACTCAATTAATATAAATACCTACTTCGATTTTTGTAAGCTACGGAATTCAAACTTTTAAAATTTAAAGGTATATATTCATATTCAAACTATATTTATTTACATTCCTATGAAGATATTATTATTCAGAGATGTACTTTATAATAAAACCCTTCATGTTTATGGGTATCCCAGTTTGCTACACTTTGCAGCCATTAAAGAATATTCTTAAATTTTGGGTGCATCATACAGATCAGATCTTAATGACTTAGAATGATTACCATATTAAGTAATAAGATCCAGAAATACAAAGATATACACGAAACTATTACTCGTAGTAAGCATATCTCAATCGCATTCAGTAGCTCTACCTAATCCTTTATAATGTGCATTAGAATTGTATATATGTAGATGGTGAAAGCATCAAAGTGTGTCAAAGAGGAACGTGTGAGATGAATACCAGTAACCAACGAAGGACAGCAAGAAGAAGTGAATATTTGCCTAAGACCAATAATAAAAAAAACAATGAATAGGTGCTAATGGTGCTAATGCAACAGCCATCAAACATGACATTATGTATAGGAACTGAAGTGAACTGAATGTAGTTAAATTTAAATAAACTTAGCAACACAAATATCGGGTCAAGCAACATTTACGCTCGTTATAACTCGAATTGTCTGAGTGCAAATCGCCTTCATCTCGCACGGGAATCATGCCATTGCTATACAGTATTCCATTGTGGTTGTTGTGCAAAAGTGGCGTAGATTGCGAATAATTCAGCGATTGGGGTAAGTTCTGGTATCGTCCTGACAAGTTCGAAGCAGAGTTTTTAACTGGTTGGTTCTTGCGGTGGCCACTATTTCCCTGGGGATGACTTCTCAGGTGATTATTTGCGGAGCCAGAAACATTCTGCTGGACAGGTGGATGGGGGTTGCCATAGCCATGCAAGTTGGCTTTTTTATTCAATGCTGCATCCCATCCTTTCCCATTATTCAAGTCCATCCAGTCGTAGTGGCCGTCTTCCTTTCTGTCTATTGCGACCAACGCTTTGTCCATGAGTCCCAAGAGATAATCATAGTCTGGATCTTCGTCAAAACGTAAATTCCGAGCATATTTCAAATATTGGGCAAATTGGATGGGGAACCCATAGCAAAGTTCATTGATAGGGGTCTGTTGTTTCTTCATACCTATTTTCTCGTACTTCTGCTTGTTCAGAGCAGCCTTGAGACCTTGCCACGGCAAAGATCCCCGGAGAAAGTACATGAAAACATGGCCCAAACTCTCCAAATCATCTCGTCTCAGTTGTTCTCTTCCAACATGTGTATTAATTGACATATACCTCGCAGTACCACTGAGAGCCTTCTTTTCTCTAAAGGGAATGTGCGCCTTGGTCTTAGGGTCTCTGTACTGTTTAGCCATACCAAAATCAACAATGTAAATCTTGTTAGCGTTCGGGGTTGCCGGCTTCCCGATGAGGAAGTTATCTGGTTTGATATCTCGATAAATCAAGTTTGCCTCATGGATAGCTCTGACTCTCGATATCATCTGTTTGGCCACCTGGATGACGGTCTTTACCAGGAACTTCCTACCACACCAATCAAACAAGTCTTCCAACGAAGGGCCCAAAAGATCAATGATTAGAATATTGTGGACTCCTTCTTGGCCGAAAAAATAGGCTCTGGGGATTCCATCAATCCCACTGAGAATGCGGTATGAACGATACTCGTCACGGAGCTGTGGAGCTTCACATTTCCGTGGTTCAAACTTGATGGCAACCTGCTGGTTGTTGAGGAGATTGACGCCCTCAAAGATAATCCCGAAGGAGCCTTCTCCGATCTTTTTGCCCACACGATAATGGACGCCTATGATATTTGAGTTTGCCATGAGTATAGGGAGGGGACCAGGCTGGTGATAATCAATTAGGGAAACGGATGTATATTATTTAGTAGAAGGAAAAGTAGGAGAATTAGCAGGAATGACACCTGATAATATATATGGGATACTTGTTGTGGAAATGGTATTTGTGATTGTAGTTGATGTAGTTATCTATTATCAGATAGTTTTACTAAATGTATTGTTGCCAGGAGTAAATGATAGGAGCAGATGACCGGTACTTTTTTCAACTAAAGCAATTGGCACTGCTGTATGTGGATTCTTGATGAAGGACGGCGGTACTTCTGAAGTATGGAAGTTGTACTCCAAAGGGCCAGCTCTGTGGATGACGTCTCTTTGTAGACGTTGATAACCAACAGTGGAGATATGCTTTGTTTAGTGTTTCGGTGATGGTTAAGACGAAAATTTTGAGTAAGTCGTCATTCGCGAAATGGCGTAAGAACGACCGGGTCTACAAGGGTGTGGAAAGCGAGTGGAGATAGATAATACGGTTCTATATTCATAGGATCTTATTGATAGACTACAATATACTACAGTACTGTGCTATTTAGGAATGTAGAACAGAAGGGATAATTTTGAGATATAAAAAAGATCTAAACGCATATAAAGGGGGGTAGAAGTACTGGCTGCTGTGAATCTGGAAATATAAGACTTTGAGATGGTGAGATTCTAAGTCATAATAGAAAAGGTGTTGATAAATGGAGTAGTTCTTCTATTATACAATTTCTCCCTAGTAATAACATCATTATTCTGCCAAGAGTTCATAAAGGTTAACTCATTATATGATTATAGTTCATAGCATTGGATACGCCTAACATTTTTTTGTTCGCAGTTCTTAGTTAGCCAGAGTTTTTCTGCTCTCATTAAACAAATAACATATCTATTTCTGTTAAATTAAAGTATTCGGTACATTAAGCAAGTACGAATTAACCTAGTCATTCCAATATTTGGTACAATATTCAAACTAATCAAGGGCATCATTCCAGAATATTACTCCTTCTATTAAGTTAATTTATTCACTAAATATATTCATTAATCCCAATCATTTATTATTATTCCATTTCTTCCTTTCTTATTGCAACATGAACGTCGGATCCTTTGTGTACGCGTATCATGGTCCCTTGATTTACCAGGCCAAAGTGATGAAATTCCACGCCCAGGGCTCAGATACTATTCAAGTAGCAGATGGTTCTACAGAATCCCTAAAAGATGATCCAAAGTTAACAGACATGAGCCAGGATACATATTTCATCCACTACCAGGGCTGGAAGACAAAGTGGGATGAATGGGTAAGTAAAAGTCGGTTATTGGAGATCAACGAGGAGAATGAGCAGTTGAAGAAGGAATTAGAAATGACATTAAAACCAAGGAAAAGGAAACAAGAAGTCTCCAATGGTGAAAATACTCCTAGTCAAGATCCTCCCAGTACAAATGCTTCCTCCAATGGTAGTAGTCTGACTACTACTGTTCCTGGTGTTCGTAAATACAAGAAACGGAAATCTGCCAACAATTACGAAATCACCATCAAATTCCCCAACGAATTAAAATACCTACTTGTTGACGATTGGGAGTTCATTACCAAAAACAGACAACTAGTAGACGTTCCAGCAACCAAACCAGTCCATAAGATTCTTCAGGACTACCTAGCATTTAAATGTGATCAATATGAAGGTAACGAGACCAAGGTTAATGTGGTGAAGGAAATGCTAATTGGATTAGAGACTTACTTCAATAAAGCTCTTCTGCTCTTGCTTTTATACAAATACGAAAGGCTACAACTTCTCAACATTTTGAAGGAGGACCGCGAGAATATCAAACGGTTAAGTGAAATATATGGAGTAGAGCATTTATTGCGGTTGATATCGAACTTGCCTAGTTTGTTGGGAGAAACTACTATGGATGCCGTTAGTGTGGGAGTTCTTGTGAGTGAGGTCGATCAGCTTTTGGTGTATATTAAGGAGCATTTGGGAACGTATGTTAATGAGTATGTCAATACTCACCCAAACTATGATTCACTTGCAAGGGCATAGAGGTGGATGTAGATATTATTTATCGTGTTAATTGGTATAATTAGCATTAATTGAACGCATAATAATTTAGTGTTAAAATGGCAATGTCTGCTTATAGAGGATTATGTCTATTTGTTAAAAATTACTCCGAATAAGAAAATAAGGGCAAAGATTATACTACATTACAGTTCAATCTACATTTCCAAGATTTCATACTATCATATCAGAATATCAATTACTTCATAAATCGTAAATCGTAATTACTTGAATCATCAGAGAGTGCAACTATGCAACTATGCTGTCTAATTCACAAACGTTGGAATGGCCATGTAATCAACCTCAACCATAGCATTCTCGTTGTTACAAGTCACCTTCATCTCAATCTTCCAGTGTCTATCAAATTCATCCTCCTCCTCTTTCGAGAACCCGTGCAAGCCCTCGTCGAGATACTTCCAGGTTGTGGTGGAAGCTGTATCTTCAATACCCATCTTCTGGAAGTCCATCTTGAACCCACTAGCCTTTTCCATATCATGCATCAAGTGCTTTTCAATGTGCTGGTGCAAGTGACGTTTGAACTTGTTGTTATTTCTGTTCATTGTAGGTTTTATCTTGTCAGTATCGTTGTGGCATTCCTTCAACACGAATGGTGGGTAGTATTTCAACTTGGCATGGCAGTAATCAAACTCGTTGTCCCATGTCTCGTCTCTAATATAAGCTTCAAAAGCCGTCATATCGTCAAACTCTCTCTGTGGTGGAGGAGCAATAAACTTCTTGTGATCCACCTCAGAGATTGACTTGGACCGGGCCTTTGGGGCTGGCTGCAAATGTTCCAAAGTCTCGCACTTTTCCAAGTCGATGGTTTCTTGCTTCTTCTTATCCTTCTTGGTCATCTCAGGCAGCAAAATATGTAATTCCAGATAAAGACTATACTGTGGGGTGTAGTATAGACTCAATGAATGTAGCACTATATTATCACCGTGGTGGCAGTATTATAGTACTGTAGTAGTAGTAGTAGTAGTTATAGTTGTGTTATCAAATGTGTTGTTTGATGGAGCATACAAAACATGTCTATTTGCCAAAGGGGTCAAGGCGACCTATTTATACTCCCCACTTTTTCCACTTCCCCCCTTTCAGTCGACCTTCCTTCTTAACTTTCCACCTCTCACTCCACCAATCCCCTCATAGTGCCATTACACACACCTCCAGCAATCGTGACCAGGGTAAATGTCTCAAATTGATGATCGAGATGGGGTGATGTACCTGGATACAGTGTGCAGTACGCGGAACAACTCTGGAACATTGGCCAAAGTATAATCGTCAGAAACAGAACAATCTTGTGTAGATAGATGCAATAGATTCTATGAAGTTGGTGGTACTCTGGATGTAGCCATCTGTGCAATATGATAAGCTGTATTCTGTTGTTCAATTATATTATTCAGTTCTGTTAGATTTCATTTGTTGCGGTAATAAACGGTATTTCGTACTTATGGTCCCTGGTACTTAGGTTTCTCCATTCTCAATTACTCCAGTACAGTTTCTGTATTCATTCCTCCCTCTTTTGTCCACCCAACACCCCATTGTTCCTGTCGTACTTCTATATTAAGCCATTTCCTCGTACCACTCAACACTCCATATTATCATCTGTCACACTATTCTCTACCATTTTCCCCATATCGGACACCTTCGGAAAAAATTACACGGTTTGTTCCGGCCGGTTGCCATAGAAATCCTCCTAATACCACCCCATTACCGGTACCACCAGCGACACTATTTCTGCCCAACCCTCCCCTAGATCTGTGTACGAATCTAGGTCATCGTTTGTGTTGCCAGGTGACGTCGTGGCTTGGAACCTGCCCATGGGGTATCGGCATTAATTCCGACAACTATGCAATACTTTCCCATTTGCAGTGATAGTAGCGGGGATCAGTTTGACGTCTTCAATCCACGACCAAACACATTGGTATCATGGAATTCCCACCACTTTCGAATTATTTCACAATTAGTAGGTTGGTCGCCCTTGCCGTTATCTCTGCCAGAGCCTCTTTGGGACATGTCAATGGGATCTCGCTTTAACAGAATACAACACCTGACAAAAATACATATAAATAGAAGGTAACTTATAAAAATATGTAATACTAGGTATGTATTATGTAATCTCCTAAGTCAAAAGTTGTCATAATATTACGTAACAAAATGGACACTAATTTCTCTCCGCCATCGTCAGTGAAAATTTCCCAGTACCAAATCACCTGTATCAGAAAAGATCTGACAACCCCTCCAGCACAGAATCTGACTCTAGTCTATACTGCAGTAGAACGCCCTTAAAACATCATGTTCGGTGTCTATGACCCCCTGGGGGCAAAGAAGCCGCTCTCCCAAATGACCCAAGAAGAACAGGCAGAAGAAGGGGCCAGACAAATGATCAATCTCATGCAATCATGTCCCGGTAAAACCGTGATAGCAGGTGTTTCTGGGTTTGGTCTCGGTGGTTTCTTTGGGCTTTTCATGGCCTCCATGGCATATGATGTTCCTATGGGTGCTGCTCTGGGAGCATCTCACATTTCCGAGTTGCCGTTCAAACAACAGATGAAATTACAATTTTCAGACATGGGAAGACGTGCCTGGCTGAGTGCAAAGAACTTTGGGTATATTGGTATGGTTTATTCAGGTGTTGAATGTCTGATTGAAAGCATGAGAGCAAAGCATGATATGTGGAACGGGGTCTCTGCTGGATGTATCACTGGAGCAGGATTACTGTTTAAGGGAGGACCTCAGGCTGCAGCCATTGGATGTGCTGGTTTTGCTGCGTTCTCTGCTGCTATCGATTTGTATTTGAACCTGGACTCAGCTCCACCACCAGAGAACGATTACGACATATGAGCTTATTTTTGATAGCCTGTATGCCTGCGCTAGCATTGAGGACAGACTTAATGATGAATATCACAAGACTAGATTAAATGGTGATATGGTGTTCTTTTTGGTGAGATTGATCAATCGCCCTAATGCTTGCTGAATTTGAGCTTTCATTTTCTTTGTCCATTTTGCTTGCTGTCCTCATTTTCTCTTTTGTATATTATCTGTAAATATGTTTTTTTTAGTCCATGCGATATGTGTACTCATAGTACAACGTAACGATAACAATGTAAACTGCTATCATCATCGTCAAGTAAAGCCCATATTTCGCAACAGGGAAAGCATACCCTTTTGCCTGATTCCAACTGCACCACGATTTGCTTTTAGTAGCAGGGCTTTCCATGATATCACTGAGAATCTCCAGGATCTCTACTAGTCGTTCAACCGAAACTGGTCTGCCTAAACGGATCAATTCCTTCACATATCTCACATTTTCCTCTATCATGGCGACAGCAGCTAATTGTCTCTCGAGTTCTATTCCCTTCATCTCATTCTCTTCTGCTATTGCAGCTTCCCGAGTTTCTACCACAGGGGCATCTATTGATTCAAACTCACTATTATCTGTCAATGGTGGTACATATCTCTTCCTAATACCTCCATTTAAGCGAATGGGTCTTCGTATGCGTTCAACAGCATGTTCTTCTTCCCCAGATTCTCCAAATCCACGGAAATTATCGTATTCTTTCTTGGGACGATATGAAAGGGGTAACGGCTCTCCCAATTCCATATCTCTGCGTGCCATACTCTGCGCTTCAAACCTTTCAGTAATAAGCCGCGTATAGGTTCAAGGCGTACTTTGTGCCGTATACTCTATAAAGAGAAAGATCTCGCTTTGTAAAGGTTTCATCTCCCTCATATGTTTATGTTGATGTTTTCGGTCCCAGCCGTGTGCATTCGTGCCGGGCCGAAAAGTGCCAAGTCGGCAATGAATTTTTAGCCGATAGCCCACTATGGGAACCAGTAGTATGATGTTAAGAGCAGCATAGAAACCGGCCTTTGTCTATATTAGAGGGTGATGTGTGGTATATTATGTCTTGTAAGTGATGGTGAACCACTAATTTTGCCCGAAGTATCCGTGAATAACCGTGAAACAGTTTTCAATGACTGGATTTCTGGTGATGAGAAAGTCGAGATGACTTCAGCGATGAGATCCAAGTTGGATAATGTTGAACGTGTACGTGTGGCAACGCAACGGTTAAAAGAAGTTAGAAACGATATTAAAGGTCGCTTCAGAGCCGAACGGGAAGCCTTAGAGGCCCAGATTTCAGCCTTAAATATTGCTAGTGAAGATTCCGGTGGATCTACCCCAGATTCCAAACCGCCTCTTCTGCCAATTGACCAATTTAAGCATCTTGAAGGAGCCATTGCAGCAAGGGGTCCAGATTATGTTAGTAGGTCCGTTCATGGGAGATATGCACTTTTTTCATCAATTCTTTCTCTTCGACAGCCATTCAAACCGCAACCAGTCACCTCTAATCGATTCCTTTTGCAGTTTAACGGCGAGCTTTACAACGAGCAGTGTTTGAACTCGTGTGATACAAGTTATGTTTCAAGACAATTGGCAGAAATACCATCCGAAAATCGTCATGAAGGCGTTCTTAGTCTTATTAATCGTCTTCTGGGTGAATTTTCTTTAGTTATCATTGACTTGGACAGTGATGTGGTTTATTTCGCCAGAGACCAAATTGGAAAACGGTCGCTCTTATATAAACAGCAAGACGGTCAACTTCTAGTGAGCTCAGTCGCATATGATAGCACTTGGACTCAATGTGAGAACAAGATATACATATATGATGAAGGTACCATAACCAGCTATCCTTACGATATCCCCACTATTGATAATAACAAGGGAAATGTTTCGTTGAATACCCTAGAAAATGCATTAAGAAAGGCTGTTTGGCTCAGAACATCCACTATCCATCCCTTATCGGCAACTCCATCTACATTAGGTGTGCTTTTCTCTGGTGGTCTTGACTGTACCATTTTGGCGTATTTGATATGTGACTCGTTACGCACAACTGAACATCAAATAGATTTACTAACAGTAGGATTCGACAATCCCCGGATAAATCAGTCAGCAGCATCTTCCCCTGATCGGATTCTTGCCCGGAAGTCGTGGCTTCAATTGAGTGAAATGTTTGCGCAAGATTCTGTCACTGTTAACTTAGTAGAAATTGATGTCAGCTATTCCCAATGGCTAATGCATAAGGAACGAGTTGCTGGCTTAATGGCACCCAATAACACAGAGATGGATTTGAGTATCGCCATAGCCTTCTACTTTGCCAGCAATTGTCGGTACCGTAGTCGGAAAAGCTGTATCGTGAAAGGAGTGGAAGAAGTTGATGAAGATTATTTGAGTACCGCTAAAGTATTGTTTAGTGGTTTAGGTGCAGATGAGTTATTTGCCGGTTATTCGCGGCATGAAGCCCTATTCCAGAGAATGGAAAATACTGATGGATTAGAGAATACTGATGTTAATGATAGCGATAATGGTGATATCAGTCTAATGTACAAGTCACTCCATGAGTCTCTATCACACGATATCAATGTTATTCACCAAAGAAACTTGGGACGCGATGATAGGGTTATCGCCTGTTGGGGAAAGGAGGTGAGGTACCCGTATCTTGACCGTGACTTCATAGATATTGCCATGGCTGTTGATCCACGCCAGAAGATCACTTATCGATGGGAAACGGTGATGACTAAAAAATGTTCCCAAGGCAAAAGAGTGCTAAAGTTTGAGAGAAAGCACATCTTGCGGGAGTTGGCCGGAAAATTGGGATTGGAATGGGTAAAGGATGAGATGAAAAGGGCAATTCAATTTGGGGCTAAGAGTGCAAAGTTGGAGATTGGCCAATCTAAAACGAAGGGAACTGATACTATATAGAGAAAGACGGGTTAGACCCTTCAATATAGTAGTAGGGTCAGAGATTAATGCAGTGTGACAACTAGTGATCTTCTAAAGAAAAGTGAGATTTTTGCTGCATTAAGTTATAACTGTCAAGTGGTATAGAGTAGTAGTTTTTAATACAATAGTCATTTAATACTTCCTGTAGTAAGTGTATTACCTTAGTATTAGCATCAATATTTGAAAACGGTGACCTCAATAAGCCAACCATCTAAAAATAAAACACATTAATTCGATGCATTAGGACAAACTCACTATGAGTTATTCTTCCCAGCAAAAAAAGATACCTATGAATAAATAATAAATAATAAATAATAAATAATAAATAATAAATAATAAATAAATAATTGGACAATAATTTTCATATTCTCCAACAGCCTCTAGGTCAGATTCTCCAATTGGTCCACCCACTTTGGTTCAATTACGAGCACTTCAGCCTCAATCAAAGTGTTTTCCTTCGATTCAATCTGCTCTGGATCTCCACCTAAATCGATACGATAAATGGTACCCTTCACCCAGCATTTGCGACCCTCCTTCCGCAGAACACGGCACTTGATCAACACGTAGGTGTTAGTGGTCACAGGTTGACGGTAGTTGATATTCAAGTTGGCTGTAACAGCCTTCTTCAGCCTATAGTTCTGGAACGCCAAACGACACGTCAACTCATCCAAAAGCGTAGCAGACAACCCACCGTGGACGATCCCATCGTGGCCCAGAAGTCCATCTCCCAAATAAAAAAAGTTAACCGAATAGTTGTCATGAACATAATCTTCATCGATCTTTGGATGGTAATCAAAATGATATGGATCAATGAAATACATGGTATCTGACCGGTATGCGATTGAAGATGGCCCCGCAAGCGTTTCGTAGGTTAGGGGGCACCCTATCTTTTCCTGGACAAAATCCCCAGAACAATATGGCCTGGTATTGTAGTGATGAACATAGTGGCGGTAAACAGGACTAGTTTCAAACTCTGCCCGAATGCTATTGTCAACAGTCATATCGAAGAGTACCAAAATCTGCCTTTATTGAGTAACAAAGGTCGTCTATCAATATTAAGTAAATAAACAGCTGATCTCTACTAATCTCTGGATATCATATGTATATATATATATATATATATATAAATATAATTATATTTAAGTTCAGAAGCTTCATGATCCCTTATCTACGGCTATTCGGCTATCGACAGCCTGCAGACAGTATCCGAATACCCATTGGGGATGATCCTCGGAGATATCCTATAGGACTACTCAATAAACTGCAAAATGGTATTCAGAAAAGATACTTATAAATCAGTAAAAGCTGATGTAGAGGTTTAGATAACTCCAGCTTAGTATTGTGAAGATTTGGGTGCAAAAAAGTCGTTTAAAAAAAGGACTCTTCACTCCCCTCTGTTGGTATATGGATTTGCGGGGTAGGTTTAAAGGTATAATATGTGGTTGAAAACCCAATTAGTATACACCAAATACGGGATATTTCCGGTCATGAATCGAGGACTCACCGGTGGTTGGAAAAAATAATAGTACGTGTCTCAACCACAAAAGGTAAATTCTTCACCCATCGGAAACAACTACTTTAAGCAAATTAAACACAACTGTCTGCTTATCTGAACTCTAGCCATAGACACCAACAAATAATCATTATGAGTGACCAACCAGTGGAAGATAACGTCACCAGGATCGTGGTAGACCCTATAAATGAAAAAGGTATGTGAATCAAATCAAGAAAATTATTTATGACATTGTTTTTCCCCTTATTTTCAATTAATCAAACAAAACTAACAAGAAATTTACTTTAGTCGATAAAGACACTTTAGAACAATTGTTTGTTCAAAGTGGTCCCATCACAGACATCCAGATCTACGGTGAAACCGCCTACATTACTTTTGAATCAAGTGATGATGCTAAGAGAGCCAGCGAAACTCTCTCTGGATACGAATTGGAAGGTGAAAAGATCAATGTCCAATTGAGCCCTGTTGTTCCTGAAGAAGATTCTAATGGTGAAGCTTCTGCTGGTACTGAAGAAGGTTCCAACCCTCCTCCTCCTCCTCCTCCAGGTTCTGAAGTTCCTGACACCAGAGGTCAATTCCGTATCAAGGTTTCCAATTTGCCAGATGGTACTGCTTGGCAAGATTTCAAGGACTTTGTTAGAGAAAGAACTCTGTTCACCCCATCTTTTGCCAAGGTTTTCCGTAACTACGAAACTGGAGAAGTTGTAGGTGCACTTGAGTTTTCTACCGAAGATGAATTGAATTCTGCCTTGCCTCTTATCAACGGATCTGAATTCCAAGGAAATGTCTTGGAAGCCATTCATGATACTACTCCTTTCATTCCTCCTCCACCTAGAAGAGGTGGTTTCAGAGGTGGTCGTGGTGGTTACGGTAACCGTGGAGGCTACCAATACCGTGGAGGTTACAGAGAAGGTGGTTTCAGAGGTGGTTACAGAGGTGGCCGTGGTGGATACAGAGATGAGGGTTTCCGTGGTGGATACAGAGGTGGCCACAGAGGTGGACGTGGTGGATACAGAGATGAAGGCTACAGAGGTGGATTCAGAGGAGGTCGTGGTGGTAACTCTGGTAATTTCAGAGGTGGTTACAGAGATTCTTACCGTGGTAGAGATGAAGGTAACTACGACAGGGAATCCTATGTCAGAGACAGATCTCCAACCAGATACTAAAATTGAAGCATACCATGATCTTGAGTTCAAAACTGTACTAAAAAATTATTATTATGAAGATGTTCAATACTTGCAGAATATGAAAATAGTGCGATTCTGAAAGTACCAAATAAGCTGTACATTATTGTGGTTTTGTCCTCGGTGGGGGAAAAGTGGAGGAGATTTCAACGACAACGCCAATAATAATAACAACAACAACATCGAAGACAGGTTCAAGTAGTGGTTGATATATTTTCACTATGGGGGACGAGGAATTTATATTTTTTGTGTTTATGTCTGTTTACTTATTGTTTTACTATTGCTGATTAGGACTATCGAAAGAAAGAAGAATGTGAGAAGTGTATTGTAATGGGTGTAATAGGATGATAAAGACGTTGGCACTGTATTCCGTCCCCTGTGGTTCAGATCCCTCGTGTATTATTAGTTGTAACATTATTATGATAAATTGAATATGGTGGCATGGAGTAGAGAGTGGTTGCGGAAAAAGCAACGAATGGGTAGCTTATAGATAGACAAGTGGTATCAATGCACAGATTTGTGTACCTAAGGTATTCATCGGATCACCTGTAGAACCGATGTATTATGAAATTAAATTCGTTCAACATATGTAAATTGAACTTGGTCGTAAAGTAAATCTATCCTAACAACTACCTTTCTCTAACAACTACCTTTCTCTAACAACTACCTTTCTCTAACAACTACCTTTCTCTAACAACTACCTTTCTCTAACAACTACCTTTCTCTAACAACTACCTTTCTCTAACAAAATATTCCAATGGTTGCAAGACCGTATAAGATACATATTATACCTTTTGCCACTGAGTCTATTCTTATTATTTTGCAACATAAGTCATATTTTCAACGGTGTGCAATTGTAATCTTTATTAGCATATTTAGAATATTATCAACACTGTGTTTCTCACTATAATTCTCATCAATAAAGTCCCGAATAATTTCTATGCGAATTATCAGATAAATGACCTTCCTATGGCACATTGTCCACAAATGGAATCAATGATATCGTATGGGGACGATCCCCTCCAGCAGCTCAAGGTGTTCTACTACGATGCAAGCAATAAGAAAAGCTTGGTATTCATCCATGGTGGTGCTTGGAGAGATCCTAACAATACAGTAGATGATTTTAAGGATATGGCCACCTATATTCAGGGTAAGACTCTGCAGTATAACCTTTTCAGTATCAATTACCGTTTGTCTCCGCAGGTACAGCATCCGTACCATCTTTCAGACGTTGTGAGTGCATTACAATACTTGAATACCAAATTTGGCGTGGTTTCTACAACATTGGTGGGTCATTCAGTGGGAGCCACTTTAAGTCTCCAATTACTCAATTACAAGCAGATTCTTGCGGAAGAAGGCATTCAATCTATAGATCTTCTGAATATTGTTATAGAAAAAGTATTCTTCCTTGACGGTATTTTCAATATGGTTGAGCTTATCAAGGAATATGGAGGCCCTTACAAGGATTTTATTGATATGGCCTTTTCTTCAGAGGAACAGTATACGAGAGCAGTCCAGCTTTCAAATTTTAAGTACCACAAACAAATGTATACTACAGAGTTCACCCCACAACAACTTTTCATTGTCTATTCGCTTGATGACGAGTTACTTTCGCCCAGACAACACGAACTTATGGTGGATCACTATCGCCAATACTTTGGTGTTGCGTTACCTGTGATCTCAGGACACTGGGGAATCCACGAGCATATGTACAGAAATAACGAAACTGCCCAGATAATATTAGATAGATTGTAGAGTAAAGCATATATAATAATATGTGGGGAATGTATAGTTATAAAATCAAGTTAAAGAACGCATATTAAGGAATAAGAACATAAAATAAACGAATAAAATATAGAATATTGATTTTATTGATTCAGGATTATATCTAAAATCTAACTCAGACATTATACTTAATTTGTTTTGAGTCACTTAATACTTAATTTGGTAGCGCATAGAGATGTGAAAAATTTTCAAAATAACGTAAACTTACTTAGTACTCTATAATACATTACAGAAGATAATCGGTGTACCTTGTTAACCACATATACATATAGAAATTATAGCTAAGCTATGTCATCGGGAATAAGCTCGTGGGCCGATGCCGCGGACGATGTGCCCGGTACCGTTGTCACCACCAACTCTGACGGAACAAAGACAGTGGTGTCCTACAGAAATAATGAAGGCAAATTGGAGAAGATAACCCAGATTGTCAAGGAAGTTAAAGTCACAGAAAAAGTGCATCCCTTAGTAGCCCAACGGAGAAAGTGGATCAAGTTTGGTAAGGAAAGAAACACCCCCGCTGGTCCCGACACCAGAACCACACAATTGGGAGAAAAGATTGAGTTGAAGTTGGGCTCTGCCTGGAAGGAACAAGAAAAGCAAGAAGAAGCATTAAGAGCACAAGAAGCTGCTAGTGTTGTTTCAGATCAAAGAATCAGATGTAGAACATGTGGAGGTTCGCATTTCACCTCCAAGTGTCCTTACAAGGATACTTTGGGTCCAGCAGCTGCTGCTGAGACTGCTGGTGGTGCTGGTACACCAGAAGATGAGGGAGTATCTGCTAGTGGCAAATATGTTCCTAAGCACATGAGACGAGACGCCAACGGTAACTTGCCATTGAAGGATATGAGCAGAGACGACGCCTGTACTTTGAAGGTGACTCAGTTGAACTCTATTGTGGACGAGACCATGTTAAGAACAGAATTGTTTGCCAAGTACGCCCCATTGGCTCGTGTGACTGTGGTGAGAAACAAGGAGACCGGCGAATCGAGAGGTATTGCTTACGTTACTTTTGCTACCGAATCTCTTGCCGAACAAGCCTTGGAAACCTTGAACGGAAAGGGTTACTACTCTTTGATCTTGCGTTTGGAGTGGTCCAAGAAGAAGAAGACTTAAAGGAGACAATTTTGTTGACTAACACTCGAAAAAAGGTATTCATTTTCATTGTGTTATTGAGTTCCAAGGTAGTTCGATACTTGAGGGTGTTGGCTGGTTTGGGACCTCTTCTTGCATAGTTTATCCCTCTTAATAGCGTTTTCCGTAACTGTATTTTTAGTGGATTAGGTAGAAATCCAATATTCCTAGCCTATCAGTTGGTGTAGTATAAAAGTGGAGAACCGGTGGATTAAGCTAAAGATATACTGGATGTACCAATTGATGAATTCTTTGTTGCAAATCTGTTGCTGCTCCAATGTAATCAGTATTAAGATACTTGAGTTTAATTGTATTGAAGGTGCAGCTAGTTGTTATAGGCCGTTAAGCCTTATTAATCGTTGCAGTCTTAATGAATTCTTTTGAAACTTATTATTATAGGTATTATAGAATTTGATATTTCAAAGGTTTTGGCAACACAATTACATGGTAACAGGTTAGTATAGCTTCTCAACTAGTTTAACTTAATGTAAAAGTCTTATCTGGATGAAGCGAGTATTCGTATCCGCACATTGAAGGATTCTGGCAATATTGAATGGACATTTACTTTTATGGTATATGCTGGGTCCTCTGATTCAGGTATATCATATATAAATGAAATGTATATATTGAGAGTTGTATTACTCATCCGATTAAGTCTATTCGGTATTCCGACGAACTAATTGAGGGCACCTGTTGTAGCATTCTTTACTACACTCTTCTATTCTTGACACTACACTTTATCCACCCAGCACCAATGTGTTATCTGATAGGTTTGTTTCCGTCAGTCATTCATTAGTCTGGATATGTCCACATATGTTCCCAACTAAAATATATACTTCTTATATCACATTAAAATACATCAACTAATAGAACACAAGATACATTAGTCCTCTCTGTCAATTGTATTTCACTTGTGCAATGTGGTGTATTGGTAATTTGACAGATGCATTGTACCGTAAGGGGTAAAATATATGATCACAATAGGTTATAGTTTTATTACGGTATTCGCTATAGCATCTCATACAGAAACAAATCGGATACTCATGTGGGAGAGTACATTGAGCACAAATACAGTTTACCAAAGCTAACATTACCAATAACGTTACCAATAATATTACCAATAATATTACCAATAACATTGCCAAGTAGATTGGTAGATTGGCAGTTTGGCAGAAGGTAGGATACAATGGATAGAACCCTAAGTCTTTACAATTGAAAGCACTGTGTATTATGATCAGAAGTTCAATGACAGTACATAAGCACTTTGCTTACAAAAGTACTTTGATCCCAAAAGCAAACTTGAATAACCAAAGGCTCATACCGAGACTACCAAACTGATACACAACTTATCGTAAGGATCATCACTATTATCCACAGATCTTGCAATTAGAAGCCATCAGTAAAACGCTTATTGATCAAATTGACTTTCGAATGCTTTGTATGAATCGTAAGTAGTACATTATATGTAAGTCATTATCAGTAATTCAATCTGTGTGTGTTTGGTTATCTGTATTGTACTGATAGGTTCGCACTTTCTAAGTGTACTCTTTAGATTTAGAATAGTGATAATTTAAATTGACTTCACCAATAAGAGTATGTACCTACTACTGCCCTCGGCAAAATTATTTTGTTAGTGGTATACTTCCACTAACTACCCTTGGCAACACTAATTGTCTTTAGCTTCTCCGCAATATGTGTGCCAAAATTAGGAATATTTGTAGTTCATTTCTACCCATAATGCATGAGTTCTGTTCCGGTTCTTCCAGGGAAAATCTCACTCCTATAGTTGGTTCCTGACATCTGCACTTTTCATTTATATCACCTTTAAATCGCTACTTATTCTTCATTACTCCAAAATCATATTACTATCCTTGTGATCACTGCTGCTGATCCTATTCAGAGAGCTCACACTGTTAGTAACACCATCATCATAGAATTACTACGACCATTAACCTTCTCGATTACGCAACCACCTTTTTATTCAACCTGCGTTTTTCCAAGCTAAGCCAGTTATACTTCGCCCCCAATTGCAAGTAATCAGGCCGAATCTATAATATAACTATAATATCCCTGCCCACAGTAACGAATGGCAAAACTATCAAAACTGGCATCCAAAAATTCCAGGAACGACGTCGGTTCCCCTTTAAAGAAATCCGGTTTCTTCCACAAGATCCTAGCCCTGAAATCAAGATCCAACTCCATGTCCAGCACAAGCGATTCACAATCTAAAATATCAACAGGCTCAAGTCTACCGACGTCTCTCTCGATTTCTTCGTTGTCTAAAGCTGCTGCCGCTACCAGCAATGCCGTTCCAACGGAAGGTCCAGCAAGCGGCATGACCCCAAGTATCCTGGTGCAAGCATCGGCCTTCGAGGGCCTGGACCGTGACACTTCCAT
Source organism: Lizanozyma gosingica (assembly GCA_030463055.1). Taxonomy (NCBI): domain Eukaryota; kingdom Fungi; phylum Ascomycota; class Pichiomycetes; order Serinales; family Debaryomycetaceae; genus Lizanozyma; species Lizanozyma gosingica. The sequence continues at coordinate 30,916 of JAKVQZ010000056.1, read as the reverse complement.
CATAGACCCCTCCGACTCCAAATTAGCGCTAGCGAAAACCAAATCAAGACTGAGCCACTTTGAAGCGGTGATACCCAAGGGTTTGAAGAAGAACTTGTTTCGAAGAGACTCGGCCAATCTGTCGGCTGAGAATACGCAAGACGCATATATTGATGACGACAGTGATGATATCTACGATGAAGACGGCAATAGTTCTGACAACGGATCGTTTGCTTCAAGCATTTCACGGACAAACTCCTCCATATCACTGACAAGCGTCGTTGACGAGAAAATCAACATGAAGATGGACGTTGATGACGATCCCACTTGGTCCGGAGTGTCATATGAAGCTCTCTTGTTCCCTCGGTACATCAAGGGCAGCAGAAGAAGTAAAAATAGTCCTAGACAGTTCAAACGGTTGTTTTTGGCTCAAGAATTGAAGGCTCATTCAAATCCACTCAGCAGAAGCGGAACCATGTTAGCCCACCTGGGTTCTACTCTCAGTGGCAGTACTAATATCAAGATGAGCTCTGCTATATCTGACACAGATGATATTATAAGTGAGAGTAGCTCAAAGGAGAATGAAATAGGTACTAATGGCGCTCATTCGAATGCAGACGTTCGTGATCCTAGTCCAAGTGATGGTGAACAACACGAAATCTTTGTCATGAAATTTAGCACCGACGGCAATTATTTGGCCACAGCTGGAAGAGATTGTGTTGTCCGTATTTGGAAGGTCATTTCCTCTCCATTAGGACGGTTGGAGTACAATGCAGAGCAGAATGAACTCAATAAAAATGCTCCTCATTCTAACAAAAAGGATAAAAAAAGTGGTAAGTTGTTCAGATATGCTCCAGTCTTCAGAGAACGTCCAGTAAGAGAGTTCAGAGGACATACAAAAGGAATCTTGACGTTGGATTGGAGTAAAAACAATTTTTTGGTCTCGGGAAGTATGGATAAAACAGCCAGACTCTGGCATGTGGACAGATTAAATTGTTTAGAGGTGTTTGAACATGAAGACTTTGTTACTACCGTAAGATTCCATCCTACAGATGACAGGTTCTTCTTAAGTGGCTCCTTAGATAACGAGGTCAGATTGTGGTCTATTTTGGAACGTAGTGTTGCATTCTCAAGAAACTTGGGAAACGATGTCTTGATTACTGCTTCTGAATTTACTCCTGATGGATCCTACTGTTTGGTGGGTGGATTCAATGGTTGTGTATTCGCTTTGGAAACTAGAGGATTGCATGTTTCTAATACGTTTGTCATTAAGACCCGATCCTTGGTCAATTTCCACAGTCGTTCATACAAAGTCACCGGTATCGAAATTTTTGAGAACGGCGAAGCAGGGGAGCACGAAGACTCTCTTTCTCGATATAACATTTTAGTCAGCACCAATGATTCTAAAGTGAGATTGGTTAGTTCCGCGCTGAAGACATTGATAACTCGATTTAAGGGGTTGTCCAATCAGGGGTCTTCCATTGCTGCGTCGATGTCTGAAGACCGTAAATATATTGTTTCTGGCTCGGAGGATTCGTGGGTCTATATATGGGAGAATAGCAACTCCATCGTCACTAATCGTGTGAAGCTGACTCTTCGAGAAATCATTTCTGATAAGCCCATGTTCAAGGCGGGTCATGAAAAGGAAAGAAATACCTTTATGAGGGGAGCTAAGTCTATTGCGGGTAATAAGATGGTTAGAAAGTTGAATTTGCCCAAGTTAATCGAAAGCGGAGGAGAATCGTATGTGGCCAACGAAAATAGCAGTTATTATTCCTTCCATGCTCATAGTTCTCGTGTCAATTGTGCCATCATTGCACCTTATGCAACTCTGAAGCTTTTACAAGTATCGGACGACATAATATTTGACTTGGTTCGTCGCGCAAAACAATGCGCTTCAAATTCAAAGAGTCATCAAGCACTATTTAATCTGAAGCAACTCAATATGGAAAGCGGTTACATCATAGTGACCACCGATAACAAGGGTTTAATAAGAGTTTTTAGACAAGATGTGGCATATCCAATTCGAGACACCCTCAGACTGTTGATTAGAAATACTCACGTGGACACAGAGAATATCACTTGTCGGAGTGTAATAAAGTCAAAACAGTGTAAGGCCTCAAGAAACTTAAGCCCTTCTCTTCTTAGACTTAAGGGGAGGAATGGAAGTTCATCCCTGACAATCAGAGAAGATATGCATTCTCCAATCCGGCTGCCTTCATTTCGAGAGAAGGTAAATCCATTTTCAAAATCAGATTCAAAGGCTAAAATTGAAAGAAGTAATTCATCTCTAGGGACTCCTACCACGATGCATGATGGCGCTTTACATTTTCAACAATTAAATAATGATGCATTACACTCCACATTCCAGAATTTGAAGTTGGAATCAACTGGCAAAAACAGAGGAAGAGCCTTGCATTAAGTGTGCATTTATAAAATAGTCACTTGCTTATAATATAATCTTCTAATATATCTTAACTTCAACTTTGAAGTGCAATTTCCTCATTAATAGTTTCTCGTTCGTCCTGGAGTTCAGAGTTATCTTGCAATGTAGAACTCTTCAATTCCTCTTCTTTCAGGGTTATTATCCGATGATAAACACTTCCTAGTTTTTCGCTGTTTAATTTCAATCGTTGGAAAACAAAGTCATTAACCATCGCTAATTTCATCAACTTGAATACTCTCATTGTGTAGACACAGAATTCTTGCTCATATTCCCATTTAAGATCACTGGTACGTTTTCTAAGCTCAACTTGTCTAGCATGAGCCTTCTCGCGGCGAACAGTTTCATCTGCACCATTATTTTCTTCCTGATCCTGCAGCAATTGTGGGATATCCACTGAGATTAAGTCGTAGTAATTTATGCCTTCTTCTATAGATCTATCAAGATCAATCTCGGCGAGCTTGGCAATTTTGTACTCGTGGTACAATGCAATACTTAGAATGCTTCTTTGAATTTCCACTGGAATATAACCCTGGATATATTTTTGGATATCATTTTTCTCCAAAATTCCAGTGACAGATGAATTCAATTCCTTAACTCTTAAACAAAACACCTTTATCAAACATAAGATATCCATCACTCTCACTGATATGACTTCCTTTAACTTGAACGCTGCTTTTAATGAGTTAGACGCATCTGAGGCATCATCTGAGGTATCATGAATTCTCTCCATAACAATTTCAAGATCTTCCAATAAGCTTGCTAACCGTTTAATCATTGTTCTTTGGGAATCCACAATATTCCGAACTTGATCATTTGTTAGAGGACTAGCTTCAGTACTATCTTGAGTAGAAATTCTGTCCATTAACTTTTCTAATTGCCATGACAAGCAATTAGTGTTAAAATCTAATGCAATGGCAAGCCATTGTGAGATTTCATTTGCTTTTGGAATAAACTCGTTGTGTAGTCTTCCAAACAATACAATAAAGTCGATCTTATAGTACACATTGAAGGCCAAAAGGGTATCAACTGAAGGATCACGTTGCTCTAGCACTTCCTCAAGAGCAGCATGGCCTAGCAATTTCTGTAGTTTCAACAAAGGTGACAGGATATCTTCTAAAATGACAAATAGCTGACGTTGTACCCTCAACTCGTCATCAGTTTGACCTTCATTCTCATTGCTTGATGATGCTTTGGATTCCTGAGAATTCTCCAATAAGTCCACAATGGCGAACATGAGATCTTTAGCAATATCTTGGATCGATATTCTTAATGTTGGAGTAAGGGTATTTATAAATGCTGACTCTGAGATGTTATCAAAACTTTTTAAGAGAACCAGGAAATAATTGTCAAATTCCTTAATGACAGCATTTGAACTATTCATGGAACCATTCTCAAATACATAATAATAACGAAACAAGCCTTCTGAAATATCATTATACTCATCCAAATGGCCCAACGTCTTGTAAATCAGATAGAAATTGAAATTTGAATCGGTATTGCTGATACCCGCATTCCACAAATTCATAAATATTTGAACTCTGGATTCCGAAACCATCAGAAACTTTTGTAACTTTGCTAGGTATTGCACTATGATTAAAATGTTCTTGGATGCGTCTTCTTTATCTCGTGATTTAAGTTTGTCACCCAAGAAGTGAATGATCAGGCCATGGATAAAGCTGAACAAGAATGTCTTATTTGTCTCATCCAAAAGATCTAATCCCTTTGCGAACTCATCGACTTCGGAGGAGTTTGAATCAATCGAGGGTGAACTTCTAACAAATTTAATACTTGATGTATCTAAAAAAAGATAGGCAATTAAAAAATTCCATGAGTTTTGGTATTCGGGTAACTTTTGTAAAATCGTGAAAATCTTTGCAATTGGCAACTTGTTATCAATTGAACTATCAGGTTCCTCAGATAGGTAGTACTCCTTGCTCTGTCTTAAAATATCAATTAATTCCCTGTATTTCAAACAACTTTGCAAGCTAAGTTTACCATCCTCAAAAATGCCAGTCGCGTTTGGATCGTTTTCGAATTCAGGAGACGAATAGTTTTCAATAACCATGGAGTATTTTTCCAATTTAGAATTTGTCTGTTCGTCATTCCAGATAGAAATAAACTTACCTATTTCTGCTTTAAACTTTTCCACATTTGAAGGTGACATGTGGACAGAATGACCTCCATCAACCAAGTAGAACAAATTGGAAATCACCATTATATTTTCTTGTTCATTGAAATAACCTATCTTTAATAATTCACAGCAAATACTAACAGTTTGGATTCTAACATTTGGATCTTCTTCGAGAAGACTCATTTTGATCAACTGTAATTTGTATCTTTGAGTGAATTGACTGACACCATTGCTCACGGCCGCATGGCCCAGCGAAAACTTCTTGTATATCTTTAGGAGCATTTTTGTTAATTCACACTTGACATGGCTCGATGGGTCAGCCAAGAGCCATCCATAATATCTTAAGTAGACTGGTTGCAAGAAGAAATCGGGATAGGATAACATGCATTCACCTAACAGCTTGATGCACTCCTGCCTAATCAAAGGGTCAATATCCCTATATCTATGGATGAGAGAAGCAGACACTATATCCTTCAAGTACAATGCAATAGCTTCCTTTTGGTTTTGGGAAGCCTCGATCGTGTTTGCGATAGTCTTACCCCTTGTTTTCTGAGTCTTTTTGGTCTTGGAAAGTTGTTTCTGAGCCTTTTCCAAGGTTGAAATCACATTATTAATTATAGTTGCGAGTCTAGTTAAGATTCTGAGTAGCACCACCGTTGAAATGAATCTTAAGGGTCTCACAGTACATGAGTTCAAGCCTGATATCCATACAAGGATATTCTCCATCAATGATGAATACTTTTCACTCTGAGCTGGTTTTTCTTCATTTTCTTCGTCATCCAGAATTTCCATGTCCTCAGACTCCTTATATAACATTCCGTTCTCGTGACTGTTTATAATTACCTGATTGAAAAATTCTACCACATTATTGCGGAAAACTGGGATCAACTTAAAAGGGTATTTATGTTTACCCTGATTGCTGAATTTCCCTAATATCTTGTCAATAACGTCAGTTGCCATATCAAGATCACTCATATCTCTGCGGCCAAACAAGTGCAATGCACCGCAACTACGTAATAAAAGATTCAACATATCTGCCATGGCTGACTCACTATCATCTTCGAAACTGGAAAGCCATGACAATGCCAATTCCCCAATATCAACATCTGGCAACGCTAGTTGAGTGTAGTAGGTATTTTCCTTCAATAGGCTCTCACGTTCCTCTAATGAAGGCGATTTCTTACGTCTTTTGTTGGATTTGGAAGTGCCTCTGCTCTTCCGGGTAAGTTGCCTCTTCCTGTTATTATCATCATACTCATCTTCACTATCATTGTTGTTTCCGATGTCATTTTCACTGTTATTGCCCCCATCGGATGTGACGTGTAGCATTTCGTCTACTATCACATCCTCATCGTCAGAATCAGTTTCCCGATAGCTTACCGTCTTGTTGGTGTTCCGCCTAGATCGTCTCACACTTTCGACCATAGTTATTAGCTTTATAGATCGTCTTATATCGTTTATTATCTTGGACTACTTAATTAAGTCGTTAAGGTCTGACGCGTATTTTGGTTGGATTTGACTTGGCTGCGAATTTGGGATGCACGACATTTTTGTGTCGCGCGCAAAATGTCGCACGGACGACATTTGTTGATTTTTCAAAAGTGAGGAAAAAAAGTGCGAGTATCATCAACAACAACCAATAAAGTACTAATACCCGATCTACAAAGACAACTTTCATACGCAACTGGGAGTTGGATAAAACGCGACTGTGGACACGAGTTTCTTGGAGTTAGTGATTTATTGAGCGTAGAATTAAATTCCTAAGACGATCTACACGGTCCATTGGAAACATCCAGGTATAACAAACATGGCAGAAACAAACGCTAGTGAAGCAACTAAGGCAGAAACTAATGCCTCAGCCAATGGTGGCCTTGTGGAAGGAGAAGTCAAAGAAGAAACTCCAGTTGTCAAGACAGAAGCGAGCGAAAGCACGGAGGCTACAGAGCTAGACAACAAAGATGCTAACGCTAACGAAGGTGAAGAGGAAGACGAGGAAATGGAACAGAATGAATCGCCAGCGGACCAGGAATCAGATTCGAAGCCTGCTGATGCTGAAAAGTTGAAGACATCTTTCCAAGAAAGAGCTAGAATGTACTTGGCAGAACAGACACAACCAGTTGTGATTCCATCATTTGCCAAGTGGTTTGATATGAACGAAATTCATCAGATTGAACATAAGCTGTTCCCTGACTTTTTCCCCTCGAAACAGGAAATCCAAGGTGGTGCCACCAGATCGCAGTACAAGACACCTGAAGTGTACAAGAACATAAGAGACTTCATCATTAATGCTTACCGATTGAATCCTGTCGAATACTTGACGATAACTGCTGTCAGAAGAAATGTCAGTGGGGATGTGGCCAGCATAATAAGAATACACCAGTTTTTGGAGAAATGGGGTTTAATCAATTACCAAGTAGACCCTCGCACCAAATCCTCTGTGACAGGGCCAAGTTACACCGGTCATTTCCAGGTGTACTTGGATTCACCAAAGGGTTTGGTTCCCTTTGTTGAAAATGCAAAGAACTTGAAGCATGATGCTAGTAATGTGGTAGATGCAGCAGTACCACCACCAACATCTTCGACTACTTCTACTACAACGGCTACAAATGTCTCCCATGATTCCGACATTCCCTTGAATTTGGCTCTCAGAACGAATGTGTACACCACGAATAATAATAACAAATCATCTCCTGGTGTGGTGCAGTATTTCTGCAATGTCTGTGGGAAGGACTCATCAAGCCTCAGATATCACAACTTGAAGTCCAAGACTATTGGAGCAAATTCGTCTGTAAATAGTGCGCAAGTTTTGTGTGAAAAATGTTTTGACCAAGGGTTGTTCCCTGCTACATTCACATCTAGTGACTTTATCAAGTTGAAGGAAGTCCAAACAACCGACAACTCTGTATGGAGCGAGCAAGAGATATTGTATCTTTTGGAGGGGATTGAATTATATTGCACAGCAGATTTTGCTGATGGGTCTGGTCTTTCATTGATGCAAGAGAACAATAACGGTCAATGGGATAAGATATGTGAACATGTAGGTACTAAGACCCGTGAGCAATGTATCTTAAAGTTTTTGCAATTACCTATTGAAGATCGATACTTGAATAAGCTTTTGCTGGCACCAACAGATTCGGCAGCGGGTAGTTCGAAGACAATTAACACTGAATTGTTAATACCCAAGATTGCCGAGGAGTTAATAAAAAGAGAAGATGGTAAGAAGCTTCTTGAGTCCAACGGCAAAGCCAGTAAGGATCTGGCAGTTGCAGAACAAAATGATTTGATTTCGCAAATCATACTGTTGACATTGGACAAGGTGGAGTTAAAGTTGAAGCAAGTGGAACAAATGGAATCCAACATGATGAAAATTCAACAGCAATTGGACTTGGAGAGAACCCAGATACTAATGGAACGAATGGAACGGGCCAAGAAGGTGACTGCGTTGAAGGAGAGTCACCCTGAACTCGCAGCACAACTCGACGATCTTGTAAGACCAATCGAATTTGCCGAGGTGAGAAAAGTTTTGAATGGTTTGAAGAAGAACAAAAACAGTTCTATGGAGATTGACGAAGTTGCAGATGGTTCGAAGGATGACTTGAATGGTGGTGGTATGCCTGTGAGCGTTACGCAACCTAAGGCATATCAATTCTGGTCGGGTTAGGATGAGGACCCTTGTATTATTTTTACTATAGAAACTATCACGTATTTGGTATGTTGTCTGAACTAAGATTCCTGTAATTATTGTCCTCTTGTAGTTAAGCCTCCGTACTAATTTGGTACTGTAATATACTTACCCATGCCTGCATGTCAGTGATAGGGTCTAAAGTATGTATCTCAACAATCTACGATGTTTCGTAGTTTGTGATTGGCTGATTCTGGTGGTTCGGCTCAGTATTTGACGTGTGTCCATTATATTACATTATATTATATTTCATGAAGGATCATAAGGCTGAATAATCTGCGCAAATGGAACATAATCAGAGATATAGGTATTATTTCCAGCAGTATTGTGTACTTTATAGATAGTGAATGTACTCTGGAAATACCAGTTTAGTATGGATTTCTTGTGAGAGAGTTATCAGTTCCGATCAGTGAAAAGAATACCACAGTCACGGCTTGTGTTCAGGAAAATACGGTATCTGGCATCTTTTGTGGTTATGGTTCTCCTGTTTTTATTGACACTAACATGAAGTATTATTGTATTGCATATGGTATTTTCCATTGACACCCCATTTCACCAAACTACTACCAACAGAAGTATTTTACTGGTCATTTAAATGTAGGGATGAATTGGATTCTCGACAGTAATAGCGAGCTTCTGAACCAATGGAGCCAACGGAACTAATGGAACCAAACTCTTTCCATAGTATTTCTGCATTCAATCGTTGTATATTCAAAGGTACTCTTCTAGTTGGATGAAGCCATAAATAATGCGTAGTGGAACAATTTGTGTTCTTCTCTTCACCTACACCATCTTCATGTCTAACCACATCTGTTTTGCCATGTGTAGTCCCATATTATTGAAATACAGTACAATTGCACCACCTCCGTTGCCGGCTAGAGTCAAGACATTTTATACCACTTTTTATAATGGGGCTTTTTTCTCTTGTTATGTAGACTCTGGGTAATGCCTATGTAAAGTTGTGTTTGTAACTGTGCCTTCTTGGCATGTGTTCTGTAGCTTATTGGCTGTGCACTTTATAAAGCCGATCCGGTCTAGAAATTATAAGGATGTAAACCTGCACATTATCGCGGACTTAAAACTGATTGATGGGAAAGATAATCTGATAATTTTGAAAAATTTTAGCCGCTGCATATAAATAGTGCATACATTCCCTGTTTGGAGAAATAGGTGTCTTTTTTCTTCTTTTGCTCTTTACAAGTCTCCCTCGTATTTCTAGGACAAGATGGCTAATAAAGTCTTTAACCTCCAAATTTTCTTTGTCGTGTTCAGAGAATCGTTGGAAGCAGTGATCATTGTGTCAGTGCTTTTGGCATTTTTGAAACAAGGTCTCGGTGGCCCTGGTCAAGACAAGGAAGTGTACAAACGTTTGGTTAAACAGGTTTGGTATGGTACGGCCGCTGGTTTAGTTGTTTGTTTGATTATTGGTTGTGCTTTTATCGGTGCTTTCTACTCTTTGAAGAACGATGTCTGGGGTAAGTCTGAAGATATTTGGGAAGGTGTATTCTGTTTGATTGCAACTGTCATGATTTCCATCATGGGTATTGCTATGTTGAGAGTCAATAAGATGCAAGAGAAATGGAGAATTAAGTTAGCTCAAGCCATTCTTAAGGATAAGCCTCGGACTGGTAGCAGAATTGGACACTGGGCTAAGAAGTACGCTATGTTCATCTTACCTTTCATCACAGTCTTGAGAGAAGGTTTGGAAGCTGTTGTTTTCGTTGGGGGTGTTGGTTTGTCGCTGCCTGCTTCTTCTTTCCCATTGCCTGTTGTTGCTGGTTTGATTTGTGGTATTATCATTGGTGTTTGCTTGTACTACTCTGGTTCTACCACTTCCTTGCAGATTTTCTTGATCATTTCTACTTGTATCTTGTACTTGATTGCTGCTGGTTTGTTCTCTAGAGGTGTTTGGTTCCTTGAAGCCAATTCCTTTAACCGTAAGACCGGTGGTGATGCTGCTGAAAACGGTTCTGGTCCTGGTTCTTACGATATCTCTAAGTCTGTGTGGCACGTTAACTGTTGCAATCCATTAAAAGACAATGGTTGGGATATTTTCAACGCATTACTCGGTTGGCAAAACTCTGCTACCTACGGTTCTGTTATCTCCTACAATGTCTACTGGCTTGTTGTTATTATTGTTTTGCTTTTGATGCTCTTCGAAGAAAAGAACGGTCACTTGCCTTTCACCAAGAACTTCAGATTAAGAGAATTGAACCCCATGTACCACATAAAGGGTAAGAAGGAGCTTGAATTGTCTGAACGCCAAAAAGAACAATTGTTTGATGAGGTCAAGCAATCTAAGTTTGTTGATAAAGAAGAGATTAACGAAATCCCTGAAAGACAGAGTTTGACCAAGAACAGAGCTGAGTAAGCTGACAAAAGACATTAGCTCGTTGACACATTTTATATTTACACACACACATACTCATATTAGAGGGTGTACCTTAATTGGTCCATCCAAGAGAATGTGTCAACGTGCAACTGACCGATTATGGTTGCTTAGCTTTTAACTTTATTAACCATTTTGTCTTGATTTGAGGGAGTCGAGTCATTTATGCCATTTTTTTATATATTTGTTGGGGTTTTTTTTTAGTTTTGTAGGCTCTGGATAATATCTATATGATGTCCTGAAAACGAAGGAAGAAACAAATGTAGCTTAATGGAAAGTAATATGAGTATCTCGGACCCGGGATCGTGTTCGGACCGGGTCCGAGTACGGCTCCGCACTTTTCGGTATGAAAAGTATATAAACTAAGTTGGACTCCACTTTGTATTGATTGGCCGCATACACTTTTTATATTTAAGCAGCAAAATGTCGTTGAAGTACCTTGACACCGCCAGAAAGATCCTTTGCATTGGACGGAACTATGCAGCACATATTCAAGAGTTGAACAACGCTACTCCGCTGCAGCCATTCTTCTTTTTAAAGCCTTCATCTTCTGTTTTGAAGCCAAACGAGGGACCATTCTTGGTTCCCAAGGGAGTTGTTGTTCACCACGAAGTCGAATTAGCGTTCACCTTGAACAAAACATTGAAGAACTTGCCTGATGATTTTTCTGCCGAAGAAGCGTTGGAATGCATTGAAGGGTATGCACTTACTATTGATATGACAGCTCGTAATGTCCAAGACGAGGCCAAGAGGAAGGGATTACCTTGGTCTATCGGTAAGGGGTTCGATACTTTCTTGCCTGTGTCCAATTTTATTCCCAAGAGCCGCATTCCTAATCCCTACGACGTCGAATTGATCTTGAAGATCAACGGCGAAGTTAAACAACAGGATAAGACCAACTTGATGCTTTTCCCCATTCACAAGATCTTGAGTCACATGTCTGCTATCATGACTTTAGAGAAGGGAGACTTGATTTTGACGGGCACCCCTAAGGGTGTGGGCGCAGTTAAGCCTGGTGACAAGATAGAAGCATATGTCAAGGTAGGAGACGAAGTTGTGGAATCTATCGTTGTTGATGCTGAGCAAAAGCCAGGTCCTTATGAGTACAGGGAAACATAACGAATGACAGCTTACTGTGTGTAAGCATCATATTTACGTTAATGAAGAGATCAATGATTATAGAATTGGCGTAAAGCAATTAATTTAATAAGAACATATCATTGTGCTACACTAGTAGAATCAATATGATACTAGAAAGCTACAGTTGTAGCATAATCATTAATAATGTGTTGGAGGGTATGCGAATAACAGAAACTTTTGAATTGATGACTTTCTACATTTAGTATGTCGATTGGGTTCACTGAATATAGTTTCTTTTCAGTACATATATATTAATATCTTTATTAGCAAAATAACCATAATTTTGAATACTACTTGCTTCGTAACCAGTATAGACAAATACGAGCCCATATTTCTGGATTTGGATATGTTATGTTTGATTCATAGAATATATCGTATGTTGGGAAAATCAATGCAATACGAAATTGTAGTCTACTTAGAGCATATATTAATCGTACATTTTACTTACTTATTCACTGCATGGTGGATTTCTCCAATATTAACCCTCTTCTCCTCCAATTCTTACATTTCTTGTACAATATATCGTAATAAAAATACCTTCTAATTTCTATACCCGATTCTATACAAACACTCCGTCCATAGGGGCCTGGAACTGTCGAAGGATGATCCCAGCCTCGCTCATCACCTTGTGGCTTAAAGTGTCCATCGAATAACTCTGTGCATATATCACCTCCTTAATACCACTCTGAATAATCTTTATCGAACACGTCAAGCACGGACAAGTGTTGCAGTAAAGAATACTCTTGTTGCCAATTCTATCTCTACCAGCCTCTAGCAAAGCATTCTCTTCTGCGTGTAAACACAAGCAAGTGGAAAGCCCATTTCCACTGCTTTCTGCGTTGTTGCATCTTTCACAACCACCTTCATTGCAATTGGTAAGATGTCTGGGAGTACCATTATACCCTGTTGCAACCACACGATTATCTCTAACAATAACGCACCCTACTCTTCTTTTCATGCAGTTGGACCGCAAGGCAGCCAAGTCTGCTAGACGCATGAAATACGAATCCCAAGTAGGTCTGAGCCTTGTTTTGTTCAACAAGTCAAGTTCTTCCAATTTGACAAAAAGATCCTTTACTGATTCAGATGTATTGACAATTTTTATCAGCGCCAGATTGCACACTTCGACCAAACGGTCAGCATACAACAAATTATCGTTTTTGGCAACGAAGTCTTCGAGAGACGCGTCTTGACGGCCGTTCTTGGCTCTGTATCTGGCAAATCGGATGGAAACTGGCGCGTCCACCGAGACGTGGAGCACAAATGGTCTTTTGCACAAGGTCTCCATCATTTCCACATCTGACACATGGCTGATGACATAGTTTTCTCTCCAGTTGACAGTAACAAAGCCTAGAAGATCTGCTAGGGTGTCAAACCGCTTGTATACAACTAGAGACTCATGTTTAACATTTCCATTCTCTACTTTCGTAGTGCCATTGGTCTCAGATGCTAGTGTGCCATTGCAGGTATTGGCTCCATATTCAAGTAATTTGAATCCACGAAATGTGAGGTACCGTGCAACCTCGGTCTTCCCAGAACTCAAGGTTCCAGAGATGAGAATCAACATTGGGGATATGGCGCAGAAACGCGTACGAAGATGCTAATTAAACAACGAAGAATAAAAATTAAGAAAATACAACTTTAAAATAGTACTTAACATATGAACCTCAAGGAACAATTAAATTATACATTTTTCACTTTATATTTTTCTGTCACAAAGCCAAAGTGCGATATCCCCAGATTTTATGCATATTTCGATAGTAAAATGATCATCCTATCAATACCAATTGTCTTTTCTATTACTACAACCTATATTATTATAATCCAAGTCCCCATCCGTGTTCTTTGATTGAAGAATTGGCATATATTGATGGCACGACTCGTCTTGCGGCTTTGGGCCGTGTTTTCTGCAGTGTGTCTAGCTATGGCTACCACCAGGAGTCTGATAGGGGGTAATACTCATAGTGCAAATGAATTAGATGAAGTCCATGGACATGGGTACTGTGCCATGTACGGAGATTGTGGGAAACAGAGTGTTTTCGGTAGTAGTTTGCCGTGTGCCAACTACACACGTGCGCAGAAGCCATCTGCCGAAGTGGCCAAGTTGCTAGAAAAGGTTTGTGGTGAAGATTTTGAAATGGACGACGGGGTCTGTTGCACCCTCGAACAGGTTAAGAATTTAGAGTCGAACTTGAAGAGAGTAACTCCGTTGATCAGCTCGTGCCCTGCATGCCACAAGAACTTTTTTGATTTTTTTTGCAGATTCACATGTTCACCCGACCAAGCATCGTTCATTAAGATCTTGGAGACAGCAGAATCCATAGATACCAAACAACAAATAGTGACAGAGTTGAACCAATATGTGAACCCTGAGACCGCACAGACGTTCTTTGACTCATGTAAGGAGATCAAGTTCCTGGCCACGAATGGATATGCCATGGACTTGATTGGAGGGGGGGCTAAGAATTTTCAGCAGTTCTTAAAGTTTATGGGGGACAAGAAACCATTACTTGGAGGCTCACCTTTCCAGATTAACTTTAAGTATGACTTGACGGTTAAAGAATCTGAAGAGGGGATTGAATTGCGTAATGACGTTATGAAGGCATGCAACGACCCTGACTATAAATGTGCATGCAGTGATTGCGAAAATTCATGTCCTCAATTACCTGGGTTCAAGAGTTACCACCAAAGATGTATGGTGGGTATAATGCCCTGCTTTTCATTTTTCGTTTTGATGTTGTGGTCATGCTTCATCCTTTTGCTTGGAGCATTCCACATTTACTTAGTCCAGCAACGGAACGAGTTGGATCGCTTGAATTCCGTAGGAGGAATTGATGATGATGAGTCTGTGATTTTAAATCCAAGAAGATACAGCTATGTGCTTTTTCCAAAGAAGCATCTGTTTAAAGATGCATTTTTTGAGTTTCAGAATAAGTTAATTTTAAGCATCGAATATATCTTTGGTAAAATTGGATATATGTGTGCAACTGCTCCAAAGACTATTCTTCTTACAACTTTACTGTTAACATTGCTTGCCTCATTAGGTTTATTGAACTTGAAATTCGAAACAAATCCGGTGGGTTTATGGGTTAGCCCTAACGAGAGATCCTTGCATGAGAAACAGTATTTCGAAAAGAATTTTGGAGAGTGGTATAGAATTGAGCAATTGATCATTAGTACCAGAAATGATACTCCAGTCTTATCATGGGACTTGTTGCAATGGTGGTTTGCAAAAGAATTGGAACTTGAAGAACTCAATGGTGTTTCATTGGACGACGTATGTTTCAAGCCACTTGGAGAAACTTGTGCTATTGAATCTTTCACCCAATACTTTGATGGTAATATTGATTATCTCACAGAGACAAACTGGAAACAAAAATTGGTCAGTTGTGCTAATTCACCGGTTACATGTTTGCCTAGCTTCCAACAGCCTCTTGCGAAGAACTTGTTATTCGACAGAGAAGATGTTTTGGAGGCAAGAGCATTCGTTGTAACTTTATTGATTAATAGCAAGTCTGAAAATGTTCATTACACAGACACTGCTGTTAAATATGAGCATGGATTTATTGCTTGGGTAAATCATATAAGTAAAGAGATGCCTCATTTGAACATTGCATATAGTGCAGAGCTTTCTCTTGAAGAGGAATTAAACCAACTGGCAAACTCTGATGTGCGTATCATTGCACTTTCCTATTTATTTATGTTCATTTATGCATCTTTTGCATTGGGTGGGAAATTCCCCACTAGCTTTGAAAGTTTCCATCTGAGTCGTTTCCTTCTTGGGTTATCCGGTATTCTCATTATCATTTTATCAGTCACAGCATCTGCTGGGTTCTTTTCCTTATTGGGATTGAAATCAACACTTATTATTGCTGAAGTTATACCATTCTTAGTCCTAGCAATTGGGATTGATAATGTTTTCCTCATTGTTCATGAGTTGAAACGCGTGGGTTTATTGATTCCAGACGATCCCGTCCCCCACAGAATTTATTCGGCTTTAAGCAATGTTGGACCATCTTGTTTCCTTAGTGCTATATTGCAGGTGCTTATGTTCTTGCTAGCAACTCGGGTACAAATGCCAGCAGTAAGAAATTTTGCATATTATAGTGCTGGAGCGGTATTGGTTAACTTTATATTGCAAATGACTGCCTTTGTTTCCCTCTTAACATTGGATCAGTATAGATTGGAGGGCGGGAAACATTCTTGGTTTGGAAGAGATGAAGGTGAAATTAGGTTACCAGAAGATCCTGAAAGTGGATCTGCAACTGAAACTACAACTTGTCTGTCGGTGTCGGATGCAGATGTTACAAACAACAACGTGTTAGTGGAAAATAGACATACAATACAAGCAAATGAAGATGATGACGAAGAAGAAGTCTGTCCAAATTCAGGTTCGAAAGGGTTAATTGAACATTTCTTTGCTTCTAGCTACGGTCCTTGGTTATTGAAAAGTAGTACAAGAAAGAAGACAATTACAGTTTTCGTATTATGGCTTGGTATTTCTCTTGGTCTCCTTCCACAGATTGAGCTTGGATTCGATCAACGGCTTGCTGTACCTAATAGCTCGTACTTGATCAATTATTTTAATTCCGTTTATGAGTACTTGAACGTAGGACCCCCTGTGTTCTTTGTTGTGGATGGCTTCGATGTTACAAACAGAACAAATCAACAGATGCTATGTGGAAAGTTCCCAACTTGCAATGAATATTCGCTTTCTAATATTCTTCAAGAAGAATATGAAAGACAGGATATATCCTTCATTGCACAACCAATTTCCAATTGGCTTGATGACTTCTTGAACTATTTGAATCCAGAATTAGATGAGTGCTGTCGTGTTAAGAGATTGGATCAAGATGAATTCTGTCTCCCACATGCTCCTGCAAGACAATGCCAAGCTTGTTTCGCGGATAAGCCTTACGATACTTCTAAAATGGAAGGCTTCCCTGAGGGTAAGGAATTTATGACCTATTTTAAACATTGGATTACTGAACCCAGTGACCCTTGTCCCTTGGGAGGTAAGGCACCATATTCTTCGAGCATTCAATACAACTCAACGGCTATCAAGACGTCCTATTTCCGTTCGGCTCATGTTCCTCTTCGTTCTCAGAACGATTTCATTGTTGCATTCAAGAATGCTCGTCGGATAGTTAAGGAAATAAAGGAATACTTGCCCCTGATCAAGCTATTTGCATTCTCTCCATTTTATGTTTTTTTTGTTCAATATGAGCATATATTGAGCCTCTTATTTACACTTATTGGAACTGCTCTTGTGGTTATATGGCTTGTTAGTTCCGTTTTATTGGGAACAATTACTAATGCTACCATTTTAGCAGTTACGGTGGTTTCTATTCTTGTGGATATTGCTGGTGCAATGGCAATTTGGGGTATTTCATTGAATGCCGTGAGTCTTGTTAACTTGGTGATTTGTACGGGGTTGGCAGTGGAATTCACAATTCACATAACAAAGCTGTACACTCGGAGTCACTTATCATTCAGCGATGCCAGCGAAGAAGTGATGTACGAGAACTTCATGTATGGGAAGGGCCCTAATGTTCGTGTGATAAAGCTGTATAATGCCCTAGTTACTACGGGTGGAACAGTATTCACTGGAATTACTGTGACCAAGTTGATTGGAATAGCAGTACTTGCGTTCACACGACTGCAGATCTTTGAAGTGTTCTACTTCCGTATGTGGTTACTGTTGATAGTCATTGCAGCTGTCCATGCGCTAGTGTTGTTGCCAGTGCTTTTGGCCGAGTTCGGTACAACGAGTGCTTTTCACGATAGAAATGAGTTGGACCGCAACTTGAACAGCACAAGTGAAACTGCCGTTGAAGCCTTGAGACGGTACGGGAATGAGGAGTAGGGAACGGAGAAAAATCGATAAAGAACGATATTGAATGAAAATAGTGTAAGTTAGAGTACTTAATTATTGCACTCTATTAAGTGGTTTCAAGTGTCATACTTCTCTTGCCACGCATATAAAATAAAAGCATTTTATCAAATTAAATATCATAGGCACTTTTTTAATTGGTATAGACGAGAAAACTATGTAGTGTGACAATACCAGATCCATTAAATGTCTTAGTGGATTATGTCAACTTAACAATGAGGCAGTATTGCATATCTTCGTACATTCAAATAATAGGAACACGAACTTTACGGTAGTGTGCTTAAACCTGGAAGCGTAGACTATGACGATATCCATCTACACTGTCCTGTATGGCACTTACCGTAAATGACCACCAGCCTTGCTTCCTGCTACTTTGTTTCCTTCCTACGACAAGTCTGGGGCAGTCCATTGGCGTGCGTGACCAGGGAAAGAGAAATGGCCAAGTTAATGTTTAGTTACCGATCTAGAATTCGTGGTTAATCTAGAATAATGGTGTAGTATATTGTAGAGATATATGGTGAAGGAAAAAGCAAAAATATACAATAGAAGAATAAATAATAATGGAAAGAAGAAAGTGTAACCTCCGAAGGAGTGAGTATATTACCACTTTGCACGAGTGTACACCAACTGCAACCGTTAGTACACAGAATTTAGACTAAAGAATAAACGGATATGCCCGTTTGGGTTTGGTACCATAACCGAGTTACTCCATTAGTCCTTGTAATTGCGTGCATAGCGGACTGGAACAAGTGGAAAGGTGCGGTAGCTGCAGTGTGTTGCTTGTAAAATGAACACATATATATACTCTTGGTATAACGAGAGGCGATGTTAATGGATTTTTGTCTTCTATGGCTAAGACTCATACTCAATTGAGTCTTTTCTTGTTATTCTGTCTATGTACTAGCGCAACTGATTGAGAGTCGGCAATTGCTCTATACGTACGCCAAGAGTGTAGAATATGTACAATTTGTACACTAGTAAAAAGTCACTATTTGTTAACTTCAAATGTTATGAAGGCAAACTTTGCAATTGATTACTGTTGATAGCAACTTAAGAAACTCCGACACTCCAACACTCCGTACTTTCGAAATACTCTATCCATTGGCACCTATTACCAGGTGCGATGGGATATTTATATCCCTCTGAGAGTAGTACTGGATAACACCACGACATAAAAAGTTTATTCCTTCCATTGTACAATAGAACTTTAAGTCATGTTGTACCTGAGTAATTATACTATTATATTTTATACTATGGATGGTATGACGTACTATACTATGGTATACTGTACTAACTTTGGTATATTGTACTAACTTTGGTATACTGTACTAACTTTAGTATACTGTACTAACTATAGTATTCTGTACTGACTATGGTATACTGTACTAACTATGGTATACTATTCTATACTGTATATTATGCTGTACCGGATCCCGTTCTATACCAGGTCTATGGTGTACTATTCTAGTGGGTGGCGGGAAGTAATCCAGATGCGGCGCTCCTGCCTAATCGGGAATTCACGTGATCGACTTAACGCCCAAATACCGGCTGGCTCTTGTTGGTAAAAAGGATTGAAAGGAAAAACAGTATCCCCTTCTTCTTTCCATACTAAAAGCACAGTACACGATGGTCGCTAACTACACATTCACATGGTATGTATGGCTGCATGGACTATGAGTGGTCTATGCGAGAATGTACAATGGAGCAAGTTGACGAAAGTTGTCCTCGCAGTGGACAAGCAGAGAAAAGTTAGGATTATTGCAATGAAGTTCATCCATTTGCATTGCATCACTGATTATATTAATTAAACTGTTGAGTCATATTACTGGGATACTGAATTATTCTGGTGAATTACGCTACTGGATTCTATGATTACTGAGTGATGGCCTTAGACCTTAAATTAGATAACATGCATTGTGGTTCATGTATTTTGTCATGTACTAATAGTAGTTGTGGTTTTACTATTACATGTTGTCCTTCCTCTTATAGCAATTGCGCTAGGCCTCGATGAATATCCTCTATTCATAACCCAACATTTTCTTGTTTAGCATACAGTTACACTGAAAAGGGCCCATATCATCACCGTCATCATTCTTCGCATGACTGTTATTTTTGACTGAACTGCACTTTAAGTGTTTTCGCTAAACTGAAAAACTAAGCCTTGCACTGCGCATCACGACCTGGCACAGAATTCTACAATTATGGTTGATGTTGCAACGAATGCGGAACATATAGCTGGTGTTTGCAACAGGTACCGTACCGTGTTATTGTTGTTATTAGTCGTTATTGATGGGTTCCCAATATGTGCTACTGACTGCGATGGCCATTGACCCCTTGAATATTTCTTTGGCTCCGTTACATTTATGGATAAGTGAGCTCATACCATTTGCTTAGGGTTTCTACTCAAGACGTTTAAGTTTCCGATTGGCCATAGCTCGGTATAGTTCAGTTCAGATGTACTACAACTATACCCATTTGGATATACAGGAAGTATTTCACCTTTTCACAAACTTATTGCATTGATCCTATTTCGTTCCCTCCCTCCCCCGCTTCAATTTCTCTTATCGAGCATTTGATACTAACTTGCTAATATTTAGGCCCGCCGGCCCCGAAAAGGTTATCCTTACCGGAACTTTTGACAACTGGTCCCAATCACAACCCCTTGTCAAGCAAAAGGATGGATCCTTTAAATTGGACTTCCCAGTAACCACTGCTCACTCCGGCAAGTTGTTGTTCAAGTTTGTTGTTGACGGCGAATGGAAGGTTTCCCCCGATGTGAACATTGAAAAGGACGAACTGGGCAACGAGAACAATGTCCTTGACGCCGATGATTTGAAGACCAAGGCTTCTGGTGCTACTACCACAGCCAAGATCCCAGAAATTGGCGATGCTGCTATTCTTGCTGCTGGTGCCCCAATTGTGGCTGCTTCTGCCATCCAGGAAACCACCTACGTCCCTGCTAAGGAAGGCGAATTCAAGACTACTGTTCAGCCAGTTGCTCCTGTTTCTCAAGCTTCCCTTACAGGTGAACCAGGTATTCAAATTCCTAAGGATGCCGAGGCACTTTCTGCTTTCGAAACAGTCAGAGTCGTAGACTCCAAGGCTTTGAACGAAGAAATGTCCGCTGAAGAAAAGGCAAAGCAAAAGAAGAAGGTTAAGAGAGCTCAGTACAAGGCTAAGAAGAAGAAGAAGGCTGCTGCTGCTGCTGCTGCTTCTAACGGTGCTTCTGAAGAATCTGAAGAAACTATCGAATCTACCCCAGAACCAGAAGTCGCTTCTGCTCCTACTGCTCCTGCTGCTGTTGCTGCTGCCACTACTGCTGCTGCTGCTGCTTCTAATTCTGGTGCCGCTAAGTCTGCTGAAGCTGTTGCAGTCCCTGAACCTGAACCTGAAGTTGTTGCTCAACCTGAAGCTCCTCACACTTTGGATCCTAAGGCCAAATCTGAAGCTGTTACTGCTGCTGAAGAAGCCAAGGTTACTGAATCTGCTCCTGCTAAGGTTGAAGAGCCTTCTGCTGCCACTGCTGCTGGTACTGCTGCTGCCACCTCTGCTCCTAAGGAAGTTGCCGCAGAGTATGAAGAGGAAATTGTCGCTGCCAAGGGCGCTGACAAGGATGCTGTGGCTGCTGCTATTGCTGCTGAGCAGGGTCATGCTGTTGAGATTGAAGAGTTTGAACCAACTGAAGAGCAAAAGAAGCAAGCTGTTGAAGCAGTGGCTGTGCCTGAATCTAAGGAAGCAGAGGCAACTGCTGCTGCCAGTGCTGCTGCTGCTAACATTGGTGAAGAATCTAAGAAGGTTGCAGCTGAAACCAAGAAGATTGTTGAGGAAAAGAAGGAGAAGAAGAAGTCTGCCTTCTCAAGATTCTTCAAGAAAATCTTTAAATAAATAATGCATCCATTTGGGATCACAAGTTTGCCACCTAATATGCGGTCGAATGTGCTTTTATTTTCAGACATATCCCCCCTCCATTCGTTAATTTCTCAGAGAACAGTGATTAGTATTTGACTTTTTTTCATCCCACCCATCCATTTGATCGATTTACATGTCATCTATGCATTGACGGTTTCATCAAGTTGTTTTTGTTCTTTTTGTTATTATTACTATTGCTAATACTTGACAAGAGCTGTGTTTTCTTGTTCTTAATATGTTTTTGTTGTACCTATTCCGGTTTCCTTTTTAATCCGATCAACTGATTCGGATGCTAGCCTCATTATCAGTGTCTGGATCAGCAAACTAACACTGTCTGTTATTACAATCTATGTCCTAGTCAATATTGTTATATTATGTATCTCTGTCTTTTATGAATGTAAAGGGAGATGTAGTAAACACTTGGTACTAATTAGTGGAAGGATGTTCACATTGTTCTTTCTAAACAAGTTTTGCTTTATCACGTTAAGTATATACACAGTTTAACTCGATCATTCTTAGCACTTGGAAGCACTGGCTTTTTAGTTTAGACTTAGAAGTATCCTCACTATAAGCCTTCCAAAACGTACACTTTCAAAAATTTCTGAATAATATCCATTAACCTATAAAACTATAATACATATGCGGCGTTTAATTCTAGCTTCATCCGCGTCTCTAACGAGCTTCAAACTGCACCATTCTTCTAGTTCTGGCCTTGTAAAGAACACGGTGACCGCATTCCTTACATCTGATGGCGTCGGAACGACTCAACTGAAAAGACGAACCGCACTGAGCGCAGTTGTACTTGATACCGAGGGTCTTGGAAGTAATCTGACCGTGGGCGGCATGTGAGAGCGAGCTGGGGGCAGAGAACCCTTCTCTTTGAGGAGACGACATGATTGGTAGATGGTACTGGTTAAGATGAAGTAAAGTATATCCAAGATTACTTAATGCGATGATTTGAGAGTTGAAAAAAGAACATAATTTTTTTGGTGATAAGTTTTTGTGTTATATGCAGGACGCCAACCTCAGTCATTTAGGGTATGTTGAAACTTAGGTATGCTATGATTAATTGAAGTCAAGAGGAGGGGATAATGTCTAACTGCAAGTATATAGTAGATCGTTGGAAGAAGTTTCTATAGTATGGCATTTATATATGGATATTTTGTTATTTCTAGGGTAGTCTACTAATTGTGTGAGTCCGCCCCCCCACAAAATGCGCACACTGAAAATTTTATATTCACCAATGCAAATCAAGTATATCTTAACATAGACTCTTCTTCTTCACAGACGGCTTCTATACCGTTGAAGAAGCAATGGAGAGATGAATTCCATCAAGGATGCGCTTGTGCGGTTGAGCCGAGTAGTTCGGCAGCTTGAGAGCGATGGAAAACTGTGTCAGACAGTTACTCGAGGAGGGATGAAGCGGGTGCATCACTACAACAATACTAATAGTAAGAATAATATTAATAATAGTGATAAGAATGACGGCACTAATAGAGTCATGAAGGTGATACGACGGCCAGATCGCAACATAGAAAACGTTGGACGGTACTCTTTGCTTGTTGGTCATTTCCAGAAACAGAGATATCGAGATTTTCTCCGACCGTTGGGTATACCCAATTTGAAGACTTTGCTAGAGCCTAATCCAGAAGCTGTACCCAAGAAATACGATACAGAACGTGCCAGAAATAACTGGCTTATCAACAGAGACAGCTTGCGGAGTTTCCTTTATAACAGAGAGGCGTTTTCTAAGATGGTCGACTTCGTGCGAGACTTAACTCCACCAGAATATGTGACCACAGATAAGTCACCAGAACATATACGGCGAATTGTCCAGGTAGACGAGATGGAGCGTAGGCGAAGCTTGTATACCGATATTGGTCCCAAGAACAGTTTTGGAGAGATTCCGAAAATGCCTGATCCATTGACTTCAGAATCCTTTAGAAGATGGATCTACCAATTGACCCACGTTAAGTACTACTACCGTAATCTGTCGAGTTTGTCTAGTGGGATAATTGCCGATATACTATTGCATACACATAGGTTGGACAACGAGCAGTTCAAACGGCTCCGCTCGGTCGATACATACAATTACTTGATCAAATGGTTTGGATATGATAAGAACCAGAACTCGTTCGCCAGAGAATTGATTCTTGTCATGAATAAAGATGGCCATGGCATCAACTTGGATACCATAAACCAGTTGCTCAAGATCTGTACCACACATCTGCACATCCGTCAGCTCTCAAATACCTACCACAATATTACTCAGAACTTGCGGTTATCACAGAAACTCGGACTTGGGATAGATTTGACTACTTTTCATCGTATCTACGACTCTATTTCCAGCATATATTTGCGAGAGTTGTATTTGAACCGATTGACGTCAATAGGTGTGCCTATTCTGAGAGGGTTGCTTGTTAGAATTGTGCGTGATTACGCCCAGACAACTCATTCCACGAGTGAATTCATTCTGTTTCTTGAAAATGACTTGAAAATTAGTCACTGGAAAGACGATTCTCACATCTACAATCAGGTAATAGTGCATCGAGCAGCGCATGAGCCTGTGGACCAGGTTTTGACTTCAATAATTGCCGAAGAGCGTTATGATGCCTACACTGTCAAATATCTAATGGAAACAGCATACAAGAAGGGCACCATAGAGGATATGTGGAAGATATATCAGCAGCTCCCATTGGACACTGAAGGGTATCTCAATGTAGTTATTATTTTCAAGTTCTTGGTGCAAAAGACTCTCCGAAACGAGAGTTATACCCAGAAGCAAAAGATATTTCTTATTCGAGGCATAATGAATGAAATGATAAATGGCACAGAAATGCCTTTGGAAATCAACGAGCATCTTCCCTTAGGCCAGAAAAGCTACGAACACTACAACATGTTCAAGAGAGTGGTAGGCCGCAACTACCGTGGGGATCCTGGGTCTCTAATCAGACTAGAAGCATGTTCTCACTACTATTATGGGAATAACATTTTGACCAAACTTTTCAGCAATGAAGAACAGAAGAATTGGGATCGCTTTCTCAAGGAGGGTGTTATCTGCGACGAGCATATTGACGAGAACGGGGTTACTGGTACTGCGAGACAGGGAACTGTGTTTGACAAGTATATCGAGAAGTACGAGATCGGACAACTGCACAAATTGGAGCTGAATCGACTTCGGGAACGGTTGTTAAAGTTTGAGAGGGGAGAAAGCGGTTCATTGAAGGAAGAAGTGGCCCAGAGAGGTATTGGGGCGATGTGAGCACTTGTAAATATGTATAATATATAGCATGTATAATGATAGAGGAAAGACATAGATCAGAAGAGGGAGCAGGTACTGTTTTTAATCGGTATAGAGTAAGTCACGTTATAAATGCAAGAATATAAGAAAGGAGCGAAAAGTGCAAAATAGGCATACATGTTGTAGGTTATGCGATTAATGGTCTTAGATTTCGCAGGTATGGAATATATTAGTATAATGGAATCAACCAGAAATGGGAATATGTCTACTGATCACAATAATATAGGATTACCTACGGAATCATCAGTAGATTATTGTGATGTTATTACCAGTCGTATTTTAGTGTGTCCGCAGGTAATGATATGCTAATGTTACTCTATCAGCAGCATTGGTGTATACTATCATCAGCAGTAAATTAATGTAAACTATCAGAAATATGCTAATAGCACCACTAACGTAACCTGATTCATGCATAAGTTTCTTCATTTCAGATCGCTGTAACGTCGCATATTTTACTACCTTACCTGCCATTGTATTCGTTCTTATACCTGTGTCTTGTTCCCATTGATGCACTTCATAGAATTCCATGCAAACTAATCAAGAATAGTCTCGCCCAGTTGGCGTGACGGTTCTTAACGACTCCAGCATGTGACCTAGCATCTGTAGATTTAGAAGGGTCGCATCATAGAATGCTGTCACGGAGTAAGAACGATGTCAAATAATACACAAGTGGGGTCACAATGTGCCTGTGCTAAACGGATGTTGGTGAAAAGGAAAACAAAACAATACCAAAGAGGAAATTATACTACAAAAAGCATTAGACAGAAACACAATAAGAGGGGAAAGAAACAGAAAAGAAACAGGCACATACCATATGCCATAATTATACAGTGCAGAACATGATATCATATTTGCAAACCATTACTATTCACTTAAGATGCACTATGAAACACTATGATACACTATGAAACACTATGATACACTATGATACACTATGATACACTATGATGCACTATGATACTATTATACTCTAGTTCGTCCTATAAAAAAGCCAATATTAGATAGTAATAAGTCCCCTGTTATCTACGTTACCCCGGTGAAAAATAAAAAAAACCCTGGAATGCGCACACCCCATAAATTATACTAGTCCCTTCACTCGTCACATTGTCAGCCCAACATTACAAGACCAATCAATACTCGGAATGCATCATACGAATCTCCATGCATCAATTAGCAAGTGCCAAAGAACACCGACTCCTTTCGTAGTTGAATTTGCTAATGTACTTTTGGATACTACAATTAGACAGTCTTGGCATACAATGCAATACCAACAGCAACAATACAGTTAATAATAACATATAATAACTAAGGATTATCTTGCATTTTATTATATATTTAATGCAATCTAACCACTTGACTAAACATCTAACCACTTGACTAAGCATCTAACGCATCAAGTGCCTACTATTCCATTGCAAGGAGTGTTCTATTAATACCTATCACCCAATATGAGTTGGTTGCCACAGCTTCCGCACAATCCGTATTGTGTTTACTAGGACCTGCAAGGGAAGTGCCTGTACTTAAAATCTAAGAGCAAGCGGCGGAAGCCATTGTGTCCGTAATGAGATAATAGCAATACCAAAGGGGCTACGCAATCACACAGATATTTGCCTGAACCTTATCCTGTTTAAGTATGTATCGCATCGGTGAATCTAAACATTTTCTGTTTGTTGCTCAGTTTGCTTAGGTTTTGATAATTCTTCGCATTTACAGTGAACAGAAGTGCTTTTTCTGCCGTGTATGGTTAGCGACTGTTGGAGGTGTTGGTTTGTTGCTGTGTGGTTATTTTTGTTGTTGAGAACTTGCTCTTGACAAGGGAACCCGGTGATAACAACTACCGATAAACGAGTTCTGTCTCAACAACAACTGAAAAGACTGCTTTCCACTGGAAAATAGTGAAAGTACTCTTCTACTTTCTTACTCCATACTATTTTTTCCAAGGTTATCCCTTAGCTTGAATCCCTTATACCCCCCAAGATATTTTCATGTCTATCGTCCTATGATTCCTATTGCGTGGTTCCTACTTTCATCATGGATAGTGTCGGCCTCTGCCTTGAGCTTGGACCGGTGCTCCACCCAGAACATCGGCTCGCAGTATCTCCGTTCGGAGTTCATGTCCAATGGCGCCTGTCATGACCATTGCAATGGCTTGGGGTATCTGGTAGCTATCCTCCAGGGCTACGGCTGTTGGTGTGCCAACAACCTACCTCTGTCGACTACTCTGATGTCTGATTGCGATTCTCCGTGTCCGGGGTATCCTTCTGAAAACTGTCCTAGCGCTGGCCACTATGGCTATTTGGTGATTAGCGGTAACCCTCTGACCTTGGACTCAACAACATCGTCTACCACAACTTCGTCCAAATCGACTTCATCATCGACATCTACAACTTCTACCACTTCATCGAAAACTTCTACTTCTACAACATCTACTTCAACAACGTCTACTTCAAGTACATCTACCTCGACAACATCTCCTTCAACAACATCCACTTCAACAACATCCACTTCAACAACATCCACTTCAACAACATCTACTTCAACAACATCTACTTCAACGACATCTACTTCAACAGCATCTACTTCAACAGCATCTACTACTACCACCTCCACTTCATCCATTACTTCTTCAGACCCTATAACGTCATCTTCTTCAACCACATCTTCTGTCAGCTCTCCTTCTCCACCTTCATCTCTTGGGGCAACTTCACTGACATCCTCCTCATCTTCCTCATCTTCAACGTCTTCAACTTCTTCAACATCAATGGTGCTAGCTACAACCCTTTACTCAACGAAAACTGTCAACGGTGTTATTTCCCAGTTGATGACAACCCAGTACATTACTACCTATGCATCTTCGGCTGCAACCTCATCAACTGCTACCACTACGAGTTCCAAATCCTTTTTTGACTCGACGGGAAAAGTGGCCGGCACTTTCACCGCTGTCGGAGTGGTTATTGTGGCTCTTGTGGCCGGAATTATCTACTGTTGCTGCATTGCTGGCGGACGTGGTCACGATGATGATGAGGATGGATATACTGATGAAGAAAAGTCAAGTTCCTACTCCAACAGTTCATTTGTTAAGCCAGTTACTTATGCTGGAAAGCAAGATTCCAAACCTCCAACTCCACCTTCTGACTCATACCAAACTCCATTTCCTATGACTCCTCCCACCAGTAAATCGCTAAGACGGTCAAGCACCGGAATAAGCCTTTTGTCGAAGTTGACCGGCTCTCCTTCTGGCAATAGTAATAGTGGTTCGAATGGCTCCAATGGAGGAGGCGGTTTGATGGGACGATCATTGTCGAGAAGAAATCTCAAAGACGAGTATCAAGACGATAATAACCGTGTTCTTGAGAATATCTTCCCGATTCTGGAACGCGACACGAGACTCGATCCCATGTCGTTGTTTGGTATGCATGAGAGTGATTCGAAGGTGTCATTAGGAGACGAGATTGATTACTCAAGGAAATTGAAGGTCATAAATTGATATATTACTAAGCTACACAGATATATTGGCAGGTTATCGGAACCATTAACCACTTTGCTACGAAACTTAAGTCTTGTTCATAATTCGCAGCCATGTTGCCATGAGGTTGGTGTTGCTCTGCTCCATACATTATTGTTGGATCTCTTTGTTTATTGCGTTTTTCATTTCTTGTAATCGTTATTTATTAATCCTGAGAAATACGTGACCCTGTAGAAATAAAATAGTAGAATTAGAAAGTGAGGTGGTAGTAACAACTGATTTACTAATAGTGGCATTATTTTGCTAAACTTTTGGAGAAATAGTTTCATCAATCCACCAAAACGAAATGGTAAAAGCGATAGCTGTTATATTTTTACTACTAAAAGTAGTTGAACAATAGAATAGTGCTGATAGTGTCAGGACTCTGTTCTTTCCAGGCTGTTTCTTTGCATGATGTCGTTGCACAATAATAAACTGGCAATTATGCTATACATTGTCATCCTCTATGGTTATTTGGAGCACTTTCTTTGACTTTTCTTTATTGGATAGATGATAACACCATCTTTTAGTGTCCCCAATGTATTTTCTGGTAATTTTACTCCTCGAATTGTTGTTGTTGAAGAGTTGCAGCTGTATTATGAAACCATCACAACTGAATATCCAGGAAGTGATAGTTAAGGTGGGTTCGAGACGACATGTCACTGTCCTCTCATTTTCATTCCCTCGTATCTTGTTGCTTATCATGTTTGTTTATTTCCATGGTCAATGTTGTCAGCAAACGAATAGTGGAATATAGTACAGTATTTATAAAAAGATCCACGCAACATACCAGTAGGAGCTTTCTCTGCTTCAAATAGCATTCATCGGCAAGGTAGACTGATTGGGGTAAGCTGGTTGTCTCTCATATGCGTTAGGACTAGGACTTCTTCTCGAAGATCCCTTTCCATGATCTCCGTCATGGTCATGGTTGTGGTCGTGGTCGTGATCATGGTTGTGGTCGTGGTTGTGATCGTGATCGTGATCGTGATCGTGGTTGCACTTGTGTTTTCTACCACGAGGATCACGTCCTTCGTTTTCGGAATCCAGTGACGAGGAATCACTAGAGGAATCGCTGGAATCGCTGAAATCACCAAACTCTCTTTGCGGATGGAAAATGCAGCAAATCTTCAGCTTCTTCTTGTTCATGTGCTCGTTATCAATAACATCCTCCTCCCATTGAACGCGTGGTTTCTGGCGAGCCTTCTTAGTTTTCTTTGTACGTAATCGGAGGATTGGTGTGGGAGGCTCTGTTTCGGTGATAGTGACTGTGGAAGAATTTGAGGGATTCTCTAAACGCAGTCCCAGGAGTCCGCTTCCCGTACCGGGTGTCTGTCCTGGATTCGTGGTATTAGATAAGCCACTCTGTGGTTCTGACATTATTAAACTAGAAAAATTGTATTGGATAGTAGGAATAAGAATAGTGAATACTGAGTGGTGTGGTATTCCATTCCATTAAATGATTCAAATATGTGTTTCTGTGTATTACATAATGTTTGGTTGGTGCACGCTTATCATGCAAGTTTAAATATCTTATGGATTAATAAACACAGTAGAAGTGTACATAGAAGTGTATCCAAGTGTAATTTTAGCAATGAATACTTCCTATACAAAGCAAACACATTGGCTTTCCTATCTAGCCAATGGCTAATATATAGTACGTATTATTGAAAAGCAATCGATATAATTGCTATGCAGTAGTTAGTTGATCTCTGGTACTTTATATTGGTGGTGTTAGGGGCTCAAATTAATGGCTGCAAAAGGAGAGAGTAATTCGGATAACACCAAATCAGTGCTATTGAGCAGACCTTCAAACTTAATATGGTCTAATTCTTCTCCTTGGAGGTTTGACTTAGCCATACTTTCGGATCGTATCTCTAATTGACTTCTGAAATGATGTTGCATTTGGAATGGCACTTTCAATTTTTTTCGAAAATGTACACATTATGTTCATTATGTTCTGAAATATCATTTGTTAAGTTTCACATTATAGTACGAAAACATCCAAACTACTGAAAATGAGGTCACCTGTACAAATGAACATAATTAGAAAATAATCACCCCAATAAATTAGATCTATTCTTACTCATTAATTGCTGACTACTAGAACATCTCGCTTTAGTGCAACTTTTAATAAGCTATCAATATGCTAGTTACAAAAAAAGCATACTAAAACACCAGTATGATTTTTAAGTCAAAGAAGGAGAAAGTCATCATAAGATAATGACCCTGGACGTCGACTATTGTATGCGACTAATATTCTTTTTCCTTTTTACAATTCAACATTGTAAAAAACGACTATAAACGACTCCTGAATTGAAGCTACGCTATAAAAAGCAAACTAAGAGGGAGAAACCTACCATAAAATAAGGACTCCTGTACTAATTGGTGTTAAAATCGTCCTAGATGTTACTATGACAGCAACTTCTAGAGAATTGAGGAGTGAGTTAGCTCAATCAGTAATCCAATTGTCCTTTATTTTTTTTTTAAAAGAACAATCATATTCAGGTAAAAACTATAAACTAATACGAAAAAGATTGTAGA
>JAKVQZ010000055.1:0-76499 GCA_030463055.1 Lizanozyma gosingica | reverse complement strand
TGGTACGAACTAATTGTAAGCCTGTGGTGCGAACAATTTGGCGTACTAGGTCTGAACATTTCTTCACTATTGGTATGATTATTTCTTACCAGTCTAGTATGTAAATTTCCACGACCTATTCCGAACAATATGCGAAACCACTGTATACGCTCTAATAATTAAATTTCAGCGTACAAAATAGTACGTCTACACCTCTTGCCATAGCCCAGCAATCTCTACAGATAAATAGTATGCTTAGTATACTGTCACATACTGTCACATCTTCACTTCAATGTGAGTAGTCAATATGCGTAGTAATGCATTATCATGCGTAACAAAATGATCAAAATGCCCGATTATGTGTGTTCCCACCCCCGGCAGCGCCACCGCCACCAGAGCGACCGGGTGGTAGTTCCACTAACTCACTCTAAGGGGGTAGTGATCATGATCACTATAAGTGGCAATGCATTTTCAACTTGAAATATCTATCAATACCCTGTTATCTAACAAAGTATTCGTTGCATTTTGGAATGCCCCTTATAGGTAAGTAGAAATAAGGACTTTCCTTCTGCCACAGTTAACCATGAGCGCTAACAATATCAAATCAGTCCCGGTCTCAGTCAAAATCGCCATAACTTTGGGCGCCGTTGTTGGAGCCGGAGTGGCAGTGCTTCACAACAGAGAAATGTTGTTTGGGTTGATGGAACGCAAGTTGAATGAGGGAGCCGCCTACTGTGGGGCCCAGGCAAGAAGATTTAGTGAAGAAAAGGTGGCTGTTTCCTCTGGGTTCTATGACGCTAGCGACGAAAGTGATTCTGAGCCGCTGACTCCTAACGAAACTGATATTGAATCTGAATTGATAGAAGAGTTGGACTAAGCGTCCACTGGAATGAAGAACGTTTCCACATAATCTATGGTACGCAGTTGACAAATTGAATAGAATCTTCGTCAGTATATCTCTGGCAGATAAGCCGAAAGTTTGATTTAAAAGTTTTGTCGAAATCCATATTGATAGTATACCCTTAGAGGCCCAGCATTAGTCTTTAATAGCAATAGTCACGTCCTTTATACCAGACATTCTCTGATACCCCAATATATATATGTATGTATATTATAGGTTGTATCATTATTACCGTTAACTAATAACAGCGAGAACTATTATCAAAACCAAAATGCAAAGCGCCACTAGTAAAATACAGTACCATTTACCCCGTTGTTTCTGATACTCGTGGGCTCTGGTCAACTCCTTCTGGGCACCCTGAGTATGGCCCTCAAATTGAGTAATATTGTTTTCTATTGTGTCTAATTGTTCTCCCTGTTGGTTAACGATTTGGTCCAAGTCTTTAAATATGGCATTGACTTCCAAAACACCTTCATAAATTCTGCTAATTTCACTCTCTCGTTGTTCTGTCACCATAGTGTGGTATTCAACCTCGGTATTGTCTAACTGTGGCTCCAGAACCTGTTGTTGTTGTTGTAGTTGTAACTGTTGTGAGGCCTGGGTATCCTCTGAAGCTCCATATTGCGATTGATTCTCTTCTAATAATCGGCTTTGCTCCGTTTGAGCCTTCACTTGAGGCAACGGTACTGAATGCTTCGTCTGTTGATACAATTTTATGACATTTGCCAGTTGTTTCTGAAGGGCTGAGAATTCGGTCTCAAGTCTTTCTCGTACCACATAGTCACTTGAACTCTTGGATGTAATTGTGCTGTTCTCATTATCATTAAGCATACGACGGCATTCCCCTTCAGCAGCGGATATTTTCGCTACTAGAGCATCCAATTGTTTTCGTAACGCTGCCGAGTCTCTCTTGGTACCTAGGAACTGTTTCTGACGGTCTAATTTGGATGTTAATCCAGCATACAGAGCAAGAGTACTACCAATGTCATCTTCAGTACTGGAGCTTCCTCTGTGTGGTTTCCGAGTTTGGGCCTCTAAGTCAAAGTTGGCAAACGACATTGAGTTCCAGAAAGATTGATACTGCAACTCTAAGTATAGACAACGCAATGGTTAAATGGGTGCTTGGTATAATTGCAAGGGTCTTTTTGGTTTCTAGAGAAATAGCTGAGGAACACCTAATTGAGTAAATGGGATGGGGCTATTTGAGGTCACGAGCACAAATTTGCAAATAGCACATATATCACGTGGATTGCCTAATGATGATCTAGGAAGATACCCTAGACTAACAGATTAGGCTTTTGGCAATTGCATCGGTTCCCTGATCAAACAAGAAGTTGCTGTTGTTGGCTATGTGGTTGCTATCTCATACTTCGATGAGCCCATATATTTCACCAAAGTTTGTAGAATCGGCAAAAGAGTGTGGAGAACTGGAGCGCTGTGTGGATGCTAAATCAATGCAGTATAAGTAAAGCTATAAGTAGTAATGGAGTGTAGAGAATCTAAGCTTCACTGCCTTTCTGATAGATGCCCATACAATAAATGTATGACGTATTTCAAAATTTGATATCATTGCTTCAAGTACCCTTTCTCTATGTATCCTTCGTGTCATTGTCTCGGATACTTATCACTGAACAATTCTAGGTAACATAACATTCTTTCACTCTTCTATAACCGTCAATACCATCTATGTCTATTCTATGTCTACTCTATGTCTATTTTATGTCTATTTTATGTCTACTTTAAGTAAATCTACTCTATGTCTACTCTATTTCTCTATGAAATATATATTCTATTTCCAACGCGTACAATGCGCGTGAAAATTAAATTAAATACCGAACGCGAATTAATTGAATCATCTCCACGTCAATTGGAGATACCACCTCTGTTCTTAGCTCACCAATAGCCATGGCCAAAGTCGACAAGCTCAAGAGACTTAAGCAGCTTCGAGAAGCCCGTTTGGCTGGGGTCAGTGTAGCTGCTTTTGCAGATGAAGCAGACGTTGATGACTCGCGGATCTACGATGAGGTCGATGAAGAAAGTTACCGTAAGCATAAACGGAACCAGTTGATGAACGATGATTTCATAGTTGACGATGATGGAGAAGGATACGTTGATAACGGGGTCGACGAATGGGATGATAGCACGCGTCCACAATATTATAGTGATGATGATGATGAAGGTATTAAAATTAAAAGAGGGAAAAATAAGCGTTCCAAGCCAGTCAAAGTCACTAAGACTGCGCAGATTTCTAACTTCTTCAGTTCTATGCCTTCTAAAGCTCCTGCTCGTTCTGAAAAGCCTAAGCCAAAGACAGATGTTGCCATTGATGATATTCTTGATGATTTCCTGGTGACAAAGAAGAAGCCTTCTACTAAGAACCAAACATCCCTATTTCTGCTGACATCAAATCCTTCGAGAAAACACAAGTTGGCTACGACTTTCTCTGCGTCCAAGAAACCCCGGAAGAAATATTATTCTGATGATTTTGACGTGGACGACAATAACGAGTCGTCACTTGCCAATATAATCGACACCCAGCCTAGTTCCCCCATTAAAATTGAATCATCCCCCTCCAAAACAGATAAAGAAAACGTTGATCCGATAAGTTCTATCGGGAAATATATACCAGGAAAAGAACCTGAAGACGAACAAGAACCAGCAAAAGCTGATAATGCCGATGATATGGAAGAAGAAGATTCTAGTGAGGACGAAATAGTGGTCACCAGGAAACCTAGGGCTTCTGGGGCTATTAGAAAGACTCTGACTATTGTTTCATCGGTCAAATCTGCACCCTCTGCTGCATCCATTATGTCCTCTCCATCACAATTTTCCTCTATCAATAACACTGAGAAGGTGGATGAAAAACTCATTTATGGTGAAGATGCTGATTCCTTTAAAATGTTCTGGTTGGACTATGCTGAAGTAGACCACACTCTCCTTTTGTTTGGGAAAATATTGACCAAGGAAGGAAGACTAGTTTCTGGGATGGTCCAAGTAAACGGTATGAATAAAGAAATATATTTATTACCTAGAAAATACCGTCTCGTTGATGGTGAGGAAACTGAGGAGAAAGTTACTCCTTTAGATGTGCACAATGAAATTGATGTACTTTTTAGAGAAACTTGGGGCTTGGATAAATTGCTTTCTAAACCGGAAACTAAGACTTATGCATTTGAATTGCCCCAAATTCCGAAGGAATCTCAGTATTTAAAGGTATTTTTGCCTTTTAGACCACCGAAACAAAGAAACTTTGTTCTTCCAGCTGATATAGAAGGTGAAACTTTTAGCCATGCTTTTGGTACCAATGCCAATTTGTTTGAATCTTTTGTTGTTCAACGAAAGATTATGGGTCCCTGTTGGTTAGACATTAAGGGAGGAGATTTTGAAGCCATAAAGAATTCAAGTCATTGTCAAGTAGAAGTGGCTATCAAATCACCCACACAGATTTCTCTGGCTCAAGATGCACCTCCAGCCCCAAGCTTAACTGTCACTTCCATAGCAGTTCAAACAGTCTTGAACAATGCCACCAACTCCCAAGAAATTGTGTCTGTTTCCTGTGCAACTTATAATAATATCCCACTTGATGCGCCTATTGATGAAAATGCTCAACCTGATGACATTTTTACGTTAGCCAGGCCTGTTGGGTCAGTCGCAGCACCTCCAGGTTTACAGCAATTAGCAGAGAAACAAAATGTTAATCTTAGACTTCTTCCTAACGAACGACTGCTTTTGAATTGTCTTGCTGCACTTGTAAAACGTGCAGATCCTGATGTGTTTGTTGGTCACAGATTAGAAAACTTTGCACTTGATGTTCTTGTTCACCGGATGTATGATTTAAAAGTAGGTTCGTGGTCCGTGTTTGGAAGGAGATTGAGGAAAGCCTGGCCCGATCGTTTTGGCAGATCCACTGGGTTTAATAATAGTTTGCAAATCCGGGAAATCTTCCAAGGAAGATTACTCTGTGATATAGCAAACGAAATGGGTCAGTCTTTGACTCCTAAATGTCAATCTTGGGATTTGGTCGAAATGTATGATATCGTTTGTGGTAAGAAGCATCCTTCGTTGGAAATAAACTATCAGGAACCAAGGTATGCTGAGGATGCCAGTTTCTTTATGATGGCATTGACTGAGAATAATTCTCAGGTGAATATAATGGCCTCAATTGCATTTACTATCCAAATTTTATCCTTATCGAAGCAGCTTACCAATATAGCAGGTAATGCATGGTCCCACACTTTGGGAGGTACCAGAGCAGGTCGGAATGAATATATTCTTTTGCATGAGTTCTACAATAATAATT
Organism: Lizanozyma gosingica; assembly: GCA_030463055.1. Lineage (NCBI taxonomy): Eukaryota > Fungi > Ascomycota > Pichiomycetes > Serinales > Debaryomycetaceae > Lizanozyma > Lizanozyma gosingica. The sequence goes on along the minus strand of JAKVQZ010000055.1, from coordinate 71,319 downwards.
TTATCGTTCCCGATAGGGAGGACAAATTCCACAAGAATTCAAGTGTTCAACAAGCAGCAACAATGGAAGCCACTGAAACAGATGCCACAACTGCGACTTCCAATAAGAAACCTAAGTATCAAGGTGGTTTGGTCTTTGAACCCGAGAAAGGGTTGCACAAGAATTTTATACTAGTTATGGATTTCAATTCGTTGTATCCTTCTATCATTCAGGAATTTAATATCTGTTTCACCACAATTGAAAGGACAAGATTTAATACGACACATGATGAAGACCACGATATGCCTCAATTACCAGAAAGAGATTTGGAAATGGGCGTTTTACCTAAATTGTTGAACTCTTTGGTTTCTCGTCGTCGTGAAGTCAAAAAATTATTGAAATCACCTTCTCTTACTGGCTTTGAAAGAGCGCAGTTTGATATCAAGCAGCAAGCATTGAAATTGACGGCCAACTCAATGTATGGTTGTTTGGGTTATGTGAATTCACGGTTCTATGCTAAACCATTGGCCATGTTAGTTACTAACAAGGGTAGAGAGATTTTAATGGATACCAGACAATTGGCAGAATCTAATGGCTTGAGAGTGGTTTATGGTGATACTGATTCGGTCATGATTGATACTGGTGTTCAAGATTATAAGGAGGCCTTCATGATTGGTGAAAGATTCAAGTCCCAAGTCAATGAACGTTATCGTTTGTTAGAAATTGACATTGATAATGTATTCAAGAGACTTTTACTTCATGCAAAGAAGAAGTATGCAGCCATGAATGCCAGTATTAACAAGAAGACTGGTGAAGTCGAAGCTTCGTTGGAAGTTAAGGGTCTTGATATGAGAAGACGTGAATATTGTCAATTGTCAAAGGATATATCCACCTTTGTTTTAGAAAAGATTTTGTCGGATCTTGATCCTGAACAATCGCTTAGTGAGATTTATGACTACTTGGAAGAGATGGCTCTTAAGATCAAGAATAATGAAATTAATATCAACAAATTCCGGATTAACACCCGTTTATCCAAGGACCCTAAGAATTATCCTAATGGAAAGACCATGCCACCAGTTCAAGTTGCTTTGCGGTTACGTGAGCAAGGGAAGGTTATTAAAGCTGGAAGTGTTATCACGTATGTGATTACAGCTCCGTCGGAAGGAAGTGATGAAAATGCCGTGCAACAGTCTCCTGCTGAACGAGCCAGAGCAATTCAAGAGGTGGTTAATCCTAAGGCTGGGTTTAAACCTGATGCCGGTTTCTACTTGGAAAAGCAGATTTTTGCACCTGTGGAAAGATTAATGGAACGTATTGAAGGAGTTGATATGATGCGAATTGCCAGTGCCTTGGGCATTGATACTAAACGTTATGTTAACCGTTTACGGAATTCAGAAACTATTGGAGAAATTGCACCTTTGGAGTCTGGGATTTCTGATGCTGAGAGATTCAGACAGTCTAGTTATTTTGTTATCAAGTGTACTTGTGGAAGGGCCTTTAGATTTGGTGGTATTATCGCCTCTAAGGAGTACAGAGTTACGTTTAACGGTATACAATGTGCTGAATGTGACCATACATTTTCCGTACTTGAAATCAACTCCCAGTTAGAAGTAGCTATGAGGCAGCATATTGCATTATATTATGCTGGCTGGCTTGTGTGCGATGATTCATCTTGTGGAATTCAGACAAGACAGATCTCTGTTTACGGGAAAAGGTGTCTTGGGGCTTCGGGTAAGGCCCATGGGTGTAAGGGCATAATGAGATACAAGTACAGTGATAGAGCCTTGTACAATCAGCTCTTATACTTCAATGCTATTTTCGATGTGGACAAGGCTAAGCAGGGTCAATTACGGCCCATATATGATGCATTTGCACTTAATCCTCCACAAAAGCTTCCTGGGGGTCAGTTGGATGCGCTTGCGGAGCAGAATAGAATGCTCTTTGGGAATTCACAAGAGGTTATCCTGAAATACTTGGGATCCTGTGGTCGTAGATATGTCAATATGGGTGCTCTTTTTGAGTTTATGAGTTAGATGATATTGAAGTTACCAATGAATAGAAAGGAGGTGCATCAATTGCAGGTAATGGAGTATGATAGACATTTTTAAAAAAAATCTAAAATGAATCAATAAATATGTAGCTCTTGTCGGCGGTGGTAAACAGGAAATGTACCATGATTAAGTGTATCTTAATAAATCGATATATCCATTTATGGATATATTGTGTAGTATGATTGAGAGTTGAGAGTTGAGACTGGACAGAGAAGTAAAAGCTAATTTTTAGGAAAAAAAAAGTATGCTTCAATATTAGAAATTCCAATATCGCTATCCTATTATCATTACCATCAATATACTATTTACAATTGCCATATTATAGTTTATAATTACTAAACTCTAGTGAAATCTTGGCTTTACTGGTATATGGTCGTGCGCGGCTAAAATATGAAAAATAGTATAACGAAAATAAACCAAACGCCAAAAAAAAACTAAGTGTTCTTATCTACGCTATTCCTCACGTTTGCAATGAACAGTAATCAGTTCACCAACAGGGTGAATAGGCCGCAGCAGCAGCAGCAGCAGCAGCCGCAACAGCCACAACAGCACATGCTCAATATGGGGCAACCACAACAACACCAACAACACCAACAACAACAGCAGCAACAACAACAACAACAAAGATTTCCAATGCTTCCACCACAATTTGCTAATATGACTCCTCAACAGTTGCAGCAGCTAAAGCAACAGCCGCAGTTTCAGGCTTACGTACGCAATTACTTGCAAAGACAACAGCAGATGATGGCCCAGGAAAGACAACGTCAAACCAGTGGAGGTAAGTCCAACAAAGCTAATATTCCTCAACAGCAAATGATGCCACCTCCAATGGGACAACAGGCTCCTTCTGGCATGGGACCAGGTCCTGGTGGCCAAATTCGGATTTCTCAACATAATCAGGGTATGGATGGTATCCCCCCCAGACCCAACCCTATGCAGCAACAGCCTCCTCAGGGAATGATGGCTCCCGGCACTGATAATGGTGCTGGTCTTGTTCAGAGAGGTACAATGGGACCAGGAGCCGGAGGAGTTCTTGGAATGGCAGCTGGCGGAATTTTACCTCCTGGAGTGCAGCCCAATAGTGCTACCACGGCGAATATGGGAGGCCCGGGTATGAATGCAGCCATACATGCTGCTCAGAAGGGTGTGGGAATGACACAGCTACCTCCAGGAGCAGGTCCACCAAAGATGGGTCATGGAGGAGTTCATGCTCCCCCTGGTCCACCGCATATGGCAAATGCTATGCAACAACAAGGGCCTCCTCCTATAGTACTTCCTCCAAGCATTGTGAATGCAATTCCAGAGGAAATGCGTAAGTTGAAGGGAGTGGATGAAGCGCTTTCCAAAATTCCATTTGAACTAATGTCTTCAACGACAGAATGGTCCAAGAAATTGCGTGAGGCTAATGAGGAGCCTTCCACTGATTTGCGCATCTACGAAGAAACAATTACCAAAGACACTGAGTTTTTCCCTAAACTTACGGTCCAGGCAAATAAGAACCGTGTTTTGGTGGATGACATGACCCGTGATATCAAGAACTACAGTGCTATTAAACAGTTGCGGGTGAATGCAATTAATTTGTCAAGTAAAAGACATTTCAATAACAGCATTTGGGGCGAAGGGTACCAAGGATATGGTAATGGAATTACAAATACTGCCACTACTCTCTTGCTTCCTGAAAGAGATGCTACAGATAGAGAGATTAACGATGCCGTGGCCAATCTGGATCACATCCTTGTGCCCGTTAGACTTGAGTTTGATCAAGAACGGGATAAATTCAAACTCAGAGACACTTTTGTATGGGACTTGAATGAAAAGTACTTGTCTGCCGAGGAGTTTGTCTCGATGTTAATTGATGACTACAAATTCATTCCGAAGCACTACTTTGAGACCATTGTTAGAAGTATTAAAGAACAACTAAACGACTATTATAAAAAGCCTTCCAAATGTCTTGGAGAATTGAGAATCCCAATAAAGATAGATATTACCATCAACAACACACAATTGACAGACCAATTTGAATGGGACATTTTGAACTACAATGAAAACGACCCGGAAGAGTTTGCTACTATTGTTTGTGATGAATTGGCATTACCAGGAGAATTTTCTACGGCTATTGCCCATACAATTAGAGAACAAGCACAATTATATCATAAAGCACTTCATTTGGTGGGTTATAGTTTTGATGGATCTGCCGTCCAAGAAGACGAGATCCGCAATCATATTCTACCATCGTTACGATTTGTTTCACCTGATTTTCAATATGTGGATGAGTTCTTCTCTGTTCTTCGGAATCCTCAAGCAGTTGGTGATTTTTCGCCAGCATTGGTGAAATTGACCCAATTGGAGGTTGAGAGACTCGATAAAGAAATTGAAAGAGATTCCAGGCGTAAGCGGAGACACAATATCGGTAACTTGGACGAATCTTTGAACAGTTCCAGCGTCTCTTTGAATGGCTTCGGAGTTAACGGTGGTGGAACTGGTTTGGGATCACTTTCGTCATCTAGGGCTACTCTGTCTAGAAGAACAGCTATGCATGCCGCAAGGGGTGGTGGACATTCGCTTCCAGATCTCCTAGATTTGCCCAAGACTTATCGTACACCTGCTCCCTCGTCAATTTTGCCTGGTGCTGTGGATTTGGGAACTCCCGATGTGTATTCATACTTGGAGACCCATGTGGTTAAATCTCACGTAAAAAATCCTAACTACGAGCCTCCTAAGCCGAAGAGTTTCAGTGTTCGTATCGACAATTCTGACGATGCATTTTTGGTTCGCATTAAACTTGCTCCAGAACGGTACCCAAGGGCGATGAGAAGACCATCGTACGATTCTGACTCCGAATCTTCGGATTACTGAGTTCGGCTTTTCCTACAACCAGAATCTGGTTAAATAAATCATAACTGGTTAGGGACATTTGTTCATTACCAATGGGTGTAAAGTGATCAGGCCATAATTACGATAGGATATCGTATAAAGAGTTCAAGTGTGGAATTGCTTTGGTACAGTATGGTTTGCGCTACCTCTGCCATTCTCCTTGCCTAAAACAGAACTTGAATACCGTGGTATACACGACTGAAGGGTCGACGTTCCCCACAATAAGCCCAACTTTCCATGGGGTGTACCTTTGACGTGAATGTTGATTGTTTTTATATATAAAGGCGGAGAAGATACTATTGCACTAATAAGCCAAAGTTTCAATTTTTGGATGTGAGAAATCCGCTAACAATTATAATTAACATTGTAACTAGCAATGGTGAAATATGCTTTGGTCACGGGTGCCTCGCTGGGTATCGGGTACCAATTGGCCATAATGTTGAGTAAGAGGGGCTACAATGTGATTGGATGTGCGCCCGAATCTCATTTGTGGGAAATGAAACCTTTGGAAACTGAATATGGTGTTGAGAGCTTTGCGTGCGATATCACCAAGGTGGATGAAGTTAAGAAAGTTGCCAAGTTTATTGGTGAACGAACCGGAGGTCGGTTGGATTTGTTGTATAACAATGCTGGTATCGGACTCGGAGGTCCTTGTGTGGAAGTTGACAAGAATGAGGTGGTTAAGTTATTTGAGGTGAATGTGTTTGGACACATGTGGATGACTAAATACATGGCTGAGTATATCATTGCGGCCAAGGGAATCATCGTATTCACTTCATCTGTTGCGGCTCGCGTCCCCATTGCATGGCTGGGACCTTATTGTGCATCCAAGGCTGCCATTGACCAATATGCCAAAGTTCTCCATGCGGAAATGGCAGTGCACGATGTTCGGGTATACTCCGTTATCACTGGAGGAGTTGACACTGGAATCATGGATGTGGCTGGTAGTGCAGCTGTGCAACTGAAGTTCTATGATGTTGACGGATACTATGAGAGTTTGTTATCAGCAGCAAGGCAAGCTCGGGACAACAACATTCCTCCTAGCGAATATGCAAAGCAGATAGTAAGTGACATTTTGAGCGGAGGGTCTCGGTTCAATTTGTACCGTGGATCTCATGCTTATGGGTTACATATTGCTGATCGATATTTACCCTTCTTTTTGACCAAGTACTTTATGGCCCGTTATTTCAAGCAGGACAAGGTATTTTCGGAAGTACGGAAGCACCAACATCTTGAGGCACGGTCCAAGAAGACGGACTAGAAGGTAGTATGGGATATAGGATTGATCCGGAGACGGTCTAGATGGTCGTATGGGATATAGGGTTGATCCAGAGCTTTTTGGCTATGTCTGAGTGCAGACTTTGTGAATTCTTTAATGAGATCTAGTAGTGGTGACGGAGGAAGAATATGTAGATTTGAATTAAAGCGGTTTTATTGAATAAGGAAGATTATAATGTAGAAGTATAGGTTGATAATAGTGTAATATCACAATTTAAGTCGATTGTTGTTTAATTTGAATTTGTGGATCAATAATTAAGAGATAAGCAATGGTTTCCTTACTATTTTTAAATCAGCGTATCACAAACTGAAGTATATCACTGCTGTATGTAGCCAGGGATAGAAGACATTGCAAAAGACGAATTCAAATTGCTTTCTTAATAATATAATAATATATCTTAACCATGAGCGTAAGTCAAGAATAATATCTTGTTTAACGCGTCTTCCCTCAAACATAGATCACATTAATGAAGTACAAGTCTTTGTGAACTTATTAAATGTGGCTTAATCGGTAGTACGTTTTTAATAAGTCAAACGTCAGATAAAATCACGTTAGTCCACATGTTGGTCTACTTCATAGAATACTATGTATGACAGTGGAATTAAGTTATTTTGTATGGTGGGACTTAGGGTAAGATGGAAAAGTCTAAATCCACTAAAACTAAGATTCACACAGCAAATCATTTCATATTACACCAACCAATATTTATAACATAAAAACCAAATTTACAAACATGTACAAAGCTATCTATGGCCATCTCCATTATTATCTATACCAATCGTAACTATCTATACCAATCATAACTATCTATACCCATCATAACTATCTATACCCATCATAACTACCTCTCATATCTTTAGTTGTCCCTCCCTTATATGGTCGTGTAGTGTTCACAAGTAGCCGAAAATTATAGTGTGCGAGTTTCCAAAACAGGCTAAGTAAATTCAAATAAACCACATTCATTCTATAGTACCTAAGTTAATAATCTTTCAAAGTATACCTATGACTTTAGAATCCCGGTCCTTTCGATCGGAGGAAGGATCCACGCCATTACTAGCATTGTCGGAGGAACGGAGTGAGTGCGAAATTGCCCGGAATATGCAGTCCTCCAACTCCGAAACCATTCGTTCTGATGCCCACAACCTCAATGATAACGAATCTGACGAGTCAACTCCAACATTTTCCACGCACCACGATCTGCTCCGAAGCCCATCCATGCATAGCAGCGACGCTGGGCCCAGCAGAACTCTTCTGGATGAGGACAATTACGATTTGGAAATGCAGCGAATGACGCCCCTGGAAGTAAGACGAGAAAGGGAAAGATTGGAGAATGAAGTCCACGGCGGTCGTATTGCCCGGTGGATCCAAAGGGCTATTCCATTAAGACAGACATACGAGAGATTGCATAACGGTATCAACACCGGACGGCTAGTATCAAATCAGCCGGGCCGTTTCATAGGTCAAGGTACAGATGGAGTGTTCCGCAACTTGATGGCAAAACCAGACACGGAACGTCATGAACAGGAGTTGAGCCCCCCACTGTATGAGGAAGCCGCAGCAGATGCTGCTCCCGAATATTGGGAATCCACCATAATTTCTCCCATGTACGAAGATGAGGTGTTCGTTAAGGGGTTACCGGTTGGAAGTATCGCCAACCTTATGTGGAACATATTGGTTACGGTGGCATTCCAGTTTGTTGGATTTGTTCTCTGTTACTTGTTACACACTTCGCATGCTTCAAAACAGGGTGCAAGAGCAGGCATAGGGATTACACTCGTGATGTATGGTTATAATATTGTTCCCAAGAATTTTGGCCATGTGGACCAAGTTCCCCAGCGCTATGTGCCGAAGGATCCCAATCTGTATGACATTGACCGGTCTGTGAGTATAAAAGGGAATGTGGATTCGTACAGCTCTGGTCTTTTCCAGCAGTTTTCCAATGATAAATCGAATGAATCATTCAACACCACTCCGTATTTGGCATATGGGACAATTGCGTTGGGTTTGTTCATCATAATAAAGCTGTTGGTGGATTACTACAGGGTTAAGTTGTTGGAAAGAAAAATGTTGATGCCGCAGGTAGAGCAGGTAAACCTGGTAACTGCACCAGTAGAATAAACACACAACAGATTTAAAAATGGGACATTATGGTTTATTTATAAGATGAAAAAAGGACAGTGGCCAATAGGACACATAACAATCGTTGATGTATAGATTGGAGCATTTCTTTGAGCATATTAAAATCACAAGGGATTATCATACATTTTACCACTCCATTCGTTGTAAATGCTTGTTTATTGTATGCTAATTTTAATCAACTTATTAATTATGTATTATATCCTCCTGGGACAGTCCTCTACTTCATAAGCACTATCATTTTCTCGTAGATTGTGAAAACAATACCTCCACTCAACACTAATCTACCCAATCTAGGTGTAGCACCCTTCCAGAAAGTCAAAAGACCTTCATCTCTAAAAATCTTAATGAAACAGTTGATAGTAGAAGTATACAACTTGTCGGAGCCCAAGGCCTGCATTCTAGTCTTGACGGTATCGATGGGCATAGTAGTATAGACTGTGATGATACCGGCGAAAGAACCCACAAGGAAGGTGGCAGCGGAGCTCAAAGGTTCATTGGGCTTAGATCCTGTGGCCTGTTGGATCATGGTTTTAATAGCATTATAGGAACCTAATCTGACTGCCTGATTCAGGGCTTGTCTTAATGAAACAGGCACTAAACCCGCGTACATGCCTCGCACACCCAAGTCTCTCACTAATTTAACGGTTCCGGAGATAAGCCCATTTTGGTACTTAGGCTTGGGACTCTGCTTATCGTCGATCAAAGCGGTTTTGATGGCTTCAAAAGGGGTGACAGCCACAATAGACTCCAATAAACCAGCACCCAAACCAGCCAATACACCTCTGGGACCAGACAATTTACCGTTCTTGTCAGCAAGCAAGGCCTTGATCAGATCAAACCCCAAGAACCGCACACTAGCCTTGACTGTGTTTCCCACCACAAAAGCAGGACACCCCACATACAAGCTGCCCACCCCTTGAGTCTTAGCCACATTGTAGATAAGCACAAGTGGATTACGTGACGTATTGGAGTTCTTGCTGATCAATTGGAGTCGAGTCTTTGCAAACTCAAAGGGGTATGTGATCACGCCCTCCACAGCACCCGCTGTCCCACCGGCTATAAAGGATTTCAATGGACTCACCTGTAAACAATAACTTTAGTTAGTTTCTCTTTGAGAACTCATATCTTCGCATCAATTCATTCAATGATAGAATGAGTGATCTTTTTTCTTCATTCCGGCCAAAAACATACCTGTTGTTTCTTATCGTCTGCCATGTCGAACCGCTGTCGTTTCAACTCGAAACGTCGTCCTTATCACTAATCTGTAGGTAGTAGAAGATAGGAAATATGTTTGACTGTGATATGATATTTGTCTAAGAGCATACCAGTTCTGGAAAATTTTTCAGCCTTGCGCACGCATACTCCAGGGCCGGAACCGGCCTCGAAATTCTTCACCTCACACATAGTCTCATGGTAGTTGATAGTAAAAACTACAATGCTGATTGAGTAACCGAAGTGATTGGGTGAAAATGATGTAGTTGGAGAGAAGGAGGGTTCAGTCTTCTCACGAGAGATCTAAATCATCAAAATCGTCAAAGTTATCGTCATCATCATCGTCCTCTTCCTCTTCTTCCTCTTCTTTGGCCTTTCTATCTAATTGTGCATAGTATGCAGCCAATGCCTCCTGTTGTTCTCTATCCTTTAATTCTGTGGCAGTATTAGTACCAGCGACTGAAGCCACTGGTGGTTCCAGGGGCATTGGGGTGGCCAGATCGGCTCTAGATTCGAAATCTTCCCCAGGTTCCGACTTAACAAGGGGAGTACCTTCACGAGAGCCATTATCGTCAGATGCAGTAGCCACGGCGGAGTCCTCGTTGTCCAAATGTCCAATAATCGACTTCCCCACTGTGGACAGCGAGTACCACGAGGGCAACGCATTTTGTTCCAATTTCTGTCTTCTCTCTTCCTTCTCCAACTGCTCTCTTTCGTAGTTTTCATCATTAGCACTGATAGAAACATGTAATGTTGCCTGTGAGCGGGCTGCTGCGGCTGCCAGGGAATTGTTGGCCAAATTAGACCGAGATCTGTTGGAAATACGATTGGAAATGGCATATGAGGCCAGAGTGGACGACTGCGCAGGAATGGTCTTCATCAATGCCAGTTCAAACGTGTTATCTTCAATGTAAGATTCGTCTATCCGCTTCAAATAGGTAATAATGGGATCCACCTGCTTCATCAATCTCTCCAACTTCTCTTGTTTCAATGTTGCTTGCTGACTGGAATCATCCTCTACCAACACGCCTCCACAAGTGTCACAAATAAAGCTGGAACGATCGTCACTTAACAACGCTATAGCATCTAACTGGCTCACCTTCTTACCACATACCGGGCACACATAACCCTGAGGGTTCCCGTAGTGTTTCATTTCATCCTTCAACAGGTTGACGATCGAATGGACCTTCCACTTAATGGCATCGATAGTTTCAGTGATGTGGATGTAGTAGTATGTTTTCGTTGTGAGACGCTGCTGTGTATTCTCCTCCTTCTGTATGTGATTTACAAGCAATCTATCCTCAACGAGACGGTTGCAGAGGGCTCTAAGCTCCTTCCGCTGAATTCCCAACAAGTAGATGAGATCATCTTCGCTCAACACGGAATGGAGCATCACTGCATCGAGAATTAGCACATACGACTGCGAATAGAATCCGCGTGCAACGAACCGTATAAGTTGCTTTACTGTGTCATCCATTGGGCTTGTGATGTTTGGCACTATAAGAAAGTGAGTTGTCGTTGTAATTTGTCTTTTGATTTACTTAGGGTGAAATTTTCACAGTGTTACCCGGATGTCATTTTTGGGGTACTAACTTGATTATTTGGGTTGGGTTGTTCTAAGAAGGTCTGCAATCTAATAACACAATTGATGCGTGATGAAAGCATTGATATCTGATATTGAAAAGTGGAAACACGAATACTGTTGTATCATGTATTACTAAGTTGGTTCACTTTTAAATTTGACGTTGTTTATTTGTTAGTGGTTACGATTCACTAAGTTTGGCAAGACCATTGAGTATGATACGGAAGTATGAGTGTATGCACCAAGTAGATCAGAACATACAAGAACAAGAACAGGGAAGTACTAATAGTTGTAATGGTAAACTATAACGCATGATTCATTACAGATTGCTGATGTAATCATTCACCATTGCTTTAAAGTTATTGAGATGTCAAGGGATCCACGTCTAACCATAAACAGAATGCATTTCATTTCAATGTAATAAACTTATAGTTCAGAATATGCCACAGAAATCGCCTCGATTACCTTTCTTGTTGGACTTATAATCACACATATATATGCTTTCATCTTTTTTTGTTAGGAATGAAGATAAATATTACATAGTATATTTTGAAGAAATCTCAGAGAATCTGGTAAAAAAGAGCGTATGCGAAGATCAAATCAAATATATTACTTTTATTTTCGATTCCTCAAAAAATACAAGGCTCAAATTGGTTACATATTTATATCGAGCACACCCAATTTAGTCCTTTGTTCTCTACCATCCCTACTTATAAGTACTTATAAGTACTTATGGCACTAACGTAAGAATCATGAAATCATTTCTATAATGAGGACCAATTTCTCAAGTTCTGCATGGGGTCTTTGAGGTAAGGGAGTAATCCTCTATAATGGTCTTCGGCAACATTCTCCCCAATGTGCATGTGGTCTGCACTACCCTGTTCAAATGGGATCCTTAGGTCCAATCCTTACTCATTGCCGTTCCTCAATACAATATAGAGAAAAAGAGGAACCGAGGAGAATTTGATGGCTAAGAAGTTGCAGTTGCACTTGCCAAATTTATGCATCTTGTCATAAAGAAGAAACACGTCAAATGATTTAGACCCATTAAATGTAATTCAAAAAATATGCACTTGGAACACTCTTTAACTAACATATATACATATATATATCTACGATTACATCACATTCTTTACTGACCTCCAGTATTAAGTGGTATCACTAAACTCTAATATATTCCATCTGAGACTATTTCCTCAATATTCTAATATTAGCTTTAAATGTTACATTATGTCTATCGGCTCATCCCATGGCCTCCCCTCCCTCGCGTTTCTTAAACGGCGCAACCCCCCTACACAGCGCTACCATAAAGACGCGATTTTCAATGTTCCAAACGCCACAAAACCACCATCTGAAATTGCCCGACCGCGTCGTAATGCACCAAAAAAAACGGCAGCAAAAATGGCAGCTAAAAAATGGCAGCCAAATAAAAGGGACCCATAAGACGCCTCCTGATAGGGACACCCTCTCACCTAAAAAGGCACATACAGATAATATCCTTTAGATTCACCGTTTTTTCACTCCAAAGTCATCACTCTAATTGTCTGTCTAACTTTCTATTCAGATATCTGCCCAGAGAAAAGGTTCAGGCCTTAGTCAAGATTTGGATGCCATCAGACTAATTGACTTTTGACTTGACTTTCGACTCGACTGACCAAGTGACGTATCACATTAGCATCGCATCCAGAGGCTTGTGGTTAGTCCTCAGAAGTCGTCGCTCCAATGTCTCCTTACAATCATATTTTGAAAGACACCACCAACGTCAATCCGTTTGCTACGACTTCCAATATCCCTACCACCAAACAGAGACCGATATCGTCAACTTCCTCGGCTTACTGCCCTCCAATGGTGGAAACTCCCATACATCATAATCAAAATAATCATAATAATTCTTCCGCAATATACGGCAAAAGACATATTACTACTCCTCCACAATCCGTGGTCCGCAAATTCTCCGACGTTCTCCTTTACTCCTCAACTCCAGATATGGAATTTCCTCATGGGTCCAGGTTGGATAATGCCGCCTCCACTTCATTAATTCATCCAACAACTCCTACGAATAAACACACCGGATGTCTAAACAACAGAGCCCACCAGATGTACCCTTATTCCACCAACTCAAATTCCGAAAGCGCAAACGCAAGCTCTGCCAATATCCTTAATAATGGCTCTCTTCTCTCGCCCGCTTTTTCATCTCCTCAACGTCCATCCTTAATCCACCAATATAATCCTGCAGCAGCTAATAACACCGGTAATTCATCTTTGCCCCCTGCTAATGACTCCAACCCGATAATATCGTCGGCTTTAAGTTCAAGTTCGGCTTCTATCTCCACCATGTCCTTAGTTCCTAATATAGCAAGTTCCAAACCCAAGAAGAAAGCTTCGAAAAAGGAACACAATCCGTTTGACGTATTTTCTGAAGACAAACCCCCCTACTCATACGCCACATTGATTGGTATGTCGATCCTTTCACATGTCGATAAAAGATTAACTCTTTCCCAAATATACCAATGGATAGCAGATACGTTCAAATACTATAAGCGGGAAGAAGTTGGCTGGCAAAATTCTATCAGACACAACTTATCCCTCAACAAGGCATTCATTAAAGGTGAAAAATCTAAGGATGGAAAGGGCCATTTCTGGTTGATCAAGGATGGTTGTGAAGAGCAATTCCTCAAAACAAAGAGCGGTAGAAAGTCTGCGTATGATGAAGTTATGGAGCAAATTAAGCACAATAATTATAATCATCGCGATTTAGAGACATGTCAACCAACACATTCTTCGCATTCATCATCATCTTCATCATCCTCGTCGGCGGTATCAGCGGCAGCAGCACAGGGGAAAAAGAAATCAGCTTCCAGTACCAATAAGCCAACTCTTTCTGGACCATCATTTAATTTGCCTTCGCTGCCATTGCCAATTTCGGGCGGAAACCGAACTTCACGTAAACGTGTGCTAGAGCAGGACAAAGATGATCTTGATGAGTATGATGTGACCATTGCCGATGAAGATGACGGTGATGATGAACACACACACAAAGATACTAGTACAGAGGATGACGAGGATAATGGTTTTGCGATTAAGCGTCCTCGTTTAAGCGAAGGTGACTCTGGTGACCTTACAACCCATGGAGGGCCGCTTCTTGCTACCAAGCATCTTGCAATAACTTCATCATTTAGTTGCGATTCGAATTTGGAATTATCCCCTGTCCGTATCAATACCGGTGGACCGCTTTTGGAACCTATCACTCCGGCCAATGCAAGACTTGTTCATGCCAATTGTTTGTTGCAGCGGACACCATTAATAACAACATCAACTGCAGTTTCGGCATCGTCATCTGTATCTCGTACCAATGACCAACTCAGTTCATCGTCATCCATTACCAATTCATTGTTTTCGGCAGTATCTCTGTTAACAACAACATCATACAGTTCACAACTTCAAAAGACTCCAACATCTTCAGGTCAAAGTCATACTAGAACTCCAATAAGTACAAGCTTGGGAACAAGTCTCATACGAACACCTTTGCGCAAGACACCTACAACCTTGGTGAAAAAGTTGTGGCACAATCTGCCAGGGTACTTGGACGAGTTTTATTATAGTCCATTGATTACTTCGAGTACATTGAATCTGTATGACGATGATGACATGATATTGCGGAATTTTGAAAGTCCCAGGAAAGAATAAGATGGGGCTGAAGGTACATAGAACCTGAATTTGTTTGGGATATTTTGGATGAGCGTGGCATTGTGAAGGTTGATTTTATGCTCTTTAATTTTGGTTGATTAAGCACTTGGTTATTTTGGTTTTGTATTTATTGTTATTCTATTGATTTTGTTGCTTTGCATTAAGCACAGTATGTTATCCGTTGTTTTGTGTACTATTACTTTGGGGTCTATTATATTTTAAATGATCTATTTATCCATCCATCCGTCAGTTAGTCTATGTAATGCTATCCTCTTATTACCTCTGTTGCTGCGATGCGAGACTTGCATGGTCGAACTATTCGTTACTGGCGCAGCCAGAACACCCACAAGTGATGCATTCTATATCCTTCTTATCTTCATCTCGCTTTGAAGATGGCACTCGGCAAATGCATGTATTTCCGTGGGTGTGTTGGGCTTTCAGTATGCACTGAATACAGCAGAGATTCTCGTAACCCTGTTTTCGCCATTTGGCTATCAAATCTCTGTTGACGTATTTCTGGAGGGTGAGCCAATCATACAACTCTTTCAGTACCAACTCTCTTTTGTAGTAAAGTTCATAGACATAACGGGATATCTCGTGGTTGATGTGGATGATTGGCCAGAGAGCCTCCTTTGCTGATTTTGAAGCTAAAGTCTCTTTTTGGGCCTGTTTTAGCTTTAGAAGTAGCTTTTCAATTGTGGGTTTGATTTTGGAGTATCCCTCAGGGGGAGTTTTAGATGGTTTCTTTGATCTTGCCATTTGGAGGATAATGTGATTGAATAAGAGGATAAATAAAGTGTTAAATAGATATCAGCAATGATATTATGTATGGATATGGGATAGAGTTAGAAACAGATATGATTATATTGTTTAACAGGATATTTGTTCTGGTATTAAAGGTTATTAGTTTTTATGTCAATATCATCTCATCTCTGAAAAATAATCTGGGGCAGATTCGAACATAGCATACACAATCTATCCGACTTCTTTCCGAGGGAGGCAAAAAAATGGTATGTCTTTTTCAAGACGTATTTCCGACAGTTGCAGGATTCGAACCTGCGCGGGAAATCCCACTACATAACTCAGATGATTCGAGTGTAGCACCTTAACCGCTCGGTCAAACTGCCAATAATACTTCCACTGAAACCCCGGAATTAAATCCGGGAGTCTCACCAGATATGCCACAAGAGCTCATCTGACGCTTTTTTCCAAGATATTCTTGGTGACTTGAATCTGGAAGTTTTGGTTGTGCACGACCATTTTTTGACCTGTTGTGCCGTATCAACGGTTCTTAAGGTAAGTGTTAGACATCAGTCGTCTAATCAAGACTTGGTTCTCTCGATGTTGCTTAGGACAGCAAGTTTATTGAGGTTTTATGTATATTGTGTATAGCACATATATAGTTTCCCAATGAATGATGATTCTTTAAAAAAAATATGTATTTTATCTGTTTGTGAGTTAGCCTTATCGGGTATAGTGTGTGGTATGTATTGGCTATACGGTCAAAGGGGGTGCCATGGAGCTTGAGTCATGAATTGTGAGCATTACATTTCTATATAGTTAATCTGTTGTAGGCAGTAATTAGCTTACACTCCTTATTGTGTTGGATTATAGTTTTACGCGAATATCTTTCCCAAAGAAAAAATGCACAGTGATATCGGTGATCTGATAAAAGTTGTTTAATTATTAATTGATTGTAAAATAACATACATGGGATATGTATGTACTTTCTCTTTTATCAAGTATTGATGGTAGGGTAACATTCTGAGTGCATAAATAGAGCCGTAACCATTTCAGCGATGAGCTCATAGCATATAGCCGAATTCGAATTTAAGACGTCAGATGAAATTAATTCACTTGAAATGTTATAGAGTTAATTTGATTTTGTCGCTTGTGAATAAGTTAGGCTCCACTGTATTTCTTTCTACCAATTAACGAAGCAGAATTGCAAGGAACTCTGCTCAAGTGATCAAGAAAAAGGAAGGTTTCATCATCAACTAAATTGCACTTATTGTCTTGTGAGGGGAAAGGTTGTGCTGTAGTTAGGCTATGATGCCCAAAAAAAGCGGGTTCTAGAACTCAGCAGAAGGTGATAACATAGTGACAGACGTAGTTCTGCACCGTGATAATGCCAAAACTGTTAGCTGTGGACAGTGGCGTGGCACCTCTTACTTTTGAGGACCACCTGTTATGAAATGTTGCATATCGGGTGTAGTCGAATACGGCTATAATTCCCATCTAGTGGAAAAAAATAAAACACCTGTATGAGATAGGGAGTGGTAAGGTAGTGGTAGAATGCTACGAAACAAAGATGTAACAAATACTCCAAAGTAACCGCAGTAATAGCCATGAGAATGTAGTGGTAGTTACAACATCACATTGGTAGTCTATGGCGTCATTCTTATTAGTGTTTCTGGGTATTTGTACCGCACCAGTATGACTTGTCCTACCTTTTCACTGAGAACTACACCAAGTTACTATTATAACTAGTATATTGTATCACTCGATGGATGGCCGAATCGCATCATAATGCTATGATCTCGTCGCCCCCCCTGTGGCCCATTTATTCTTTTGCACTATGTTCGTAACTAAGTATCCTCCGTGGTGCCTCTGGTTTGTTTTAGTCGGACGCAGGGGCTTAATTCCGAGCAACTGCGTTACCTAGCTTGGACGTACCACAAAGGATACGCGAAATGTATCCAGTGAATCACATCCAATTGTAACGTATGCATGGACGTATGTATTCATGTATGTCTGCAATGAACGCTTTATAAATGGAGACAGGGCCCAAAATAGGTGAACAAAGAGCAGGTATAATGGTCAACACGACTACAAGATCGGCAATAATTGACGGCGACAAGTGGTGGACTCAACAAGCAATCTTAGTGGTGCCTTAGCTTCTTGATTGGAAGCCAAAGGGCATCGGTCAATCTGGATCGCCGAGCTCTCGAACGGTGGAAGCTACAAACAGAATTGAACAACATGCACAGGTCACAAATGGCAGGATGCCCTACAGCATAAAGTATCGATGTGACGTTCCTTTAGCTATGTATAAGAAGAACAAACAAATAACCAACAAACAAAGCTCCACGTCCCATTTAAATAAATATAACTAGATGGGTATATGTATATGTACATGTCGTTTACTTACAACTTCTGCTCCTCGGCAAAGATGTAGTCGACAGCTTCACCCACGGTCTTGATCTCGTCGGAAACCTTGTCTGGGATCTCCAAGTCAAACTCTTCTTCGAGGGCGACCAAGGCTTCAACAGTGTCCAAGGAGTCCAATCCCAAGTCGTTTTGAAAGGAAGCTTCCAAGGACAACTTCGACTCTTGCAAGGCACCGATGGTCTTCAAGGCTTCAAAGGCTCTCTTGGTGACCTCTTCTCTGGAGATTGGAGCAGCAGCATAGAAACGAACTGCTGGGGTTCGGATCAATGGCAAACGGCGGGTAACAGTGGAAGCCACAAATCTGTACATGATGGGGGAAATCGGGTTCAATTAGATGAATATGTATCAACAACAGCACACTCTGTCAAAGAACTCACTGTGATTGTAATTTAGTCAATCTCACTTTTGGGGGTGTCGGTGAGTGTAGATCGCTTCTTATTTATATCAACTTCCAATTGGAAAAATTTTATTTGCCGGGGAGGCGCTCTCGGAGACTGCTGACGTAAGCGCTTATGTCACACAAACCCTGAAGCTCCACCAAATTGAAAGTATGATACATCTGTGTACCGCACTGTATGTTATGTAGTATGTATACCGCGTTATAGTGGTACTGTGTGGCCTAAAGCATAAGGGGTTGGGGATAGAAAGGACACAGTATGCGTCATTTATGGCTAAGGGGGCGATATGTTTACGAACTTTTCGGTATGCATCATCAAAGTACGAGAATTACCCAATTCATAAAGTACAATAGTGAACCTTGTTGAGTAGTATGATATGTAATGTCAGTTATGTGTAGTGAGTCAATGCGTGGTGGTACAGGTTGAAGTGGTAGTCAATGAGTTCTACATTAGTGGTTGGTGGTTGGATCATTTGTGTATGCACTAGTGCATCAGTGAAGGTGCCGGTGTAACTACTCTCGTACTAATTTATATAGTAACATGTACAAATGAATGCATTTATGTACGGTACGAATGGATTGAGTAAAATCTAACGAGTGTCCTTTCATCATCCACATGCCATTGATATCATCTGTTATCCAAGTCTATGCTATGATACGGTGTGGTACGCTGTTGTATGCTGTCATTACGGTAAACGCGATAATGTGACGGTATAACACATACCTTCAAGAGTTCAGATCAATGTTATTGTCTTCCAAAAGTGGTACTGATCCAGCATGATATTATTTACATTGTTCGCCAAGTGGTATTTGATCTGATCCAACATGTTTGCCACACCAAACTTTAGTAAACACATTACCACATCTTCTTGGCTTGGCCCTCCTTCCACTAGTAACCACCGCATCTACACTGCACCATGAACCACAAGATATGCTACAATACAACATATTATTTACGTGGATTTATGTAGATAAGCATGATCATATATAGACATATACGTAAATATGTACATAAATATATCATTATATATACATGCATGGTCTTTGGCTTGTCATTGTCACCACTAGTATCTATTTTCTTACCATTCTATTGTATTATGCATACTTTAGTTGTTCTATAACATTGTAAAACTTCTATGCAATGGAAACACCCCCTTCACTCCCGAGATACCTCCTTACACCATCGGCAATTTATATCCTCAACCCTATTCTCCGAAACATAGCAGGAACTGTACTGTCTACCCCTTCCAGGAAGGTCTGCCTGGACATTAAAGCAAAGTGGCTGAGGCTCTTGTTCATTGTCGCAAGGAGTCAGGAGGTGGAGGTGGAGTCAGGAGGTGGAGGAGGTGGAAAGAGAGAGGGGTCACTACTCCATTGGTTGCTCTAAGTGTGTCTCCAATTCAACGCAGTACGCTTGGGAGCGGACACAGAACCTTGAATCCCACTATTGTTGGTTCCATATGAATGGGCAGCAGAAGATGCTGCGTTCAAGGAGCCACTCATTGTAGACGCATCCAGGTAATTGTTTGAATGGGCCGAATGCGATGAATTCGAGGAGGCTCTACTCGAAGTCCGTGTCAACCTGTAATTTCCTGCCAACAATGGCCCTGAAGATTGACCCCCAGAAGACATAGCCGAGAGCGACCGTTTCTCCGAATTATGATGACTACTGTAATGGGACACCGATGGGGCCTGGTTGGACCCACCAACAGTAGAGGCTGCAGAAGACAGGCTTCCGTCGCCAGTCAGCTTCAACGCCTTGATCTCCTGGTCAAAGTTCTTCATGAACAAGTCGACCAATGCCTCATGCGACATCCGGATACTGGTTGGGATCAACTTGCCGTGGAGAAGCAAACATCTATTCAACACAATGGTCAAGTCATCAAACGCATTTCTCAACAATCGGATCTGGTCCGCGTAATCGATCTTACCCTCGTACTTGGGATCGGTGAAGAAAGTACGGTACTGCCCAACCCCACCGTTGACAGGAGAATCGACTGTCCCCGTCAACTGTCTCGACAAGTCGTTGATCAATGCGCTAAAGTCGCTCTTTTCCTTGAACGCAATGTTGATCATGCTCTCCAACGAAATCAAGTCGTTGTTCTTTGACACGATGGTTCGGATGGCATTGTCCAAGGGTGACAACTTGATCACTTTCGATTCCTTGATTTCGGATCTGTTCATCAACGTGGGGAAAGAAAGGTACGTTTCGTACGTGGTTTCTTCGGTCCACAAATCGAAAATGGATGTCGACCCAGGAATCTTTTTCATCACCGTGAAGAATCTCAAGTCCTTGTTTCTGGCATATTGCCTAACCCCAATCGAAGTGTTGAACAACTTGTCGCTGATCTCGTTGATGGGCTCAACAGTCCCAACATGCAAGTATCTACCAGTGGGGTTCTTCTCCTTAATCTTCACTGCCTCGTAGTCATCCGAGATGATTCTTGCTCCAGGGTACAACTTCAACAATCTTTCATGAATCGAAGTAATGTGTTCAAAAGGTAAACCTTCGTAAATCTGTTCTTTCCCTCGAATGTTCAGAGGGAATCCCGCACCAATGAATGCAACTCTAAAGTATGATGGGGATAACTTGTCTGAAGATTCCAAGTCCAAGTATAACTTGGCCAACTTGTTGTGCACATATGCAAAACTCTTCAAATCATAAGTGTGTGCATTGTATGCATCCAACAACTCATTGTAAGTATCAGTGGCTCTCTCCAAACTGTTACCGCGAATAAAGTTATGAGCAATCATCTTGAACAAAGTCTCCTTTCTTTCGAATGAAGTTTGCTCAGGGAACTTGGGTCTGAAACTACCTGGCAAGAGCATATGATGATCCCAGCTATAGGTCGAAGCCAACAATTCCAAACTTAATGCTGCTTGAATATAATCCTTTTTGTTTATGTTTTCTTCAAACATTGAGTTGATGAAAGAATTAAACAATTCTGGCTTATTAGCATTCTTCAAAAATGCAAAAATATTCAACTTGTGGAAAGTTCTATCATCATCAAATTCAGGCCCAACAGGAACACTATTCAAATCGTTCAAAACCACCAAAAACTCCTGGAGTGCGTTGATGAAGGAGTAGATCATCCCAAAGGCTATATCTTCACGATCCAATCTAATCGTCACCTTCAATCTGTGAATGAAATTAAGCTGTTCGTTAGTCTTTGGCTTGTAACCATTTCTTGTATAAATTTCATGGAGACCAATCAAGCATTCACGTTCAACATCAACCACATTCTCACTAAGAATGAATTCAGAAATTATGACAGACCATAAGATCTTGACTGCAACTTGTTGACATTGATCGTGTTTCTGCAAAGCAAATAGCATCAAGTCTTGAAGAATCGAGTAGTCAGAGTTGATAAATTCAACCTGATACCCACCAAACTTGTTCAAGTTGAATCTGATTGTATCTTCCTTGGTTGCATCCCAAGCTAAAGCATCCCAAGCTTCGTTAACCATAAAAGCAACCCTATCACGAACAGTCGATGTGATTTGGAAACATGCCTTTTGGGGCACATCGGATAAGTGCTCAGTTGCAACAGGTACTAAAGTTCCTAACTTTAACAACGTAATCAAATAATTACCCCAAATAGTTTTGTCAAAGATTTCTGAATCTTCAATAGGTGGAATGTAATGGTGAATTAACAAAGGCCTAACCATCTCCAAGGCAACCAAACCACCTTCTGCAATTGTTGCGTACAAGGAAAGCCACTTGTCTTCTGGGAAGTACTTACCCTGTCTCATTAATTTAACACCAGAGATCAAAGTCAAAAGATCTTCATTGTGGAAATCCGAAGCCAAGTACTTTTCAGGATCAAAGAAATCATTCTCAATTTCAGTTGCCAAGATCTTGTAGTAACCGTCATTACCAGCAGCACGCTTACCAATCTGCGCAATAAAGCAAAAGATAATAACAATTTCAATGAGAACTTCAACCACAATTTCATCATTAACAATGGGATCAGCAACAGATTCCTTAAAAGGATAATCTCTGGGGAACAAATAAGTGAACGTTCTCTTTGGTTTAAAGAACTGATTTCCTCTTGTGTATTTATTATACTTGATAAATGTTCTTGCAATTGCTGGCAATAACTTTGCCAATGAGAAACACAAGTGAACTTCATCTTCATTTTCTGGATTCTCCAAAACGGTAACCCACAACAATTTGCAGACGCAGTTAAGAATTGAACATGCGATTCTTGTTGCATCAATATCTGTTGGACCCAAGATGATATCCATACACCAGTTCACAGCCTTACCAACAAGAATTTTCCGAGTGGCCTTGTTCTTAGCTAATTCGGAACCTAACAAACGATGGATCAACAACAATTTGCTTATAACAATCTTGTGGTCTCTTACAGAAGTCATCAGTTTCTTACCATTGTTGGTATCTTCATTAGCACCCAATCCACGAGTACCAATGGAATCAACTAAAACAAAAATAAAAGGAGCCAATTTCGAAATATCAATGGTATCATAAAAGATTAACACATTATCAATCATATCCAAAACCAGGACTTGATCACCAATCAACGCCGAAGATTGCAAGGATAAAAATGAAGAAGTGGCTTTGAACAAAGCGCTCATAGATGCAATATAAGCATCTGTGTTACTAGCATTTTGCATTGACTCGTGCACTAACTTAAATACCAAGCCAACAACGCGGCACAAGGATCTAGAAAGAGTATTCCAATTAGCTTCTCCGCGAGCAAAGATTTCAGCCACTTTGTTCAATAAGAATACCCCGATATCAGGCAAATTCTTGCGGGTACTCAAGAAAGTGTCCAACATGTACAGGTATTGATCCTGCTTCCCTAAAACGGTGTCCAACAAATGAACCATAGCTTTGAAACAGTTGTCCTCGAGCATTTCATTGCTAGGAGTAGGCTTCTGTTGTAAGCAAATTTCAACAATGTTGTACATTGCAGACAACAATTCAGAGAAGTATTTGATCAATTGAACGATATCCAATTTGCAAATAGAAATCAAAGCGACAGCTAATTCGTCCATTCCAGCAGCTCCCATTTTAATATGTCTCTCGTATTGGAAGACAGAGTCAATGGAAATATCAGAGTTGAATACCTTCCCCACATATTCAGTCAGAACTTCAACCAGCGCAATCTGGGTTTTATGAACAGTGGAAATTATATCAACGTGGTGAGCCTTTTTGGTGTTATATTCAACCAATCTGTTGCCAGATTTGTACAATATCTTTCCTTCCCCTTCCAACTGACCGTTGACATAGAGACTCAAAAGAATATAATCATCCTTTGGAACCTTCCTAGTTGATTTCATTGACACACCATTAATTTTGACAATCTCTCCCACAACTTCACCAGAGAAGACTGAAACAAATTGCCAAGTTCTCTTTTCATACTGGTTAGATGCCTTAGCAAAAGTGATCAAATCATTGTTTGGGGCTGAAATCTCGTAAGTCAACAAATCATCTTTTTGAGCACTTGCACCCATGAGAGTAACCTTACCCATTCTCAAGTAAATACGTTCGTAATTATCAGCCAATGGATCAAAGAAAATTGGCTTGATAACTGCAATTGGGACACTGTTGTTAACTTTAGTACCATCGTTGTGCAATTGGTGCTTGAACTCCTTGACAGAAACAATCAACTTTTCAGCTCTGGGGTTAACAGCAATACCATGAGAAGAACCAGCAATGATTCTTTCAATCAATTCACCCCAACCATTATTCTGAGATGCCTCAGTTTCTCCAGGTTTAATGTTTGGGATCATCGAATTGTTAGAAGACTTCTTATTGTTAACATAAGACCCGAATAAACGAATTGAAAACTGGTGGTACTCACCTGTCTGCAAAGAACCTTTGTTCTTGGAAAACACACGGGTAATATCAGTAACACCAGCAGCAACACCCTTCTTGACACCATTAATACGGGCCATATTCTGATTACCGCTTCTTCCATCGATGTCAATATCTTCCAAAAGAATGGCACAGAGGTACACTCTTGAGTTTTCAATTTCAGTCTGAGGAATATTTCTAAATAAAGCTGCAGACAACTTTTCAACATTGACCAAGTCCTTGACAGAATCCGTGTGAACAGCAAATGCTTCCGATAATCTTTTGCGGTTGTTACGAACATACATGTAAGCGGTCATACCCTTAAAACCAGGAGGTTGGTAGGCGGAAGATCCCAGAACCAGCTTGAAATTAACCAAGATGTGGGAAGGAGGTTCGTGAATCAAAGACATATTTGGCTTTGGATCCAAGCTATAATCGTCCTTATGGGTATGGGAGTTAATGGGGAACTGAGGAGCCAAAGCACATAATTCCTGATTAAGGGCGATTCTTGAAGGCGAAGCATTATCCGAAGAGAACAAGGTTCCAGTGAAGGCATCCCTTGCCAAAATGGCCTTGTAGCCAGAGACATCAGTATTCTTGTTATCCAAATCGTAGTTTTTCTCATTCAATCTTGCTGACTTAGAAGCCAACTTCTTGGAAACAACGGACAACAAATAGGTTGCACTTTCCCTAGCGACTGTAGCTTCGTTCTCAGTCAATACATTGTTCATCAACTTGACTCTGACTTGATGCAACTGATCGTAGACAGAAACCAATTTGTTGAATAATTTGAATTCACCAATCGAGTAAAAGGCAAAGATGTGGTTGGTCAACAAGTTTAAGGCGTGTTTGATTTCATCGACTAAATCATCGCCCTTGTTGAATCTGATGGCGGGCAAGTTAGGCATCATGTGCTTTGTACTAGCGGGCTTGATGAAGTCAGGGCCATCAGTAGCCGTTCTGTGGGCTAATTCGGAAGCAGCGATCGTAGGAACTGTTTCAGCGTCGATAATGTTGTTGAATTCCTTACTGACAACCACATGTTCAAGGGGCAATTCTTCAACCACAACCACATATTTCAAGGGAAACACCACCACGCGGATGTCAATTTCAGGCAAATCGTCCAAGTTAGTGGAGGTGATGGTGAAATCATTGGGGAAGGGCTTGGTTAAGGCATAGCCACGGGCCCATTTGTCATCCTTTGTTTCGAAGACGAAGACTTCGTCACCACAGTACAAGTTTTTCAAGTTGGCATTTTTCAACGTTGGGTGCTTTTCAAAGGGCAAGAACAGCTTGATGATCTTACCCCTGAGAAGGGAGTCGGTTTTCTGCCATGTCATAGTGAATATAACGAATAAGCTTCAAACGAATGAACTAAACGAAGCGAAACGAAGCGAAACGGAACTTACTCGATAGTACCTATAGTATGCAAAGCCAATGTAGTAGACCCTTCACTTCGCAGACTTTGACGATAAAGAACACTTCAAAGCTTTCTCAAATGAAAGTAGCAGGAGAATACAAGCACAGCAGATCTGATCCTTATAAGAAGTCGGTCCAGCGTCGGTGGCAGACCAAATCAAATCGAGACGTCTTTCAGGCCGCTGGTTGCAGCAAAGCGGTGAAATTTATCACTTGTTATGGACATGGGCTTTTATGGAGGAATGGATTCTTTTGTGTGTTACGCTGCCTTGATTACCAGGAAGACAATGGATAATGGCTCAGGGGTTGCCCCAATCGACCATTGGCAGATCCAAAACGGAATGTAACGCCATTGGGTAGAATCAGTAGAACAAACAGCGTACAGAATAAAAGGATGAATAAAAAGATGAATAAAAGGATGAATAAAAGGATGAATAAAAAGATGAAGATGAAGTTGGTTATTTCTTTGGCGGTATTGTCCTTCTTTTTTCTTATAGTTGTACCTTTTCGTATAGTAGTATCTTTTCTTATAGTAGTATCTTTTCTTATAGTAGTATCTTTTCTTATAGTTGTTCTTTCTCAAATACCTTTTCTTATAGACACCTTTTCTATTAAGCCATACTTTTAGTTATATCTGGATCTACCTTTGCGACAATGCCGTATTGATTACAGGGGAAATATAACGTATTGATAGAGATGTAGAATCGGGCAATGGAGAATAAAGTATCCCAATATGATACATTGGACTATACTTTCTGAAGGATACGGCTATTTTCTGGGAAATATCATTAAATTAAGCATATGAATCAAGAGGTGAATATGTATATATTATGTGATATTTTAAGATATATATGACGATATGACGATATGACGATATGACGATATGACGATATGACGATATGATGATAAATGTATATGCTTCTGGATACCCGACCGCCCTAAATTACTTACAATAATTAACTCTCATTAAATGTCCATACGCTAAATCTACTTGATATCTACGCCAAAAATGACAATAGCTTATGGGAGATATCCTTAAAACTCCGGATATTATACTCCCTCCCTCCGTCCCAAATGTATCTGTCCATCTCCCGACGACCCAGATCAAAGTCCAACGATTCCAAATTGCGCAAACGAGCTCCCTTGGTACATCGGTACCCAATGTACAAGATGATAAAGAGAAAAAGCGTTCCGTAGCTCGTAAAGAAGAAAAGTACATCCCATTCTCCCTTCAAGAAAACAACAAACCCCATCAAAAGTACTATGGCTGCTGATCCCACAAATCCAATAATAGCAGTATACGGCTGGAATGGTGAACGATATGGGTAACTCTTGTCATCTCTAGACATAATGTCCGGACGTCTCTGCAAACCATAGTAAAATCGAATAAACGAAAGTGACATACCACACCAAACAATAATCCCCAGCGACGCAACAAAACTACTCAAATATTGAAATACTTGTGTAGCGGTTTCACTCACACAAAAGAACGCTAATAACCCTAACAGTGACAGGAAAAGAACAGCCATGTAAGGTGTCCCAAAACGATTGCAACGACTTAAAATCTTAGGCGCTTTCCCCTGCATCGACATGGAATAAACAGTACGAGAACTCACATAAATCTGCGATGTTCCACAGGTAACAGCAAAGAACACCAAGAGGGCATTGACAACTGCTGATCCCTTGCACGCACCTACCGTTTGCAATGCCACAATCCATGGTGATTGGGACCCATTGGAAAATCCAGCAAATACCGCTGCATTATATTGAGCATTGCACTTGCTACCACCAAGATGACCCATTACTACTGTGTAGTATTCGGTATCATTGACAGATGCGTGTGACCGATACCGCAACAAACGGGGATCTCCAGCATAGAGGTTAAGAGACACAACAAAAGTTGCAATAATGTAAAATATGAGAACTCGGAAGAATACTCTCTTGGTGGCAGAGGGCAATGCCTTTCTTGGATTTTTGGTTTCACAGGCAGCAATGCAAACAATTTCTGTCCCACTATAAGCATAGCAAGTGGTAAGGCATGCCACCATCACAGATAAAAGCCTTCCTAAATTTCCACCTACCAATCCGGTACTCCCTATTATGTTATCATCGAGATTAAACGTCGGCCGGAACGGTCCGTAGATTAGTCCATTTTCAAAGTCCAGCTTCGAATAGGTCCAATACTTAAAACCTAGAACTTCGTTGTCTAAACCACCACGATTGAGCACAATCATTACTATTGTTAGCACCAAAATACTGACAGCCTTGATGAGCCCCGAGAAGTATTCAATTTCTCCGTAAAACTCAACATCTAATAAATTTGCTGTAACCACGAAACCTAGAAATAAAACAACGAACCCTGCCATTGTGCTCTTATGCTCTAGAATCTTCAAGTTCGAATAGAAACTAAGCATAATCACACTTGCAACCATCTCACCAGCAAGCCCCATAGTAAAACTTGACCAATAAAGCCATCCAACAGCAAACCCAAATGCATCATCAACAAACCGTGAACTTAAACCTGAAACACCATCCACAATACTAACAAAAGTAACCATTTCACAGAACGAGACAATCGAACAAACAACAATTAAACCAGTTATAGTAAATCCAAGAACTGCACCCAAACCTCCTCCTATAGTGATTGCCTTACCACTATTTAACAAAAGACCCACACCCAAAGTTCCTCCAAGAGAAATCATTTGCAAGTGTCTAACTTTCAATTTTTGTTTCAACGTATACCTCGTTCGCTTTTTATTTGCGCTTTGCTCACCCTCCTGTTGTTCGTACATTGAATTTCCCATTTCTTCCGACGTTGTATTCTTAAAGAAGAGCTCTTCAATGTCACTGACACCGTCGGTTTTCTTAGAATCACGATTGTACCAGACATTTTTTGGTTTTCTAATCTTATCCACGTCCAAAGAGAATCTTTGCATTCCCTTTGCTTTCTCCTTTCCACCTCTGGCATCTCCCCCCACAAACCGATAATTTAATTCGTTATCCGGTATTACATTGAGAAGGTTCTCTCGTCCGGATTCACGCAAGGCTTCGTGTATCTGTTCGTTCAACTCCGTCTGCTTAACGTATCTGTCGAAATCATTAAGATGTGACAAGTTGAACACTGACACATTTTCTGCTTCTGGATGTTTCTGCTTATGTAGTTTCTTGTATGTTTCCAAGTACTTGAACCGTTCGCTTTCAGGCAAGTTATGGTGGATGTCATCTAAAATAGACAGCTCCAAGGTCAACTTTTTATCTAGCCTGTTCCCCTCTGTTCCACCATGTATAAGTCCACTTGTGTTGGCATATTCAGTTCTCCTATTCCGTGAGCTATCATCATCTTCCAGTGTATAGAGTACACTAGATCGAGATGGAAGACCTAGTGAAGGTGACAGTTGGTCACACAGCATAGCCTGCCAAGATTCGTTATCTGTAACTTGCTCATCGTCATTATTATCAATATTAATATTATTATCAGGATGTCTGCTTGATCGTACTCTTGAATAAGAACTCGATTGTTGAAAGTCTATGAGAGATGACTCCACAGTATTATCATCATCGGCATCTGTTTCCTCTTCATGGAACGTAGCAGAAGATGTAAAATACTCATTTAAAGGTTTCACATCACCGTTACTGCTCGCAGGGTTTCTCTTCGCTAGAGCCCCATGGAACATATCTCGGAGCTTTTCCATAGAAGAAGTATCGCTTTCATTATCGCTATCTCCATCTGACAGTTCATGTACATCATCAATATCTTTTCTATAATTCTCTGTGCCTGAGCCACACATGGACTCCAGCCGGCCTTGGGATCCTTCTAGAGCCATGTTGGTCTTGGTAACTTTCTCCCAGAGTATTTATAGGTTTTGTTGATCTTAAAAAGTGCCACTAATATGGAGTAGTTTGATAGTGATTCTAGAAGGTAGTGGATTTCGCTTACCAACTTTATCTTCTAATGGCACTACCAGTGCAGATCATCTTTCTTGTGTACAAATAGACAGGAGACCGTTGACGTGGAAGCGATAATAAAGCAAATAAAACAGCAGTTTAAGCTACAGAATGAAGTCTGAAGTGTAAGTACCAACCATTGAACAATTGGACGATCAATCGTTGGAGATTGAGCCATGGTACATAGCATGTTATGTACATAATATACATTTCTACAAAGTATAGTAGATGATACTTGAAATAACCATTATCACCAATATTCAGCAAACCTCCATTTCTCAGTTGCAACAATGATATGAGCTCACATCATTGTCAGAAGTGAGAGATAGAACCGCGTCAGAAGCCGGGGGGTGTGCAATGGCAGCGACACGGGAAGAGACACCACAAATCCACACACTCCAAATCCAGCCATTAGGAATCGCCACTAAAACAACAGAGAGCAAGCCCACTGCAAATAGTTCTAGTAGTAATACCCAACTGGAAATGATGTGCTGGGCAGAAGCCCAGGGGACAAGTAGTGAACTCTCCCACTATTGTTTTGCAAAAATTCATTTGTAACAATTTTTAAGTCATCAATGATGACGTTTCAGCTGTTACACTGAAAAGAACAGATACTACACATGATCTAAGCCAAAAGGCAAAGAGATTTAAGGAGCAAAAAATACAACCCGAAAGCCATAGCTTTCAGTGGCGATCGTCAGCCTTTTATAGTACCGCGAACTTGTCCGGGTAACACCTTGAAAATTTTCTCGTCGATTGTAAACTGTTCTTGTTTGCATTGTAAAGCACAGTGGCAAAACTTATCGCACGGATGTAATCTGTCAAATCTCTATCAATGGGCATCGTAAGCGATGTCAACAATGGTAAAATCTCTTCTGTAACAACGATCAATCCCATATCTTCCATATCTTCCATAGAATTCTACAGCTCTACTCCCAATATACCCTCCCACCGCCTTCCCAGTAAAGCCCCACTACCGAAAGTTCTAGCACACTCCAAGACACTCCAAAAAACCCCAGCTTACGCGTCCGCTCCAGATACTGGCCATAGTCGCCACCAACAATATGTTCCCCCTGGGCTATTGCCTAGGTGATGGGAGTAACCGAATTCTGTGGAAGGCAACGTGATACAATCCATACATACACTCCTTCCTAAATAGGCATGTATGCGGCTTAAACCTCAATCTCATCTCATCTCAGGTGAAAATGGCTGGGGCTTAACCGGAAAATTTGATACCTGCACACAATCGAAGTTAGAGACCTGTGGACAAAAAAATTTCAATGTCATCGCATCCGGCCAGGATATAATGGGGGGTTAATCTACTTAAATTAGAGGGTATTGAAATTTGCAAGAGTATATTAATTATTACTTTTTAACAGTGTTATAGCAAATATACACTAGAATAAGTTGGAATACAGAAGAAATAGAAATAAAATGGCTCCAGCTTCAAGACATAACTACAGACACAGAAGAAGGTTTAACCCATACACCAAGCCCGTGGCCGGTGGTAGACACCCCAGAAAATACTACTACAAGAGCCCACGAGTATTTGTGGAAGAACCAGAATCCGAGGGTGACGAACCTGAAATCGAAGAATCTGAAGACGACAGTGCTTACTTGGATGAAGATGATGTTGCTTACGAAGTTGTTAGTGAAGAAGATGACAGCGATGACAGTGAAGAGTTAGAAGGTGAAATCTTTGAGCACGATGGCGAATTGTACTACGAAGACCCTGAAACCGGAAAGGTATACAAGGTAGCTGAATCCGACAGCGACGAAGACAGCGAAGAAGACAGCGAAGAAGACTGTGAAGGCTGTGAAGGCTGTGACGACTGTGACGACTGTGACGACTGTGACGACTGCGATGACTGCGATGACTGCGACGACAGTGAAGAAGAATTGGAAGGTGAAATCTACGAGCATGATGGTGAATTATTCTACGAAGACCCAGAAAACGGAAGAGTTTACAAGGTTGTCGATACTGAAGATGTCTCCGAGACTGAAGACGAAGAAATGTCTTCTGATGACGATGTCGAAAGTGCTGTTGTTGAGTTGGTTCCTGAATCTGAATCTGAATCTGAGTCCGAATCATCATCGGACTCTGAATCTGAATTATCAGCTGAAGAATCCTCATCTGAATCTGAATCCTCATCTGACTCTGAATTCTCTTCCGAAGAGTCATCTTCCGAAGAGTCATCTTCTGACGAATCCTCTTCAGAAGAATCTACAGATCTCTCCTCTGACGAATCCTCTTCTTCTGATTCCGAAGATGAACAGCTTTACATCGTCGACTTGAACGACGAGTTGGAAAACGAAGTTTTGGATCAATTAGAATACGAAGGTAAGGTCAAGGACTTAAACAACGAATTGGTTAGATACTATGATGAAGAATCTGAATTCGAAGAATCTGAAGAGTCTGATGATGAAAAGCAAAACTACTTCCTTGTGGTTAGCCACGATGACTCCGAAGACGAAGAAGCTCAAGCTGAACGTATCAGAAGAGAATTCTCGGATGCTTTGAATTCTTCTGATGAGTACTCCTCTGATGAAGACAGCGAATTGGGTTCCGAACCAGAATACATTGAAGTCTCTGACGAAGACTTGTCTTCAGAATCTGAAGAGGAAATTGATTACGAATCCTCTGGTGACGAAGGCATTACTATTTACAGACACAGATTCGAATCTGACTCTGAATCCGAAGATGAAGAATTGGACTCTGAAGTTTCGTCCTCTGATGAATCTGACTTTGAAATCTACGATGAAGATGGAATGTTAGTCGCCGAGGACTCTGACGATGAGGTTGAAATTGTTGACATGACGGAAGATTTGGAAGATTCCAAGGACTGTGAAGTTACTGACGAAGATGGCCACTACAAGGTTGTCATGCGTTTTCCAAGTGCCATCAAGGAAGAATACAAGGTTAACTTCAAGAAGAGCGAAAATGCTTTGGTGATTTCTGGTAAGTTCAACTTCGGTGTTTACGAAAACGACGAAGAAGCTGACGAAGAAGTTGCTGCTGAAGTTGAAGCATCCGAAGAAACCAAGGAAGCTTCTAAGCCTATTGAACAATCCGAAGTTGCTGCTGAAGCTGAAACTGCCACTGAAGAAACTCAAGGAGAAGCTGAAGAAGTCGAGGAAGAAGAAAAAGAAAAGGAAGAAGCTGATGTTGAAGTTGACGAAGCTGCCGCTGAAGAAGAAGAAGAAAAGGAGGACAGCGAATCCGATTCTGAATCTTCCCACGAATGGTCTGGTTTCCAGGGTGAAGAGATCTCAGATGAAGAATCTGACGACTCTGAAGACGAGGAAATCTTGGAAGACTCCCACTTGTTAATCCAAGCTTTCAAGAACCAAGAAATCCAATTTGAAAAGTACATTGAGTTCCCTAAGATTATTAAGTACAACGAAATCACCTCTCGTTTCAACGAAGACGACGAATTGGAATTGACTGTTCCTTATGAAGACGTGCAAGTTGCTGATGACGATATCGTTTCCGTTCCTATTGCTGGTCTTATCCTCCCTCAAGAAACCAGTGCTGATGCTGAAGCCATGGACGTTGAAAATGACATCGAAGGTTCTTCCGAGACCGAGGAAATCAAAGAACAAAACGACGAATTTGCTGATGCTTCAATGGAACATTAATGGGGATGACGGGATAATTTAAAACTAATTTTTATCATGATGTATTTATTTGTAAAAAAAGAGCTATAATAAAGTTATACATAGATTAAATCTATGTTTATTAACTACGGGAAAAATGACTAGATCAACAGAACTATAGTTGTATTACAGTAAAAGTAATCTTTTTAAAATAAACCAAATCTCAAAGCCTTCAGATTACGTAGATCTCTTAGGCACCGGAGAACTATCCAGATTCTCATTTGTCTGCTTCATATTTAATACATTCCAGATTTTCTTCGTTGCTTCCATTGACATTTTAGTCAAATCCTGTGGGGTATATATTAATTTGGGCTCCTTCTTGTCGGCCATTTTGGTTTGTAATTTCCTTGCTTTGCGCTCTCTCTTTAGTGCCTTCTTGCGTTCTCTCAGTTCTTCGTATTCCTTGACGGTTTTACCTCTCATCCAACTCTTGAGCTTTAGTGCAATAATAGTTTCTCTCGTTTCTGACGCATCGGTATTACTATCACGAACTACTTTGACATTATTCTTATAACGCGGTACCACGAAGCTGCTATCACGAATATAATTCAGAGGTGGCCTCTGCTGGCCTTCCTTCCAGTCCACGTCTATTAGAATTGAATCCTCGCCAATAGTATCAATTGCTGTATCACTAGTGAGAGAGCGTTGTATGTAGTTGGAGCTTATTACGTCAAAATATGGTTTATTCTCTCTCTTTTCAATGTCATCTTCTTCAGGCAAAGTTTCTTGCATGGATGGCGTACACTCTTTAGCTATTGATCCGGGCTCATTCGAAGGCACTGATGCTTTGGGAGTTGTATTCTGGGATAGAAGCAGAGACTGCGACTTTGAATATGATTCTTGATGTATTTTTGGGGCGGAATCCAGGGCATTTGATATTTTAGTTAACTCATCTTCGTCTTCTCCAATTTGATTTGTTTTGCTAACTTTCTGTAGTCTTCTCCAAAGAACCAATGCCGAGATGAGGGCCACTAATATGGCTTCCACCAGAAAACGCCACGAAAAAGATAAAAAAGCACATGCCTGTGATAAAAAAGTGCTATTGCTATTGCATTTGCTGGGGGTATCCATCGTGTAAAAGTGTGGAGAGCAGATGCTAACCAAAGCACTGGCAATTAATCGAGCTTAAATAAATAGAAGTAGCAGAATACAACTTTTAATACGTAAATGGGAAGACCGGGGTATCACCGTTTCCTGAAAACTCTATTACCGTTTTCGGCTTTGTTCCTTTTCCAGATGCACAATACCAATGGAGCAAATATTATCGAGGCTTGGCTCTTACGTCATAGGCCTATTAAAATGAGGTTATGACTGCAGTTGGCGTTGACCCAATTTATAGAACATCATTGGGTCACAGTCCATATAAACTAATTGCTAGGTATCATGACATTGTTGCACCTGTCAAACACATTAATTACAAACATGGAGCGCAGGTGGTACTTTGCTGTCGGTTGACACAAGTTCCATGCGTCTGCAGTCTATTTTTGGAAGCTTTATGCATGAAGAGATCTGAACCATCAATGAATCTATTGTTTAGCGAGATAGCTGTTGTAGCTTTATAAATGCTCACCAACATTTCACACAGACATATGGTGTCTTAGAGCAGCTATGGACGTGTTAGAGTCTTGGATAACCTCACATAACCAAACAGTTAGAATTGTTCTCACAAGCGGATAAAAGCACTGGCACCCATAAATACCACCACCCTTCCCTAAGGAAATTTAACGGTTGGTCGTTGCACATCAAGAAAAACTTATATCATCAGCGTCACTTTCATTGGTTTCTCAGTAGAATCAAATTATATATACTCTAGATAGCTTAATTGGCCTAAGATAAGCTTCAAGCCACTACTATAACTGCACATCGCACATCAAGATAATCCAGCACACCATACTACAGCGTTTAATATACATAAACATCTACTTCTCTGGATAGCCTTCATAGACTATCCAGAGAAGTATTTGGTAATATTCTTTTCTTTGAATACCTGTTTGTTGATCTTTCTGTATTTTACTTAAGGATACTGCGTAAACTCAATTGCCCGGCAGCAGCCATTTAAGTCTGAGAAAACCGCACCCTTTTGAACATGATTAAATATAACAACGATACACTATTAAGTTCATCCCACTTATATGATATACTATTAAGTTCATCCAACGTATACGATGCACTATTAAGTTCATTCAACTTATACGATGTACTATAAAGTGTATTCAACTTATACGATATACTACTAAGTTCATCCAGCACATACGATGCACTATTAAGTTCATTCAACTTATACGATGGACTGTGTTATACGAAGAAGCTCCAACGCACATAGATATTCTATTTTTTTCGCACCCAAGAATCTCACATCTGCATTTGCTTTTCTTTCCTTCTTCACTCAAGCAATGGATGATTTATCGGTACGAATGTTGTCCCAAAAGTTGGGAGGAGTTGGTGAAGTGGGAGCCCTCCCCATTCAGGATCAGATATTCCAAACATTCAAGGCAAAAGAAATCGTTAATATTAGGCAAAGTCAGGAAGGTTTTCCAACAATACGACTCGTCAGATTGCACATACTAAAAATGATTCATCAAAGGATAGCCGCACTATTGATTATGGCGCTGTATTTGAAGGATATAGTTAACACTATCAGATTGGCTATGTACTGGATTCAAGTATCACTACACTCCAAAGTCCAAGTTGACCTGGGGCATTGGCACAATTATAGGCTCGTATACTACTGGCTTTATGTTTGGACTGCTGTTACCCATGTAGTCCCTATTACCGGAAATGCTTTGCTACAGTTATGGGCCTCTTACCGTGTTCCTGCTATTGAGCAGTTTCCAAGTATCGTTCAACAAGTAGGAAGAGTTCCTAATACATTGGCGTTGATTGCTAAGGTAACCGCCTTCGAAACAATCGTTGATGGCTACAAGGAGCCGCCAGTGATACCCCAACCATATTTGGACGCCAATAAGAAGATAGTGATTCCACCAAATAAAGAGGTGCAAAAAATATTCGCCATTAGAAACGAATGGTTCACTCAGCAAAGAATCCATTTGGCTGCTGAACGGGTGAGACTATTGAACCAAGTGGCTCAATTTGTGGTCTGGTGCTGGGCATTGCCTTTTACAGGTAGCATTACCGTTTTCGAGAAAGAAGGAATGTTGTGGAATAGTGTTTATTGCACGGATATAGCAACATCTAAGAAGAGATTAAAAGATACTCTCTTGAATGAATTCAAGTTCTTCTTGTGCAGAGACACGGCAATTCCGAAGAGATTACCAAAAGTGACAATCATTGATACATTTACCAACGAAACTTTTCTCACCATTGATGAAAGTGATCTTCAATCCATTGGAGCTGATGCTGAACTTTTAGGCACTCCCTGTTCTTCGACAGAAACATATTTATCGTGCCGGGGTGAAATGGTGGTATACTTGCAGGATGAAAGAGTCCGTCAAAAGCTTATTGAAATCGAAAGCACACCCAATTGGTTTACAATTCTACCACCATTGCCAAAACTTACCATAGTCCCAGAATCCAATTGCTTAACAGGAGGCTCACTCAGTATCTTCGAGCCGGGCTTTAACGATACAACCATTGTGTATCGTCGAAACGAGCAATTTGGGTTCAAAATGTTTATCAGTGCTCTTCTTCATTACAACACCCAGTTTGAGCGACTCTTGGATGGCGAAGACTCTTCAATGTCTAATCTTGTCCGAGAAGGAAATATTCCCTCATCAGTTTCCAATATAGGTGTGATGCAGAACTCAAACCAAAGCTTTAACGACTACTTCTTTTCAAAAACTTTCAATAAGCTTTCCCACTTAGCCAAGCGTACTCATACATTAAATCCACTTGCACGCACCAGTGATTGATACCCAGAAACAACTGATTTTTGAAGGCAGAAGTACATAAAAAACCATTGGATATTATCACTTATTCCAGATTTTGTGACTTGCTTCCTGTGTGTTTGTTTCTAATGGAGTCAATTCTTGCGGCCACTGCATTCAAACGTTATCTAGTTGACAGATGATATCCACTCCCTAAGAGGTTTTGTACCTTTTTTTCAAGGACCAATTACCTATTTATGTCCTTCACGAACTCCAATCTTGGATCCACGTTGACCACGTTGGGTATTAATGAGTCGTCTGACTTTATAACGCGATGCCGGATGAAAGATTTCACATACTATTCTTCTCCTTATGAGTGTACACAAGGAAGAAGGAGTAAATTGTGTAATGCTCCATTTCTCACTAAAAAGAAACAAGGTGGGATTAAACGTAAACTGTATTGGTCGTAATACTAACACTGTCTGGAGTATACTTGAGATTTTGCAAGAAAATGTCTGCGCTTGTGCCAACTGAGTGTGATTATTATGATGCCCATGGAAACGAACAAGAAGGGCAAAAGTACTTGCAGTTTAAAAGTGTTTCTAGAAGAGATCCAGAATTGAAACGTCAATTTCCATGGTCGTTCGAGGTTGTTGATGGTTTCTTCCAGCAATCCGACGAGAAAGTGGACGATCAACTGTTTAACTATATTGAAGAAGATTTTGGGAAATTGATGCCCTGGCCAGAGATAATTGAAACCCTTGACCAATTCAATGAAAATGCGCCTCCTAACGTCACCTACAAACTACTTTTCTGTGCTCGCCACGGCCAGGGTTACCACAATGTGATTTACGAGAAGTACGGCCATAGGGAGTGGGAGAATAAGTGGGGGGCCCTCACCACTGATGGCGAAGTTGTATATGGGCCTGACCCAGAATTAACGGAGCTAGGAGTGGACCAAGCCTTGGCCAATCACCGTGCATGGAAAAAGCAGCTAATCATGGGCGCACCCATCCCGGATGTTTTCTACTGTTCACCTTTACAACGGTCTTGTCTAACTTTACACCATACATGGTATAATCTCAGACCCAGTCACCGCAAGCCCATTATCAAGGAGATCCTTAGAGAGACAATCGGTAAGGACACCTGCGACCAGAGGTCAACCAAGCTGAAAATTGAAAGCCGTTTCGGGCCGTTGGGGTACACAATCGAAAACACTTTTAGCGAATCCGACACTTTGTGGAACTCCAACTATAGGGAACTGTATTATGAGCAGAGCATTCGATTAGATGCCTTCTTACAGGAACTCTTTGAGCAGGAATGGAACTCGGAAGCGCGTGCTGTCGTGGTTAACCAAACACGGGGTAATCGTGTAGTGTCAACCACTACTCATGCAGGAACTATCCGCTGTATGCTTTTAGTAGTGGGGCATAGGCCATTTGCAGTTTCAACTGGTGGGATGATTCCAGTTCTAGTTAAGGGAACGCGGGAAGTGAGCTGTTAATTGGAGATACCAAAATTAACCATCAGAAGAATAGCAATTGTCATGATATTGCTTTATTGCATAAACTTGCACCATTCGACTTTCTCCACTTAGTACCACTTCTTTGCTTGCTCCATTTATTCCTATATCTGTGTCGCAGTACTACCATTAACGGACCGGTACTTTAAAGGTGAAGACATGCTTTGTGGCACTATCATCACTTCTTTTGTTCTATGCCAGATTTTCCTGTAATTGGAGATGGCTTTGACTATATACACAAGCATATATAACTGAATGTGGAGATCTGAGAAAACCATCAAGTATTCCAACCACCCTAAACCACCTTATTATAATGTTGTTGAAGTCTGTTGCTATTGCAGTCACAGGGTTGGCTGGTGCAACTGCAGCCTTTCACGTCACCGACTTGTTCTTCTGGCAGGATGAATCCTCGACGTCTGCTTTGCCAACGGATTCCTCTTCTCTTTCGGCATTCCTTGCTACTTACTCGTTGACGGCAACAGGCACAGATTTGTATGCCCCCTACAGAACAACTTGTCCCGACGGCGGAGTCAGAGAAGCCGAGGAAATTAGCGACAAGGAACACCAGTACGTGGAAAAGAGACAGGAGAAAACCAATGAGAACTTGAAGTCCTTCTTGAAGCGTGCCAACATGAGCGACTTTGACGTGGACGCCTTCATTGACGATAATGCAAAAGACCATAACATCACCATTGGTGTCGCTTTCAGTGGAGGTGGCTACAGAGCTATGTTGAACGGTGCTGGTCAGATGCTTGCATTGGACGGCAGGTTTGACGATTCCAACAAAAAAGGTTTGGGTGGTTTGTTGCAGAGTGCTTCTTACTTGGCCGGTTTATCCGGTGGTAATTGGCTTGTAGGCTCCGTGGTGTTGAACAATTTCATTTCTATCGAAAGTATCTTGAACGGAACTACGAAGATTTGGGATTTGACTGACTCCATTTTCTTTCCTACTTCACTCAACATCTACAAGGCCATCAAGTACTATTATCTGATAAACAACGCCATAGATGCAAAGAAGAATGCTGGCTTCGAGACCTCTATCACTGATATCTGGGGCAGGGCCTTGTCTTACCAGTTTTTCGATGATAGCAACAGTGGTCTCAACAAGACATGGTCTAAGATTACTGAATTGAGTGCGTTCCAGGACTACGATATGCCCTTCCCCATTGTTGTGGCAAACGGTAGAACCCCTGGTCAATTTATCATTAATCAGAATTCAACTGTTTTTGAAATTAGTCCTTATGAATTGGGTTCTTGGGATCCTAGTTTGAAGGCTTTCACACCCACAAAGTACTTGGGTTCTGGTTACAACAATGGTAAGGCCAACGGCACGTGTTACAATGGATTCGATAATGCTGGTTTCATTATGGGAACTTCTTCCTCTCTTTTCAACCAGATCATTCTTCAGATAGATAACTACAACGTTCCTTCCGCTATAGAGAAATTGATCAAGAAGTTACTCAACAAGCTTAGCAGTGTGGAAAATGATATTGCTATTTATGAGCCAAACCCCTTCTTTGGTTCCCAGCACGGAACGTCTGTTAATATTGCAAATAACGACACGTTGTATTTGGTTGATGGTGGTGAAGATGGACAGAACGTTCCTCTTTACCCATTGATCCAGAATTCGAGAAAGTTGGACGTTATATTCGCTTTTGATAACTCAGCTGACACCGAAGATAACTGGGCCAACGGAACCTCACTTGTCAAGACTTACCAACGTCAATTCTATCCTCAAGGTGAGGGTACACCATTCCCATATGTTCCAAGTGTTGACGACTTCTGGAATGAAGGATTGAATGAACGTCCTGTTTTCTTTGGATGCGATGCGCAAAACTTGACTTCTTTGGTGGACCACCACAATAACACTGTTAATGAAACGGATGTACCTATTTTGGTGTGGTTCTCCAACCACAGAGTAAGCTACAACTCGAACACCTCTACTTTCAAGATGTCTTACGAGGACGATGAGAGAGATTCTATCATTCAAAACGGGTTCGAAGTTGCTTCCAGAGGTAACCTCACAGAGGATTCCGAATGGTTGAAGTGCGTTGGGTGTGCCATCATTAGAAGATCCCAAGAAAGATTGGGCGAAGAGCAAACCGAAGAGTGTAAGCAATGCTTCTCCAAGTACTGTTGGCAAGGGGGGGTTAAGGAAGCTGCAGCTTCTAGTGTCACTTTAGCTGCTGTTTCTACCTCGACTTCGACTTCTGCTAAGTCTTCTTCATCTTCCTCCTCCTCCAAGAAGAGCTCTGGTCTGCCCGGCACCTCTAAAACGTGGGCGTTCTACGTGGTCAACTTTGCACTTGGTCTCTTGATGCTCTGATGGTGTATTTTGCACAATATACTACTTTAGCTTGAATCATGGCCTGCTATTCTTAGTGCTACCAAATATATTTAATTTAATAGAATGCTATCATGCGATATACGAAGCTTTAAGCATTATTTACCGTAGCGTTTGTTGGTCTTTGAAATATGAATGAAAGTCTATGTACTCCCGATCAGATTTAGTGGCTTTCTATATGTACAGCATATAATCACGTTACTAGTCACGCTATCGGCACGTGAATGTTACCGTGTCTATCGCGTGATCTCATCGCCAATAAAAAAAATTATAAAAGCGATGAGAAGACCAAACTCCAAATGTTCAATCTGATATTACATGGCTAAACCCCTAAAAGTACTTGGTTAAAAGCATAGCTAGACAGTATGGTGAAGTCGTACGATCGTTACGAACAGGCCAAGGCGTTTGGAGTGATTTCATCGCTGGCCAATGTGATCTGGCTTCCTGCTTCGTCTTCGCAGTCGTCCAAAAGTGCAGGTAGAGCTATCAGTTCTGGACTTGAAGAAATCCTAATATGGGACATCAAAACCGGGGAAATACTACAGCGGCTTTCTGATGGGTTGACCCCTGGGGCTTCCAACTCGTCAGCCACGCAGCCGCCCTCTCCAGTGACGGTTTTAACGTACCATGAGACAAATAACCTTGTTGCAGCCGGTTACGCCAACGGGGGGATCAAAGTGTGGGACTTGGCGTCCGGGTCTGTTCTTGTTTCCTTTGAGGGCCATAAGTCTGCCATTACAATACTTCTGTTTGACGGAAGCGGAACCAGATTGTGTTCTGGATCGCAGGATTCCAGTATTATCATGTGGGATTTGGTGGGAGAAGAAGGCTTGTTCAAGTTGAAGGGCCACAAGGGTCCGATTACTGGCATAGAGTATTTGAGCACCGATCCCGAGAGCAAAGAACTTGATGACATGGAGGACTACATTTTGAGTAGTTCGAGAGACGGCTTGATTAAATTGTGGGATTTAAAGACTCGTCAGTGTGTGGAGACTCACTTGGCGCATTCCAACGAGTGTTGGGGCTTGGGAATCAACTCTGGCAAGACTCTTTTGGTCACAAGTGGGAATAAGGATCAAGTTAAGGTGTGGCACGTAGATTTGAGCCAGCCAGACAATCAGAAGCTCACGGAAAGAGGTACCTTTGATAAACTGAGCAAGAGTAGATGCCAGGAAATAGCATTCAAAAACCTCAACCACAACATAGAGTTGTTCTACATCCAGAACGTCGACAGAACCATAGAGTTTTTCCGGGTTAGATCCGAGGACGAAATGAAGAAGGGGATTGCCAAAAGAATTAAGAGGCTCACGGAAAAGGGTTACGACGAAGATGAAATCATGGACTCCTTGAGAGAGTCTGAAGTCAGCATGCTTATCAAGCCCTTTGCTACTCTTAGAACCGTAGCCAAAATAAAATCCTGTGCTTTTGCGGGCACAGGCCCCAAGAAATTGGACTTGTTGATTGGGTTATCCAATAACAGCATAGAATACCATAATATCCCATTACCTGAAGATGCTAAGAAGGCCAATGCTTCGGATATTCACTCGGTGAAGCAGTTTGGCATCGATATTCTCGGCCACCGAAGTGATATCAGGGCCATGGATGTTTCTGATGACGATAAATTGCTAGCTACTGCGTCGAACGGTGAATTGAAAATATGGAATATTCTGACTTTCAAAGTCATACGAACCTTTGTGCTTGAAGGTGGTTATGCCCTTTGCTGTAAATTCTTACCTGGTGGAACTTTGGTTGTCGTGGGGTATAAGAACGGTGATTTGGAATTATATGACTTGACGTCTTCTTCATTGGTGGATAGAGTTGAAAATGCCCATGGTAGTGGTGTTGAGGGGGAAGGAGCAGCTATTTGGTCGATGGACTTGACTCCTGATGGGAAGACTTTAGTCACTGGTGGTAACGATAAGTGTGTCAAATTTTGGAACTTTAAGGTGGTTAAAGATCTTATTCCTGGTTCCACTAATTCATATGTCATGTTAATGAAGTTTGTACATAAGCAAACTTTGGATTTGAATGAAGACGTCTTGTGCGTCAAAATTTCCCCCGATGCCAAGTACTTGGCTATCTCATTATTGAATAACAATGTTCAGGTGGTGTTCATGGATTCCTTGAAGTTGTTTTTGACTTTGTACGGCCACAAATTGCCTGTTTTATCCATCGATATTTCTCACGACTCTAAGTTGATTATCACCTCATCTGCTGATAAGAACATCAAGATCTGGGGGTTGGACTTTGGTGACTGTCACAAGTCGATTTTCGGTCATCAGGACTCGATCATGAACGTTAGATTTATTCCTGAAACACATAACTTCTTTTCCACCGGTAAGGATGGACTAATTAAGTACTGGGATGGTGACAAGTTTGAGTGTGTTCAGAAGCTTCCTGCGCATCAAAGTGAAGTGTGGAGCTTAGCTGTTGGCCACAACGGCAGATATGCAGTGACTACTTCTCATGATCATTCCATTAGATTGTGGAGAGTTTCTGAAGACCAAGTGTTCATTGAGGAAGAGCGGGAGAAGGAAATGGATGAAATGTACGAGAATACGTTGTTGGACTCTTTGGAAGCTGACGAGGTTCCCAACAAAGAGGGAGATGACGACGACGAAGAAATGGATGATGCCACAAGGGTAACGAAGCAAACCATGGAGACTTTGAAGGCTGGTGAAAAGTTAATGGAGGCGTTGGACATTGGGATTGAAGATGTCAACAACACCGAAGAGTATATTGCCCAATTGGCGGAGTACAACAAGCGCAAGAGTGGGGCTGCGCCAGTTAAGCCTTCGCCCAATGCTATTTTAATGGCATATGGAGTTACCGGACAAGAGTATGTGTTGAGCACATTACTTAAAATCAAATCTGCACAATTAGACGATGCCTTGTTGGTACTCCCCTTCTCATACACGTTGAAGTTGTTGAAGATGATTCAAATTTGGACTAACAAGGAGAACGTATCAAACAATGTTGTCAATATGTCATTAATATGCAAGGTTTTGTTCTTCGTTGTGCGGAACAATGCCAGGGAATTAATTGGCCAGAAAGATCCCCAGATTATGAACCAGATGCTCCAGGTTAAGGAGCAGATCCGTGGGCTGCTCACAGGGACAAAGAACCAGTTGGGTGTAAATACTCAGGGGTTGCGTTATGTGAAGCAGCAATGGAAGCTTACGCACGAAACGCAGTTTATAGATGAAAGAGAACAAATGGAGCACGATGACAAGAAGGCCATTAAGAGATCATATGCCACTGTTTAGGCTGCATATACGAATATACCATAAATATATTTTTCGTATCAATATCACTAAATGAAAACGTTGCCCATGCTTAATATCACTTTTAACAAGGTCGTATTTTGCACCGGTCTACTTCATGTACTACATATACGAGTTGCATCGTAAGTCAGCCGCATGTTGTGTACAGTACCGTGCTACAAAAGATTTTGAGTTAGGAGGGTAATGGTGCTTGTCAATTGAGTTGCTTTACTTGGGGTGGGGAAGCAGGACATGGATGGGGAGGTGGCTGAGGGGAAAGAAGTAGACGAAAGACATACCGACAAAAAAAGTAGAAGCCATTGTATAGTACTTTACTAATTATGATTTACAATTGTATACCAAACAGATAACTACTGCCTTAGGTAACATACTGGTAGAAGAATGTCTGAATTTGACAGTTGGTACGTCTTGTGATATTAATAATGTTACTAAAGTTATTATTAAATAAGCAAGATAAAATCCCTCGCTGCATGTGAAACATGCTTTGTATTGATGCATCATCTCGCT
This sequence comes from Lizanozyma gosingica, assembly GCA_030463055.1. NCBI lineage: Eukaryota > Fungi > Ascomycota > Pichiomycetes > Serinales > Debaryomycetaceae > Lizanozyma > Lizanozyma gosingica. The sequence goes on along the minus strand of JAKVQZ010000055.1, from coordinate 26,625 downwards.
TCGCATGGCTGTTGAATCTGAATCACAACCCATAGAAACGTCACTTTGAGGCGTATTGTCTACTTTGCAGTGTAGTTGTAATACATGCATTACAGTTATCTTGGGTGTAAATTATCACTTATTTCCAATTAGACGGTGTAACTTCGTCATCCAGAGAGTGAAGGAAAATCAGGTCACAGGTCAGGTTATTTATAACAGTACTATTGTAGTGGAAGTTGCCATTTAATGGAGGATTAGCATGTTGGAGGCAAAATGAAACAGTCATAGAATTCGGGAAAGTGTCTGAAAAGTGTCTGAAAAGTGTGGAGACATTATCGTTAACCACATTTTATGACAATGACCCCGTAGAAACACGGAAACATCCGACACCAGACACTTGCGGATGTAGGGAACAATTCCCTTAGATTTCAGTACCATGAAGAAAGTAGTACAGAGTACAGTGAATAGCGTATATATATTGGATAGCATATAGTGGATAGTGTATAGTGGATCGAGCAAGTGTGTGTAGATTGTGCAAATCCAAATGTACATTCTAAATATGTGTCAATAAATGGTGTACTTGTTTACCTCCACACTTTCATTTCTGCTTATGATTGTACACCCAATTTATCTACCATGAGAACAGTTCATATATCGATATTTTAGGGAGAAGCGAAAGCAACACAACGACATATAGCAGTCAGCGTACCAATACCCACTACTATACAATATCAAGGATAATGCTACAACAGAAACAATAAAATCAGCAATGAGATCTAGGATGTACTATAAATTTGGTACTAAGCAGCAGAACCCGACAACTTTTGTCGTCCGACCAAAAAAAATTCTCCGACAATCTTGCGATCAGGGAGAAGATAATAATCACATATGGTGACGATATCCCTCATCCACTCTGGATCCATAACGCCAAACAGAACCGTGCGGAGTTCGTACAGATCCGTCAGGCTCATTGTGTACGACGGCTGGAGACGGCTGCTTGATCGTTTGGACTTGAAAGACAAAAATTACACCCACCGGAAAGCAGTGGATTACCACAAGTAAAAGTGGAACTCCCAACTCACCAAAGTCATCGAATAAGACATCCAATAAAACTCGGATTAACAAATCAATTCAACTTCCCAGCCCAGCATGAACATCCAGCAGGGATGGCAGCAGGGGATCTCGTATCCTGAGAGACAGAAATTGGTCCACGCGTTGGTCCAGACTTTGAAGCAGATCCAAGGCGATGCGTTTAACCCACAGCGAGGAGGCTCTATAGCCCAAGACTTTGAGCGGAACGTGTTTGAGAGGTCGGGGTCTAAGGAAGAATACATTCGGTATATTCGTGAAAAGGTACAACAACTCAGGGCTGGAGCCATGAGAAGAGGCCAACAACAGCAGCAGCAACAGCAGCAGCAACAGCAACAACAACAGCAGCAGCAACAACAACAACAACAACAACAACAACAACAACAACAAATTCCTCCAGGCAAAAATGCTAACTTTCCTTTGGCCGACCAGCAGAATTTGGGGATGAATCGAGGAATGATGTATGGCCAGCAACAGCCTGTGAATCCAGCAATGCAGAATCAGGCAAACCAAAGATCCAGTCAGCAGCAGCAACAACAGCAGCAAAAAATGCAGCCAAATCAACAGAATACTCAGCAAATGGGAATGCAAAGACAGCAGCAGCCTCAACAGCCTCAACAGCAACAGCAACCAGTTTCTACTCAACAGGCTCCACAGCAACAACAACAGGCTCCGCAGAACTTCAATCTGTCTCCAGTGATGCCCGCTCAAATGCCTAACCCCAATATGCAATTTAATCTCCGGAACTTTAAGAATCTTCCTATTCCGCAGCCCTTGTTGCAGAAGATCCCGGGCTTACCTCCCAATGTGCGGACATGGAGCGACATCTCAGAATGCATAGCTAAAAAGCAGTTGCCCCAGAGCTTGATTCCCACTATAAAGGAGGTACACGAGCAGCACACTGCATATTTAGCTCGCCAAATGAAATTGAGCCAGCTCAATCAGCAACAACAGCAACAACAACAGCAACAGGGTGTACCTCCTAGCAATGGCCCGGGAATGATGAACAGTACCAACAACACGAATAACACGAATAGCAATAATAATAATGCAAATATTCAAACGGGCCAGAATATCAGAACTACTCCTATTATGGGAAACACCAACTTCAACATGAACAATTTGACTCCACAACAGAAGCAGATGTTGCAAAGACAAATGCAGCAACAGCAACAACAACAACAACAACAACAACAGCAGCAGCAGCAACAACAACAACAAGGACCAAATCAACAGCAAGACCGTAACAATGCTGTTCCCATGCAACAGCTGCCCATGATGATAAATCAGAGACAGCTTCAAAATACCGGAAGTGGCAGTATGGGAGTTAACCCAGGGAATATGCCAGGCCAGCAGATGAACATGCAGCAGCAAAAGCCTAATATTAATCAACAGCCCCAAATTAAGGTTCCAGAATTCCCTGTTACTGACGAAGACGTGGCAAGGTATACTCCTGATGCGATGGCATATTTTGTTAAGTTCAAGGGTGGGTTGCCCCAGGGTCTTGATCCTGCTGCAAAGGATAGGTTTGTAAGGAAGTTTATTCAGCTTCAGAAGGCTCAAATTTGGAAACAAAAAAATGGTTTATTGCCCAACCAACAGAACAGAGGTGGGATGCCAGCTCAGCAACAGCAACAGCAACAACAGCAGAGGCAAACTGTCATGGCTGGTGCTCCTGGTGGCCCTATTCCAGGAAACCAGAATAAACCTCCAAATGTTACCAACCCTTTAATGCCCAATAACAGTATTTCCAATCCTAACCAGGTGCAGCAACAGCCAATTGTTCGTCCCAACAACCAGCTGATGAACCCTCAATCTTCGCCGATGATGGGAAATCTTCAATCGCCTTTGATGTCTAATGCACAGCTTCCCATGAATAATATGCAATCGCCATTAATGGGGCAGAAACCAGTCCAAATGGGCCAAGGAATGATGCAACAGCAGCAGCAACATCAGCAGAGACAACAAATCATCCCACAACAGGCAGGGAGACAGCAAATGTTGCAGCAACAAGGACAACAGCAGCAACAGCGTCCCCCTCAACAGAATCAACAGGGTCAACAACAACCTCAGTTCCCTATGCAACAGCAGGACCAACGTAACAAGCAGTTCAATCAACAACCCCAACAAGTCAGAGGTCCTCAGGCACAAATAGCAAAGCCAGGAATGCAGCAACAACAGCAACAACCTCAAATTCCACAACAAAAGCAGCAACAACTTCCAAACAATTCTGCCATGCCTGGTATGATTACGAATTCACAAGAATTTAATCAACGGTTGAAGCAAATTGTTGAAGACGTGACTAGAAATCCTGTTAGATTGCATGATATGACACTGAAAATTACTGAACAAGAGAAAAAAGCTGTTAGAGATGCTGTACAGAATATTGCACAGCAGTATTCTAGTGTCGATAATATTATAAAGTATTATTTCATGCTTACAAGTGATGTTGAGGGTACAAGAAGACTTTTCCAGACAAAACTTATGATGAAGAATATTTCTGAGGGTATATCTCGTGGAATTTACTTTGCAAGACCTGATGTCATGGATAAGCTTGCACAACTGTTCCAGAAATACTTTGATTTTGTCAAGTCCCGTTTGCCAAATAGGAGACCTACTATCAGTGGCCAACAGCAGCAACAACAGCAACAACAGCAACAAACTCAGCAACAACCCAATCTTCAGCAAAATCAGGGTCCTCCTGGTTCTCAGCAGCAGAGGTTAATGCAGCAGAAAATGCAACAGAACCTTAACGGTGCTACTCAGATTGTACCTAATAACCTGTTCATGAACGATGCTAGAAGTGAATCTGAAAAATTGGCCCAACGAGAGAGAATTCACCAGCAACAGTTGATCCAGCAGCAGTTGCAGGGTCTGAACAAATCACCTCAAACATTGCAACAGCAACAGCAACAGGTAGCCCAGCAAAACCGAGTTCAACTCCAACAACAACAGCAGCAACCAATAGCTGTGTCTATGCCGCAAGGTGCAATCCCAGCAGTATCTCAGCCTATTTCAGTTACTTCTGCAGATGCTTCATCAGGATTATCGAAGACCAAGAGACCCTCGACAAGTGCAGCTTCATCGCAGAACAGACGCAGGGCCTCATCTGTTAAAAATGCGCCTACTCCAGGTGGATCTGGTCCAGTGAATGCCACTACGCCAGCTACATTAGCTAGTGCTATTAAGACTCCAAACAGTTTACCTACGCCTCAAGTCCCACAATCTTACAGTAATAAGAACACTCCTATTGGTAATTCTCCCAGCTATATTGCCAAGACTCAACAGGGTGGAGCAAGCGTACCTCAGGCAGATATTACAGAGATCTTCAAGTCGACTGGGGTTGATGCCAAGCTGGCCAAAAGACGGGAATTGTCCAGTTCTGATCCTGAGAAGTTCTTTTTGGCAGCGTTGGCCAATTTATTGGAACTTGATGCTTCCGTGGTAGATGGACCTGCAAGTTCTTCTATCGACGGATCCGGTAAAAGCAGCGCAGTAGGCTCCAGCAGCCGGCTTACGGGAAGTAAGACTCCTGTAAGTGTCATGAAAAATGGCAATGAGGACTCGAAAATGGGACTCAACTCGCCTCTTTCTCCCATGATTAATACTGTGGGAATTAAGGTAGTTAATGGCAGCGGAGGCCGTCCACAAGAAGGTTGGACTTGTGAAGTGAGACCAGCAGCAATTATTTCGGCATTCAAGCAGGTGGAGTCGATCCGGGACTTGGTTTCCACCGACATCATTGCTACCTGTTCTGAGTTGGCCCGGTTGGAATCGGAACAGGGAGCCGTCACAGATGTATCAAAGAAGAGAACGCACGAAATGATGGAGGATGACGACATAGACATGCTATTTGGTGAGGGTATTCCTGGTGATTCCAAGACACTCTATGAACCTATGGATTTGGACTCCTGGAAGAGTTTTGTCGCTGCTAATTCTCAATAAGAAATTGGAGGAGGGAGATTGGCTAATGCATATAAAGCTTTGTGCTTATATCTCTTCCTGGACGTGTGGCTCTAAGTACTATGTTGTACTATGTTGTACTATGTTGTACTATGTTGTACTATGTTGTACTATGTGTATTTTACATTAATAGCTTTGTACCAGAGCAGTGAGGTTTCGGCATATTGAACCCATTATTTGAGAATGGTGGACTTTAAGGAATTAATTTGATGATCAGATTTGATAGCACTATTTCTATTTAAATTGGAAATTCAATTAATTAACGTAAGTTATTTGGAATCATTTAATGATTATTTAATTATTTTTTACCTGGAAATCTGTAGAACGAAGTCTACTACCATCTTGGGACTGAATCTGTTCATATGTATTTAATTGTAAGTCCCTATATAAGTGTTATTACTATAAAGGGTAGATTTTGGTTATTGCCCATTCGACAAATGTTACCGCGAAATAATACCAACTCCTGAATACTTTCTTTCTTCTTTCTTTCTCTCTTCTTTACTACCACGAATTAAAGCCAATATGAGTTCCGAGTCCTCCATTTCAGTCGCCTTTGTCTGTTTAGGCAACATGTAAGTTTCACTATGTTTCATTATGTTTCATTATGTTTGATGTTGCAGTTTCTTTGGCCATTCTATTACTAACATCACCAGCTGTCGTTCGCCCATGGCCGAAGCGGTCTTCGCGCACACAGTGGCCGCAAAGGGCTACAGCAAGCACTTTGATATTATCGACTCGTTCGGAACGTCGGGGTGGCATATTGGAGAACTGCCCGACAGCCGCTCGGCGAAGACTTGTCGGAAACATGGGGTACCTGTAAAGCACTCGGCACAGCAGATCCACCGCGACGACTTCCACCGCTTTGACTATATCTTGTGCATGGATTCCAGCAACAAGAGCGACTTGGAATATATGAGGCCCAAGGATGCCCGGGCCGTGGTCAAATTGTTTGGCGAGTACGGCACAGACTCCCAGTTTGATACAATAGTGATGGACCCTTACTACGGGGGAATAGACGGGTTCGAGATCAACTTCCGTCAGTTAACTCATTTCCTGGAGCAGTTCTTACGTCAGACCATTGGCGAGATATGAGAAATGTGTTCAATTTTGTAACTGCTATAGATATGGATATATTTTACATTGATTATACTTCGTAATATCGCTTCATAGGGCTTCCAACTCATATTGTGGGGAAAAAGTGGTATCGGTGCAAATTCAAGCACGGTCGACGTAAATATGAGCACGACTCTTCAACACCATACAAAAAATTTAAACCAACCACACCAAGTGCACCATGTACAACAAATCGGAAGTTTCTATCTACAAAGGCATCTCCAACTTCCAGTGCCATCTCCTATAATACACAGCATACCATGAGTGCTCGCAAGTTGCAGCAGGAGTTCGACAAAACCAACAAGAAAATCGCCGAAGGCTTGCAGACGTTCGAGGACATCTACGACAAGTTGACCGCCACAGAAGGGTCGTCCCAGCGAGAGAAGTTAGAGAGCGACTTGAAAAAGGAAATCAAAAAGCTTCAGCGCCTGAGAGAACAGTTGAAGGTGTGGTTGGCTGACTCGAGCATAAAACTAGACAAGGATGTATTGCAAGACAACCGGACTAAGATAGAGCATGCCATGGACTTGTTCAAAGACCAAGAGAAGTTGTCGAAGATCAAGCAATTTTCGAACGAGGGATTGGAGCTACAGGCGCAGCGCAAGTATGGCAAGTTTGGCAATGGTGGGACTCTTGACTCTGAAGACTCAAAGAAAGTCGAGGCTTGTGAATACATTGGCGAGATTATCGAAAAGATCAACCTCCAGAACGAGGCCCTCGAGGGTGATTTGCATCAGTTGACACTGCAATTGAAAAAAGTGAAGGCATCCAATGTGTCCTCGGTGCAATCGTCGGTCGATGAAGTTAAACACAAGGTTGAGCGGAACGCAGTTCATTTGACTCGATTGGAGACTATATTGAGGGCATTGGCCAATGATAGGTTAGACCCTGAAGAAATAGATAAAATCAGGGATGACTTGGACTACTATGTCGAGAATAACCAGGACGAGGATTACGTGGAATACGACGATTTCTACGATCAGTTGGACATAGACGATAGTGCTATCGAGGTTCAGGGGTCATTGAGCGCATTGGCTGTGGGTGAAAAGGAAGAAAGCGGAGCATCTTCTGTGCCTAATTCTAGTTCAACTGCTACTGGTGCTACTGGTTCCGGTGGTGGTCCTGCGTCTATGTTCATGCCAGGAACCACTACTTCTGAGCATTCTGGCATTAAAGCTGAAAAACCTTCTGCCATTCCTCCACCAATAAATTCATATTCGAGCGTAATAAGCCAGGGAACAGTTCCAAATATGGGCTTTGCGGGAGGCGCACCTCCAGGTCTTGCCAAGTCTACGGGAACTGGGGCACCTTCTACAGCACCTTCTACAGGCAAGGAACAAATTATCGGCGAATCTGGTGCGTTACCTATAAGAGGAGAAGAAGGAACAACTGTTGATAGCACAAATCTGTTTGTCGACACCATCCCCAACTTGTCAGCCATGGCTCAGAACAGACTTCTTAATCCTCTTCCATTGCTGAAGATCGGTAATTTATTAGAAACATCGCTCTTGAATTGTCCGGATTCGTTTGATGCTGAAAAACCTCGTCACTACCAACCAGTTAACATGCACCCATCGTCGGTGGACTATCCTCAGGAGCCTATGTACGAGTTGAACTCAGCATCGATGATCCGCAAGTTCGACAATGACACATTATTTTTCTGTTTCTACTACGGAGAAGGGGTTGATAACTTGGCCAAGTGGAATGCCAGTCGAGAATTGACTCGCAGAGGATGGCTCTTCAACCGCGAGACAAAGCAATGGTTCTTGCGCGACCAGGGTAACGGGAAGAAGCGTACAATGTCTGTGATTCAACGAGAAGGGACACAGCCACCGGAGGACAGTGGAGTGGAAGTGACGACTGTAGATGACAAGGACATTGATTTGGATAAGGAACACAACTTCAAGTATTTTGACTACGAGAAAACATGGTTGACTCGTCGAAAGGAAAACTACAAGTTCCCCAAGGAGTATCGGGAAGTATTCTAATGGATACAAGATAGTTTTAAAAATGCTGCACTAGTCTTTAATTAGTTTGGTTTACTGTAATTTAGTTATTTTTCCGAAAACGGAAAAAATAGAAAAAGGGCAATGAAAATCTTTTTCCTCTACCTACACTTACTGTATTAGGAAATCTCTGACTTTTCTTCAAGTTTCATTGGAGTATGCGAAATGTATGTAAGTATCTGCTCTAAAGGGAGTGTTAGATACGCGTAGAATGGAACAAAGAGGTCGGTTACCAACGCGGCGCACACATCTAGGAAATGCGGCATGTGGACCTGGAGACCTCCCGTGGTCGAGACTCTTAATGGAACACACTTCAGCCACGGTGTTTGCATGATCTGGGAAATTTTACAACTCATACGAAAAGGGTTTATGGTGGCGTACAACTTGTCTTTTTGCAAACTAACTCACAATTTGACTTGTGAGAATGTATGTACAAGTTATAGTAGTAGAAAAGTCAGAGAAATGGAATGGACAGGTATATTCTCCAGCCCCATCGTTCACTGTGTCCTATCTATGGATGGGCTTAGTATCTGTTTATGCAGAGTATACTAATGGATTACTAAGTCAGAAGACAAAAGAAGTATTCAGATAGCGTGCACACTACGAGAAGGGAATAAAGCGAGATGTACGTGTTATGTTCTTTGATGTCTGTCTTTCATGCTTTCAATCTAATAATTGGGTGAGTTCCTTTGCATGGGGTGGAGGAATGGGATTATTGGGTGTGGATATTGGCCATTGTCCAAACCAACTTGATGCAGACACAGGTTCTATACAGAGCTCCCTGCTGTGACAGGAGAGGTGGCAGGTACGCTTTGAGATGGCAATTACTGTTTTTGGTGTTTCAGGATTCCACGACATCTGTGTACTTGAAACACGGCAGGTCCAGTGCAGAATGGTTGAGAATGGGTATAATTGAAGGCTCTATTGGTATTGGCTTACGTGACACATGGGAAAAAGGCACTAGTGCACTGGTACACCATCAACGGTACAGCTCTTGACATACCAAGTGTGATGCAGTCTACTGATATGGAGCCTTTCGTACTAACGTAGTGGTGTGGTGTTATCGCTAGGATAACCTCAAAGCCCTTTCAAACAAATATGTTCCAAGGGGTTCCAATATGTTCCGATTTATACCATGTAAAGTGTCGTTTCCAAGCCGTGGCCCGCTTGTGTGTGTGGTACCTGATCTTCCCACACGCTTTGAGCCTCATCTTCAAAATGGGTTTTTTTTTTCTACATGTTGCGGCTTTCTCTACTTTACCCACCAGAATACTTCTTCTTCACCACAGATTTTGCCCTACTGAAACGGGCCAGCATCTCACAGTTGTACACGGCGACATACACCGCTATCGGGTATCAGCGGCTGGGGGTTCGCACGTTCAACTGACTTCTTTTATTTAACTGTCGCTTTTTTTCACTTTCCTTCACTCACTGTGCTATTTTTGGTGTCCTCTCATTCTATCACACAACAATATTCATTTTGTTCAACATAATATACTACAACATATACTATCATCGTACACATCGTCTGTTACTATGACACCCTTACAACCTAACAGATTAGTGCTATCGGTGGCCACAGAACCTCCATCTTCCACTACAGGAATGGCCCAGCGATATCGCAACCCCCTTTTCAAGAGAGCAGATTCGGCCTCCTCAACTACTTCAGGTACTTCGTCGGAGTCCACCAATTCCGATGGGTGTCTTGTTTGCACTACAGAGCCTGCGTGTCCCAGTTGTCCCAATGGCCAGGAATGCCGTCTCCGCGCCCCCTCGTGCAAGCAATGCGCTGTGGCGTACTGTGCCCTGCTGAGTTCTGGCGGAGGCAGTAGTACGCAGGTGGGGGCCATCGTAGGTGGGGTGGTTGGTGGTGTTGTACTTTTGGCAGCGTTGGCAATGCTATACTACTTTTTGGTATTCAAAAAGCGTCGTGGTAACTACAACGAGAAAAATGGAATATACATGGGAGGTTCTGACTCTGTTCGGGCTAGCGTCATTGAACTTGGCGGTCTTGGAGGGAATGAAGGAACTGGATCGCTTCAAGATATGTCCTACATAGACGGCGGTGGAATAGATCGTATCAGTCAAAACCAACCTTTGGGAGGACCAGTGGGTGATTCTGGTGTATTGGGTAATTCCACCGCTAACGCAACTCTTATGAGCCAGGGAGCAGTGCACTTAGATGCTGGTATTGCTGGTAATAACACCACGAACGGTATGAGGCCTCCATCAATGCCTGTTCACCGGAACAAGCGTCTTTCATCATACGAGTCGTTCACCAAGCCCACTATTCGAGCTGCACTTTTGGCTAAAAAGAAGGGTGCCGCAGCTGGTGGTACAGGCAATGTTGGTGGGATGAGTCCACCGAATACGAGTATTACTAGTGGTGCCAGTACTGGTGGCATGAAAGGTCGTACAGGACTTGCTGGCCAGAGCTACTTGGAGTCATCGAATCGGAACTCTGTTGCCACATCGATCTCTACCACCAACGCATCCAATATTCTTCCTATAGCATATATACCCGGTGTTACAGTAAGACCAACCAAGAACAACACGCGTTCGATCCATATTGATCTGGAGTCATTATTCTCGGACTTGGTGACAATCGAGAACGCGTCAATCATCGGGGCCGAGTCAACGAACAGCAGGAACAACACACAGAACAACGCGACGATGACTGCAATTAAAGCACAACCTCGGTTAGTCAACGTTGACAAAATCGTCGAAGAGGAAGAGAGTAGCGACGAAGAAGGCGGTACACATCATATTGGAGGAGTTACTAGTCCGGAATCGTTGAAAGATGTTGATAGCGCTTTGGTCGCATCCAATATCGAACAGAGTAGTCGAACTCCGGGACTGATTCATATGGCAACAAAGACTCAGATGACTCAGGTGGCTCGTCCTAGTGGGTTAGCCAATGTGCGCGACATACGGACTCATACCAGTAGTGACGATGAAGACGGTGACGACGAGTCATCGGATGAAGACTCCGATATCGGCGAAATCACACGGGCCACCAGTTTGCGGAGGCCGAGGGTCCAAGGGCTTCCGATCGGGGTAGGATTCGAAAAGCCTGTCAGACCTGCTGATCGAGCCAGTGTACGAAGCGACGATGGTTCATTTGTGCTTGACGTTGAGATCGACAGCAAGAGAGGAGTTGTAGGTGATGATGCGGGGGGTGCGGAGTCCAGTGTCAGTGTCCATAGTGGAGAGCGATCCCCTTTTGACGACCCATGAGCTATGAAAGAATCATGATGGTAGGTCATCCCTGAGTAACGGTTCATTGGATAGCGTCATTGCTTAAGTAATTTACTCACCTGCAATTAACTCAATTACACCCATTGTTGGCAACAGAAGCTTCCCGAAACATATTGAGCACTACAGCAAATTAGATATGATTACACGCATTCAAAGACTGCACAACGTTTATGGATGTATCTACACTAGGGAATTATTTGGAGTTATATGCACTCGGATCATTAGATAATATCACAAAAATGGACTTGTTCTAAGGACACTGAGTCAAAAGAAATAAGATATATGTAATAACTTAACTAGACTACGGAGGATAATGACACAGTGTGGCTAACGAAGTAGAGATGACGCTACCCCACGGCCCCCTAAATTGAACTCAGTTGCATTGGGTCTATTCATGGGATTAATAAAGCATTTGTAATATCTGAATACTTTGTATTCATTGGTTGTCGTTTATCATTTAAGGAAGCGCCAGGAACGGTAATGTAATGCAATGTAACAGTGGCAAAGTAGTGCACTACCCAAGTGGTTGTGTAATTATGACGTTAGATAACGAACCGTAAATATTACGTAAATCTGGGTAAGAATGCAGGTCAATGGACTGAACATGAATGTTGAGTGGGATATGTCCCGTGTCACTACTGTGTTTGGTTTAGTAGTTTAGTAGTATTGTAGTAAGTTCTTAAAAATCAAACTCGCTATGAGAGTAATGTCTCTGATGAAAATTCGCATAGACTCAGCCTGTCCCTGAATTGACTCACAGTCCTCCAATGTCGCGGAGTTCCTTTCCCTCTCTTAGTGGGACGATTCAACGCTCGATTCCTCAATTCGCCCCCATCAACCTCCCCCATCCACGACATTCCATAATGTCGCCCTGCATGTGTCTTACTAATCGGGGGCTCTGTCGGAGCAACGGCTACCACAATAATGTTGGGTATAGCCCGTGGGGGAAGAAAATTCAAGGAGTCCGGCCCGCCACGAAATGCTTGAATAGAGATAAATACGGCTAAAAATTTTCACAAACTCTTTTAATACCGACAACCAGTAGACTGCTGTTCTTCTCCCTTCGGCACTCTCTACCCTCTTAGTACAACATAAGATAAGATGAGCGTTGACTCCTTGGCTATTTCTACAATTCGTTTATTGGCAGTCGATGCTGTCGCTGCCGCCAACTCTGGACACCCTGGTGCTCCCTTGGGTTTGGCCCCAGCTGCGCACGCCTTGTTCAAGAAGATGATCTTCGACCCAAAGAAGCCTGACTGGGTCAACAGAGATCGTTTCGTGCTTTCAAATGGTCATGCCTGTGCCCTTTTGTACACCATGTTGGTGTTGTATGGTTACGACTTGACTTTGGACGACTTGAAGCAATTCAGACAATTGGGCTCCAAGACCCCTGGTCACCCTGAAGCCCACGAAATCCCCGGTGTTGAAGTCACCACCGGTCCCTTGGGTCAAGGTATTTCTAACGCCGTTGGTTTGGCCATTGCCCAAAAGCAATTTGCTGCCACTTTCAACAAGCCCAACTTCCCTATCAGTGACTCTTATGTCTACTGTTTCGTCGGTGACGGTTGTCTCATGGAAGGTGTTTCTTCTGAGGCATCCTCCCTTGCTGGTCATTTGCAATTGAACAACTTGATCACTTTCTGGGATGACAACAGCATCTCTATCGATGGTAGCACTGAAGTTTCCTTCACCGAAAACGTTGTCGAGAGATACAAGGCCTACGGTTGGAACATCATCGAAGTTACCAACGCTGACGACGACATTGATTCTATCGGCAGAGCTGTTGACGAAGCTAAGAAGTCCACCAACAAGCCAACTTTGATCAGATTGAAGACCGTTATCGGTTACGGTTCTTTGGCTGCTGGTACCCACGCTGTCCATGGTGCTCCATTGAAGGCTGATGACATCAAGCAATTGAAGGAAAAGTTCGGCTTTGACCCCACCAAGACCTTTTTCATCCCTGACGCTGTCACTGCTCTGTACAATGAACACGTTAAGGAAAACCAAGCCAAGGAAGCTGAATGGAACGACTTGGTTGCTGCATACAAGAAGGAATACCCTGAATTGGGCGCTCAATTACAAAGAAGATTGGACGGTAAGTTGCCCGAAGGCTGGGAGAAGGCCTTGCCAGTCTACACTCCACAAGATAAGCCTGTTGCCACTAGAAAGTTGTCTGAAATTGTCTTGTCCTCTTTGTACGATGCCATTCCTGAATTGGTTGGTGGATCTGCTGATTTGACTCCTTCCAACTTGACCAGAGCCTCCCATGCTGTTGACTTCCAACCTCCTTCCACTGGTTTGGGTGAGTACAGCGGTAGATACATCAGATACGGTGTCAGAGAACACGGTATGGGTGCTATCATGAACGGTATCGCTGCCTTTGGTGCCAACTACAAGAACTTCGGTGGTACTTTCTTGAACTTCGTCTCATATGCCGCTGGTGCCGTCAGATTGTCTGCTTTGTCTCAATTGCCTACCATTTGGGTCGCTACTCACGATTCCATTGGTTTGGGTGAAGACGGTCCAACTCATCAACCTATCGAAACCTTGGCTCATTTCAGAGCTTTGCCAAACACCGCTGTCTGGAGACCTGCTGATGGTAACGAAGTTTCTGCTGCCTACAAACAAGCCATTGAGTCTACCACTACTCCTCACATCATTGCTTTGACCAGACAAAACTTGCCTCACTTGGAAGGATCTTCCATCGAAAAGGCCTCCAAGGGTGGTTACACTGTTTTGAACAACTCTGACAAGCCAGACTTGGTGTTTGTTTCTGCTGGTTCTGAAGTGTCACTTTCCATTGACGCAGCTGCCAAGTTGGCTGAACAAGGTATCAAGGCTAACGTTGTTTCTATTCCTGACTTTTTGACTTTTGAGAAGCAAAGCCAGGAATACAAGTTGTCTGTTTTGCCCGATGGTGTTCCAAGTTTGTCTGTTGAAGTGATGTCCACTTTTGGCTGGGCCAAGTACTCTCACCAACAATTTGGTATTGATACCTTCGGTGCCAGTGGTAAGGGTCCTGATTTGTACAAGTACTTCGGCTTTACTCCAGAGAACATTGCCCAGAAGGGTCTTGACACCATTAACTTCTACAAGGGCAAGGAACTCGTCTCTCCATTGAGAAGAGCCTTCTAAGTACTAGTAGAAATTCTATGATAGAAAATCTTTAATTTTCTTTTGATATAGTCAATATTATTATTATTATTTAATTACTTACTCCTTAATTGCTCTCTAATAATAGTTACAATGTCGCTGAAGAATGTTGCGACATTTCCTAATATAGTCTAATCAGTAACCACTAGAGTTTGTAACCACTATAATTTTTTAACCACTACTGTTTGATTTATTCACTTTCCCTGGTATATAATGGTATATAAGGAGGGCATCTGGCAATATTGGACTCACAATACTACCTATTGACCAAGAGATAAAGGTATCTTTCTCTACACCTTGGTAAAAAGGTCCATCAATTATGGAACCGAAAATAATAGGAATTAGCCGAGAAGTCGTGTGCAAGTCGGAAGAACTTTAGTCCCTCCATTTATTAATTCGTACCCAGCATGATGGAATTGAATACTAAGTGGTGGTGGTCTCAATTGATGATATTGATATGAATCGAGATTAGTTTGGTGAGAATAATCACTATTATTAAGATGAGAGTTGGAAAGGATTGTCATGTCACATTTACAAAAGACTTTAATAAATCAATTTTCATCATTTTGGTTACACAATAAATAAAATAAATAGAACCAAGGTCATTTTCATTTTCGTCAATCATAACCATCATCAAGATGGCGCTCCAATGGGCAGGTAGGTTGGAGCCTAGCGATATAAAATAGGGCCCAGAATCATTCTAACAAGCCGCTTACTTGGAGGTGTCAACAACGTATCTACCCAAGATCTTACCGGCTTCCATCAATTCGTAGACTTCTGGCAATTCAGACAAGCCGACAATCTTGATAGGACACTTGATCAAACCTCTGGAGAAGAAGTCAATGGCTTCAGCAGAGTCAGCTCTGTTACCGACGTAAGAACCCTTGATGGAGATACTCTTAACAACGGAACTGAAGACTGGAGCGTTAACAGAGGCACCAGCTGGCAAACCAACCAAGACAACGGTACCAGTTGGTCTAACATATTCAACTGATTGTTGCATAGCACCACCAGAGACGGAGACGTTGATGACACCGTGTGGACCACCGTTGGTGATACGTTGGACTTCAGCTGGAACATCCTTGACCTTAGTGAAGTCAACAAAGGCTTCAGCACCAAGAGACTTGGCGAATTCTTCCTTGTCGGCACCACCGTCAATACCAACAACTCTGTAACCCATGGCCTTGGCGTATTGCACAGCAAGGGAACCCAAACCACCAGCAGCACCAGAGATGGCAACCCATTGACCGGCCTTCAAGTTGGCGGTCTTCAAAGCCTTGTAGACAGTGATACCAGCACACAAAATTGGAGAGACGTTAGCCAAGTCAGTACCTTGAGGGATTCTGGCAGCGTGAACGGCATCAGCAGTGGCGTATTGTTGGAAAGAACCATCGTGGGTGTAACCAGACAAGTCAGCTTCAGCACAGTTTGGTTCGTTGGTGGTTTGACAGTATTCACAGGAGTTACAAGAACCGTTCAACCACTTGACACCGGCGTATTCACCAATCTTCCAGCCCTTGACGTTTTCACCCATGGCAACAACGACACCGGCACCTTCATGACCACCGACCAAAGGCAACTTGGTAGCCAATGGCCAGTCACCCTTCCAAGCGTGCAAGTCAGTGTGGCAGACACCAGAGTACTTGACGTTGATCAACAATTCGTTTGGCTTTGGCTTTGGAACTGGAATGTCCTTGTACAACAATGGACCACCGTTGGTTTCAAAGATAACAGCCTTTTGGGTAGTTGGGATAGACATTTTGCGCTAAATAAGTTGTTTTGGTAGTTTGGAGAAAGTTTGCAGAGTCGAGATGATTCTGAGTACTGATGAATAAATTGAAACCTGATTAATTGACAGGATTGATCGTCTCTATTTATACTTGAAACAAACACAGGAGTTAAGTGATAATGGTGTTTATTCTTTGGTGAAAAAGAGGGGGCTGTGGAGACAGTTGGCGAGAGAAACAGTGAGAGACACACCTTCAACTGGTGATCCGGGTTTAGAGTGAGTGATGGTATGCCAGTTGTGCCTCTAACACCGTAAAGAGGGGTGGAGCTGTTCGACGTGGCCTCATTACGGACCAGGATTCTCCCTACCGACGGACATGGGTGGAAACTCCGAACTCCGGCATCTATGCCCCACAAAATAGGCCTGCAGAGAACTAATCTGGAGTACGTTTTGGTGGAAGGACGACGCACTATTGGAATTAAGTCTTTCAAATGTTGGATAGCACCAAATGGACACCGGTGAATCGGTAGTAGAAAATTGTGTTATAATCTTGATCCGTTATAGTGATATATTGTTGTCTATTTTATCGGTTTTAGATTATTCTGAATCGCCCTGTTTCCACTTAGTTCCACTCAATGCTTTTTTGGGATCATGCCAACATTTGGATCGCTGCGTAATTCCTTATGTCAGCTAGTACACGTACGAAAGTCCGAGATGCCCAATTGTACTGTGTGCAGGTGTGCATCCGGAGCTCATATTCGTATGAGGGGTGCTATCCGCATCCAATCATTGGTGCTGGGTTCTGTATTCGCTTGGAGGGGACACTCAATTTAGATACATTGATGACCCACGATATACCATATTTTTTACTTTCATTGGATAATTTGCATACTGGGGTAGAGTTTTACTACAGTCTAATAAAACTTTATTTCTGAATATCAGTCATTTTGTATTATAACCCCGATTATTTGAACTACGTTGTCATTGGTTTACTAAGGCACACTAAAGCTGTTCTACACTCAGATACTCTATACCGCGTATTCTGTATTGTACTATATTGGTATATACTATATTGGTATATACTATATTGGTATATACTATATTGGTATATACTATATTGGTATATACTATATTGGTATATACTATATTGGTATATACTATATTGGTATACACTATATTGGTATATATTTCAACTTTACATGCAATAACTATGCCTTACTAAGTATGTAATTTTATTATTGTCACTACTGGTTTTTCTACTTAGTAGATGTTTCTGAATCACCTAAACTCCGAATCATGTCCAGGTTTTTGAAAAGTCGTGCGGTGCAGTCTTAACCACCCAATCGTTCAATCACTCTTTGAGTAGGAGAGGTGCTCCTCGGTGGGGTATGATCACGCACCCAAATATTCGAAGCCAACTTTGCAGGACACAAAACCAAATCGGCAAGAACATCATCTGTCAAAATGTCACCTGATAGATATAGTAAGGGGAGGGGGAAATGTTGTATGTGGGAATTTGAATTTGGGTAGAAAGATGGATGAATGGATGAACGGAACTAACAATATTCTTGTTCAAAAGTCCGTGTTTGCTCCCATCATATCTGTTGGAAACCCAACTAAACTGTTCGACCCAACTTGCTGTGAGAGAGTACGCAGCGGGTATAATAGAAATCGCTAGGGGGAGGAGGACCTAATTTTGTCATAAGTCCGTAGCTCAAATCCGGGGTGCAAAGTGTCAAAAGTCCGCAGAGCGTTTCTTATCTAAGATATCTAGAAACAGTTTAGGTCCTACTACAGATACCATCTCGGTGATAAACACCTCCACTGATTGCAATGGGACCTCTCCAGATCCAATCCAGTATTGGGCCGAGTATAGTAAACTGCGGCACTAAGAAACAACACATTCTAAGTCATACAGCACATAGGTAGCCATACACTGGCCCAAACCCATTATCTGATAATATAACAATTCGTTCTCTTAAGTTCATAAATATAAGGCCCGTACCTATTTTGTAACTTCGCACCATCCCCCATACCCCACACTTTTAGTTATTACTGGTGCTAACTTGGCCTCTTCACCGCCACGCACCTAATAAAAGTATCCCCGTGGTTCCCACTTTTCATTCTGAATAAAATCTATCAACGTCTTGGATCCCGTCTGCAATAAAGGGTGTCCACTGACCACCACCAAGAACTTCTCCAACCCCTGTCTACGCTTCTCGATATTAACGTCGTTGAAGTTGTTCTGCTGCAAAAAAATCTTCGCCGGAAGAGGAGGAATAATCACTCTATTGGTCTCTGTCTCAAGGATCTTGCGGAACGCAACAAAGTCCAGGTATCTACGCCGCACTTTACTCTGACGCTTGTGAAATGCAGGTATATTTGTCTTTAATAGTCATTAGTATCTCTGTCATGCTAATATATAACATCTATTAGGGGGAGCTGGCTCCTTCCTTAAAAGCTGTTCATTTGTTTGATGAAATATATGAAATAGAATATACATACGCGACACACTATCTCGTAGTCTGTGAACATGTCCTTGCCTCTTCTGTGGGTCTGAGGGTTGACGACCTATATGTAGGGGTTAGTATTTTTTTAATGATTCTCAGTAATAATCTGCGAAGCATGAAGACCACATACCTCGATCTCTAGGAAGTTCTCAGGTTCCCCATAGATCTCCGAAAACAGTTGGGGTTTATGCTTAGTTTTGCCCAGATCAATCACGTCGCTGATTCTCTGGAATGCGCGTGACATCTTGTAGTCGCTGGATCAACTAGTAAAAACAGTGGAACAGCCATCGACTGGTGTCAGTTGTACTACTATTGTTTTATCATCATTTTTGGGAAACGAGACTTTTTGATAGATGACGAATTTTTACGTCGCTGCTTATGTCATAAAGCGTCGCCTTGACCCTTTTGTAATGTTGAGTTTATTACCTAATCAATGGACATGGAAGGAACCAACAGAAAATTGCTCGACTGCATCTATGAATAAGCACAATACCCTTTCTAAAAGTAACGAGTAAAGGACTGTTAGATGCTATTGATGCTACAACCAATGGATCCAAATATTAACGAGAATAAGTATTATATTAATTGAATAAACTAATTTATTTAGAACCTGTAGCACGGAGAACTGAAACCAAAAGCTAAGCTGAACGCCCATTCAGCAACTTGTCTATCACTCTTAAAAGTAAACGTAGTTGACTGGAGGCACGTTGTTCTTTCTATTTGCGACAGCTGGAATCACATGGGGCCAGCAGATAAGACCGAGCAATGAACCACCCCAGATGAAAACCCCAGGAATTCTTTGAGCAATGATCTTGCCGTAAGTAACTCTTGGTAATACACCAGCCATTTTTGATAAGAATAATTGAAAATATTGGATTAATGTGGTTAGATTCAAAAGAATAAACTGACAAACAAATTAGACTTGAACTTCAACTAAGAGATTTTTGCTGTGTTATATACTCACGTTCTAAGTAGTAAATTGCTCAACCTTTAAGCTTAGAAAATACCTCCAGCCTAAAAAATCTAACCGCCAATCATTGGGTGTTTATGGTAAGGTCAGGTCACTGGTTGCAAAAAGTCATCCCAGTGCTGCACGTAAAGCCTCAAAGAACAAAAATGCGTATGAGAAATCACCTTATTTTATTGAAATCACCCCATCATTTTCAGCCAATCAGAAGTAGGTTGTAATGTCATATGATTACATAAGATGGGTCAACACTATGTATCATCAAGCGACGTAGTGTTTTGGTGTTAGGTGCTTATAGCAAGCAATTTCCTCCTTTCTGTGACTTGTGTTGTAAAATTAACATTCACTAAGGTATAACTTATTGTCTTACAATTTAATGCTAGCGCTTCCTAATTGGGAGTCTTAGTATCAAGAGCTATGGGTTCATGAGAAAGATCTTATTATGTGGAATACAGCTCAAGTATATTCAGCAATATCTGTACGAGTCAAGAGCTCCAATTTATCAGTTTCTGTCTACATTTGAAGTGATACTAAGTGATACTAAACTGCATACTTTATTTCATCCTTGAAAGGAGATAAATCCGAATCCCATAAATATATATAAAAAAAATTGTAGGCGACAGTAAAAGAAATCAGATTTCCTTCTTCTTGTCCATGTATAATTCTTGCATAGCAAAAGTGTTGCCATGCACTTCTGCGTCCTTGATGACGGCAACTCTCATGGTGGCCAACAAGTTGTGGGCAGCGTTCGAGTGAGCATAAACACCACCGTTGAAAGCAGTGGTGGCATCCTTACCCAAAGAAGCACGCACCAAGGCTTGACCACCAGGATGTTCATTGATGAACTTCTTGACATCGTAGACAATACCAGAAATGATAAGCAAACCGCTCTCCTTAGCCTTGGAGTTGAATGTGTCACGGTCCCAAACAGGCAATTCATCAACTGGAGTACCCCAATTCAACTTGTTCTTGAGACGGTCCAACTTCTTTTGTTGTTGTTGCAAGAGACCTTGTTCAATGGCGTTTTGAGAGAAGGTCTTCAAGTTGTAGGCCAAGCCAAGCTTCGACAAGGTCCAAATGGTGATCTTGGTGGGGTCATATTGGTACCACTTCAATGCGTTACGGTAGTCAGATGGAAATTCGTGGTGGAAGTTGTGGTAGCCTTCACCAAAAGTGACAAAAGCTGTCAAAACGTGATCTCTAGGAGTACGACGGTCGTCGAATGGCTGGGTACCAATCCAGTGGGCCAATGAGTTAACACAGAAGGTGGCTTGTTGGATGACAAAGGCCTTGACCAAACCACCCCAGATGAATCCACCCCACCAGTCGCCCCATCCCAAACCGGCAACAACAGTTGGGAAAACAACACCAGCAAGAACCATAAACAACAAGTAGTGACGGTGTTGGACACGAATGATCCAGTCAACAGTCAAATCTGAAATGTCAGCTCTGGCCTTGTACTTGGGGTTAGCAATCTGCAACATCCAACCCATATGGGAGTACCAGAAACCTCTACGGGCGTCGTAAGGGTCACGGTGAGTATCAGTGTATCTGTGGTGAATTCTGTGAGAGTGACCCCACCACTTGATGGAACCTTCAACAGCACCTGCACCAAAAAAGGCGAAAAAGAGTTTCACGGGCAAGGCAGCGTCGTAAGCCTTGTGGGCCCATAAACGATGGTAACCAGCAGTGATGGAAATACCAGAGAAAACATAAAGAATGAAGGCCATTGCAAGAGTCTTCCATGGTGGAATGTACATACAAGCCTGGTACAAACCATAGGTAGGAACGGCAACAACCAAAATAAAGTTCAACCAGTTGATGTGCTTCCACCAGTTGTTGGCGTTCCAAGGTTGCTCGGAAATGTGCAACTTGGAGGTATCCTTAGTAGCAGCGGAGGTAGTTTCCTGTTGCTTTTGACCAGTAATCTTAGCGAAATCTTGCAAAGATTGCTTGGAGATCTCCTCGGCAGTAGCATCCACTAAGGACTTAGTGCCCATCAACTTACCTCCGAGACCTGCGGCCACAATTCTAGGAGTCTTCTTGTTAGTGCCTGCAGCTACGGCATTCAATTGGGTGAGATCCACCGCTTCGACTGAGTCCAACATCGTTATCAAGTATGTGTCAACCTGCTCAATCACGAATGGCTGGAGTACTGAAATAAAGGGTTTCTTCACTGATTGCAATTGGCACCCACTTTATATTCTTTGGTAGGAGGGAGGATCCGAGGTCGTGTTATGCATAGAAAATATGGGATGAGTGATTGTGTACAGGATAGTCGTTGCCAAAAAAGAAAAGCGTAAATTTTGTTGGGTAGGGACCGCAAAGTTTACAAAGGTGACCCGTCATCACGTGACGCGGCCCAACCCATTTTTAACCTAACGAAAGGGGGTGATATCGGGTAAAAGAGTCAAGTGTTTGTGTGGAGCACGTCCTTTGACGATAACGGAGTCGATATCACTTGATATCTTGCGAGGTCTACTTTTACCCCTTCCTAATATGGTATAGGTAAAGCTTGGAAATGACCCTACGGGTGTTCGGAATAGCATTTTCCAGTGTACATAGAGATGAGAAAGAGATTTGTTGGCAGTTTCGAATATTGGGACAGACAAACATCATACGAAATGATTGCCTAACCTACGATATGCACCTACACCAGTTTGGACACAAGTTGAGAATGTAATACCCTCTAACAAAACATCTGATGCTAAATTAACATTGGTACACCACATCATGGACACAAGGAACAGCAATAGGAATAAACAGGATCATGATCAGGATCAAGTTCAGCGTCGGGATCGGGATCGGGAATAAGAATGTACTAGTAGTGCAGAATTGTATTGTGCAAACTCATATATCACAAAGTTCCCGAAAGGGTAATACAACAGTTTGGGAAATGAATTCTTGTTGGTGACAACGATATTCCCTGGTTCGATATGCCAGTACAAGTTTCTCACATAATCGTAAGTTTTCAGAAAACGAACTTGTGGCATGGAGTCAGCCGCATGGCATGCCATGGTGTCATGTATGTAACTGAAAGGAATGACATATTATGGGGCTATGAGTCTTGGGATTAAAAAAGTTGGGGAATACTTCGGTTCGTAGATGCTTTAAGGAGAATGCGGTGTACATTCTTTCTTCTTGTCATATTTTGCTTCATTTAGAGTGCGGTTGGTACAAAGAGGAATGGTATCTTCATCCTCTCGATGAAAGGAAGTAAAGGATTGCGCAGGTAGGAATAAGTGATCTTGATTTCCTTGTTGGGATACAAGCGGAACATTGAAATAGAATACTCGTATGAAAAGTGCACAAAAGCATATTACGTAATTGGCCTTCAAATTATTCTGACAATCATTTCCTATTAGATACCTAATTGACTTGTAGCGGGTAACCGCATGCCATTTCCTAAAATGACAATTTTCGTGTCTACCAATTTGAAATTTTTCCCCACAATAGCGTTCACAGACTAAACGTGGATGTGAACCCTGATCATCCATTGAAATTCATTCTACGGCGTAGTTTTCGCACATTGCGTTACCAATAGGTTCATTATACAAAACCTATCGTTTCATATTTCGAACATTCCTCGGCAAGATCAATTGTGAAATTTTTCATACTGATATTTTGTTGACTCAGTGCTAATATCTGGCTAAGTAAATTGTGTGGTGTATATACCAAATACGCAGTTCTCTATATCCCCATGGCTGGACCCATTAATTTTGTATTTCTCAAGTTATTAAATTTGGCTTAATTTTTAAGTACTTCTCTTATCACCGTCACACCCCTATCGTTCGCACTCCCCACTTTTCTCCAGCACACATTTTTAGCGAACTTTTTTTGCTCACTGAAAAAGCTCACTGTTCCTCTTCATTGAAGATCTCTTACACATACTTTACACCACCAATCGGCACTTAATAGGCTTCTTCCACATAGCCATCAGTTATATATCGCATACTCGTGGATATCAGATCATTGCATATTAGAACCCAGGTTTCTTTTTGCCTCAGAGCGCAACAATTAGTTACCTCACAAAATTACCATGAGTAGCAACGGATCCATTGCCGACAACGGTAACCACCGTCTTGTGGTCCCCACAACCCTGGGTAATCAGCCTACATCGCCCTTGACAAAACCTACTGCCGGCGTCCATCCTCCCCAGCACCAACACCAACATCAGCATGCGCACTCACATTCGCACTCACTCCATCCTGGAGCATCGCTTCATTTGCCCCAAGGCTCGGTATTCCCAGGCTCGTTGCCTTCCAATCCAAATACAAATGCGTCCAACTCCCAGACTTCATCCCGCAAGCCCTCAGTGGTGGAACTTCTTAGTTCCCCCCCGCCATTGCCGGCCAATTACGGTGTCGCTGATGACCAGTTTCTGTCGTCCTTTAGCTTGTCACGTAATGCCAGCATCTCCTCTAGGGTCTCTGTGTCCAATGCTGCCAGTTCTTCGGGCGCTGCTTCAGGCATTGACTGGACAGAGATTCCCTTGAGCGAATTGACCAGTCTGAACAGTTTGATTCTGATCAACAACTCCTATTCGATTCAGGATGCTTTCAAGACATTAGACTCTAACAATCTCACATCGGTACCCGTGCTGATCAGCACTACTTCGCCGCATGACCTTACAAATTGTCTCACTTTTGACTACTCAGATTTGAACACCTACTTGCTACTTATAATGAATAAGATAACTTTGGCCCAATTGGCTACGAACGAGTTATACTCGGAAAAGGACCCCCGTGAGAAACAGGAGATTATTGCTAACTTGATTGCCAAAGCAAAACGTGGAGAACCTGTTCCTGTTGATTTTATTGTTAAGTTGCACCCTAAGAATCCTTTTCTTAAGTTCCTGGAACTGGATACCTTATTTAAAGTTGTAGAAGCGATGGGTAATGGCCAGCATCGTATCGCCATTCATAACGCTCGCAGGCCAGAAGAAATTACGGGTATTCTTTCCCAGAGACGGTTGATTAAGTACATGTGGGAAAATGCCCGTCGATTCCCAGGTTTGCAGCTGATCTTGAACCTGACATTGCAGGAGTTGAAGATAGGCCTGACCAACCCCATCACGATCTACGAGGATCAGTTGCTCATTGACGCATTGTATAAAATGTTTGAATTTAGAGTCAGTTCACTCGCTGTCATTGACAAGCTGAAAATGCTAGTTGGAAATATTTCCATTGTTGACGTCAAGAATGTGACCTCGTCTCAGAAATCACACTTATTGTTTAAGTCTGTTCTCAACTTTATTTCCTATAATTTATCGCAAAAGGGTATCGAAAAAGGCCAGGATCAATTCCCTATTTTCCATGTCAACCCTAACACTAGCTTAGCGCGTGTTATTGCCAAATTGGTTGCAACTCAATCCCATAGATTGTGGATCGTTGAACTGACAGCTAGAAATAGTGTTAGTGTTCCTGCTGCATCTGCACCAGAAACCCCTTCAGCCACCCCAGTTCCTATGACACCAACTCCAGCATCCGCTCAATTGGCTGCTGCTACTGTTGAATCAACTCTTTTGCAGCAAGCACAGATAACTTCACAGGCACAATCGTCACCTCAGGCTAGTCCTCAGACGCTGCTGCAACCATCAACACCCAATACCAACACTTCTTCCCTAAGTGAAGTAGGTGGAATTTCTAGTAACGGTCGTCTTGTGGGTGTTGTATCCTTAACGGATATTTTGGGGGTATTTGCTAATTCAAAGGGAACCAAAACTGACCCTCAGTTTGCTCGGAATCAACGACGCAGATCAAGTACCTCTACTACAAGATCAAGTATTGAGCGTTCCAGTATTGATATTCTGAGGTAATAGATGATGCAGAATCTTCTAGTCTTTGCTACTTGATTTGTTCTATTTTTGCGTTTTTATTTATATATAGTTCATATTCTATACACTTAATTACACCAGAAGCCCAAATAATTAGGTGAAATCTAACTAGCGATTAAATTTTAAGCTGATTACATTTAACTTTCTTTCATGCAAATTGAGATATATTCCAATTGGATTTCTTCCCTTTATATTGACTTATTCTTCGAGAAATTAATTTCATCATGTGGTAGGTCATAATATTGTTTAGGGGTCGAAGTAGGTTTATTGTCATCCATTGCTGTTTTAGGAAGCTTACGTCTGGAGACGAAATTATTCAACTGGACAGATATTTGCCTTCCGTGGATCTGCTGCTAAGTACCAGGGTGACTCACAGCTATGCACCCATCTACATCTTTACATACCAATCAGACATCCCGGATTTGTATCGAAATTTTTGCTAAGTACATTTCTATCTCTGAAAATCTTCATATTTCTTAGAGAGAGGAGTAGGCGTAACTCTCAGACTGGGACGAGTAAATATGAACACGGATCCCTCCTTATTTCTGGTCTGCTATTAACGTGTTCATAGTGAAGGCAGTTATCGCCAATTAGCGTAACAGTTAAATCGATAACCAATTGATAGCATCAACTACTTGTATGTTCTCTTTTCTATAGGTCCTGCCTTTTGTCGTATTAATCACTCAAACTTTTTCCCCCCTACCCACTATCCCCATCCCTCATCGCCATCATACACGTTGAACAAATTTTCAGCGGTGATGAATTTTTCATTTTTCTGGTACGCCCATCTCATACCAAAAATGTAACAAGGGTATAAAAAGGGAGTTGATCCCCCTTTTCGTCGAAAAAGTAAAGTTGAAAGTTTTTCTCTTTTTATCATCTTTAACAAGGAATACATTGCAAAATGGGTAAGGAAAAGTCTCACGTTAACGTCGTCGTTATTGGTCACGTCGATTCTGGTAAGTCCACCACCACCGGTCACTTGATCTACAAGTGTGGTGGTATCGACAAGAGAACCATTG
>JAKVQZ010000054.1:0-78515 GCA_030463055.1 Lizanozyma gosingica | reverse complement strand
GAATCAGATAGAGCTTTTCTAAGAAAGCTTTCGAAATGACGTGAAAGCCACGCTTAAGTACCCTTCCACTAGGCTATAGCCCGGAAAGTTAAATTCCGAGGATATTTCCGGAAGACTGCATATAACACTTACATGCTCTTTTGAGCGTTTATTGAATTACTTCTCTCGAAGTTGGGGACTCCGTGGCCAAGCTGGTTAAGGCGTAAGACTGTTAATCTTGAGATCGTGAGTTCGATCCTCACCGGGGTCGCATTTTCTCCCATTCTTTAAGCCTTTATGGCCAAGTTGGTAAGGCACCTCACTAGTAATGAGGAGATCCTCAGTTCGAATCTGAGTGAAGGCATTACTTTTTGCATATTATATCACTAACGGAATTGCAGTTTGCAACCGCCTCATTTTTTTTGCATATTCATTTCACACTTATCATCTTTTATATTCAATCCCATAAATTAATGATTTTACCAAAGCAAATCAAACAACATATTCTTCCAAAAGACTAACACCATGTGGTCGCGGATTCTTTCCTTCTTCTCACTATCATCTTCAGAGTCACTTGCAGAAGAAGATTTGTCTAGAAGTCCAACATACTCAATCTAGATTTCTTCTTTCCAAAGTATGATGAGTGCTCCGAAGAGCAATACGATTAACTTGGGACAAATCGTGACACAATGTTGGGCGCTTTCTACCAACAAGATACCATGGCAAATGGAACACTTCATCCATAGACTTCAAAGATCTTCAACTGCTTTCGGGGATGAAAACAAGTACCAGAAATTAGGAAATCACCAATATACCAACAAAAAAAAAAATGCACTGCATGGTTTCAGACCTAAGATCATAGATGGTCGTTTGAAAGATTGATCCAGCAATACAGCCCATACCTCTTGCTGCTCCAAGTATTCCAAAAGTGAAAACCGAAAGCGAAGCCTTATTGTAGATCTCCTTAGGCGAATGGATGTCCACAACTCTCTATCTGAACTTCTGTTCTGGTTCAGTTAATGCCATCTAGATTGTATGCTGACTATGATGATGATAAAGATTTCATTGAACTTTTGTCGACAAAACTTGGTAAACGGTATATTTATATTCTCTCCTCATTGGACTTTAAGAGTTAATTATTACCCGGAGATTAAAGAAGTCGAACAGCCCTCTTCAGCATCCCACTAGCAAAACCTTTCTCATTTGCTTACACAATTCTTCTCCGATCAACAATACCACTGGTGGTACCCCAGAGACTTGAAAAGGAGCAGAGAACCATTTCGGAACAACTTGGGACATCTTGTATCCCCCAAAATTTAACGTTAATCTATGTATATACGTCATTATTTGAGTAGAATGTGATGTTGCTTATAGTGAAGATTTGCGGAGATTTTGCAGCACAAGGAAAAACTAGCCCGCATCAAATGCATGTGTGCTGCATAGTGGGACCAGCCATTGCATATTGGCAGCTGTTGCAGAAAACTGGAGAATATAGGAGACACACATTTTGGTTCCAAAGAGATTTCTTCTCCTTTTTTAGTAGGTCGTGCTTTTGTAAGTGATCCTAAGAGGTAAATAGAGTCCAAGATTGCCATTATTACTATTTGACTCAAGCTGTCAAAAAATTGGCTACGACTAACAGCCGGTACCAAGCCCAGAATTTATCACTAACTGGATATTTTTTGTGGGAATGTAGATAAACTACCATATAGAACTGTTCAATGAAATGTGATACAGTGGAACCGTGAACTGACCCCAAATAGGTAGAGCAAATCCCCAACCTGATTAGGTCTAAACTAGAACTACC
The DNA here is from genome assembly GCA_030463055.1 of Lizanozyma gosingica. Taxonomy (NCBI): domain Eukaryota; kingdom Fungi; phylum Ascomycota; class Pichiomycetes; order Serinales; family Debaryomycetaceae; genus Lizanozyma; species Lizanozyma gosingica. The sequence goes on along the minus strand of JAKVQZ010000054.1, from coordinate 76,729 downwards.
TCAGTTAAAAAGAAATCCGACATTAAACTATTTTCTTTGATTTCCCTACATAAATTGTTTCGCAATGATCAGCTTTACGAAGTACATTCAGTAGATTATACTCATACTATTATTACTACTCATTATATTGTACGGAGACCCAAATTTGAACCCGTAGGCTTGTTCAAAACGGCCTGATTAAATGCGAATTTGAGGAATCCTCCCAAGTATAAATCCCCTCCTGAATGCATGCAACACCGGACGCACATGCAGAAGCGACACATCAAGACAAGGATCGCACTCACAAACCAATCTGAAAAGAGTGCTTCGGCCTATTCATAGGTGGATTGAGTATCTCCCACTCATATGGTCTTATCATTGTCTGCGTTTGCATTGGGAGAGGTGGAGGGGAGTATATATTTTCTATTCTATGTATGTAATGGCTTTTTCGGAGAGAGCTCTCTGTTTTCCCAAAGATATCTTTGTGTACCCTCCTCGACCCCCCTCAATATAGACAGAGAATAAAATGAGAGTCTGTTCAAAATTTTGGGGAGCAGATCAGGAAACTGCAACATCCCAATTGGAGCTCTATATGAAGGGTAGCCCCTCAGATGCCTTCAACTTGCACTCATTTTTTTTTTGGAATTAACATTAACGAATTACTGCGAAAAATATATTCTTTCTAATTCTTTCTCCACTCTTTACTTGTCTTAGTTATTATATCTCTGGAGTTATGAACTAGGTAATTAGTTAGTAATGCAGATTTAAACTCCTCTCTAGTCCAAAGCCCCCTAAACCTTAGAATTATCGCCGGGTGCCAAGAATAGCATTATAGATTTCCTTTCTCCTCTATATCCCTATTTTGGCGATTCCATGCACTAGGTATTATTTCGGCTCATCTCCACCAAATTCTTCGCCGTCCGCCCATGTCCCCCAGTAGCATATCACCTATTCTGAGTTAGTCCTGTTATCTTGTCGTTCTTGTCGTTCAATTATTTTGTAGTGGATCCTGCATAAGAACGGATAAGAATCGGAAAAACCAGGGAACCTCGTGCAAACACGGATAAAATATACATCACAATCGAATAAGTCACTGACATCGCAAAGATCGTGCGATCGAGAACAGTGACAGTAACTTACTCATCCAGGACCAAGCTGACTCCACAATGCTATGCCCCCTTTTTAGTATAGGCTGAGAAGAGAAGGGGGTGAATACATTTAGTGCTGAGTACCTTAAATATTGAATTCATTTGGATTTACAGTAGAATTGAAAGGCTTAGATAGAGGTGACCGTGACTCAGACAGTAGGAAACTCGCACAATAAATGGTTGCAAGTTTCAAATTTCACTTATCCGTTTTAGAATGTCTAAAAAAAAGAAACGGCGAGAAAAGAAATGTTCTTAAGCAGTTTCTTCATTTATAAAGAGATACCAACTGCTTTTCACATAGTTGGATGGATAGTTTGTGGAAATGAACACCTCTGTTCCCTTAAAACGTTCAAGCCTTATCCTGTGATATGAATCTAGACCCGCCTACTCGTCTTCCATAATATGTTTTAAATTGGGTCACAGGTTATCACGGCATGCCTAGCTATTGCTCGTACGCAAAAACCCATGCACCATGAGGTTGCATTGGAAAAATGCGACAAGGCTTCGCTCACCTGATAAAAACTGATAATAACACATTCACATTACTCGCATAATCGTAAAAAAAATCACAGAACTCAATCTCTGCATGGTACATGCACACATGCATAACCGGATATTATTCCGTTTACATGACTCAGACCAAGAAGCGTATTATATATACACTTGCTTCCCCCCTCTTGCTCAGATGGAGGAACTATTCTCCTGTTGTTGAATGTCTCATTATATGTGTTAAATACACAAGCAGCAAGGAAAGAGAAACCAAATTCGGAAAAATCTTGCAAAGCCCTTTCTGTTCTTAACGGTTGCAATTTCGCATCATTCTATTAGTGTGGACTTCACTGCTTCTACATACGCAACAAATCACTAAATAAAGACATGTCTGGATCGGGATCAAGGTTCACTAACGCACGTACTGTGCATCCAATCCCCATGCAATACATGCTTCTGTCGGGTTCAATGTCATCCGTTTCTGTCAACATGAGAAGAGGACGGCTGCAACGTGAAAATATCGAGATGAACAGTTACAGTCCTCTGCCTACACCTTTGGGCCTGGGTTCCAATCTGAACCCTCTGTCATTGCCAACGCTGGACGATGAAGATGACATTTACATAAACTTCAACAAAGCCAAGGCCCACCCTCCAGTTGCATCTTCATCAGCATCAATGGCTTCCGATGCTACAACCGTAACCGTGGTAAATGACAACTATAATGGTCCTGGCAAGTTGGAAAAGTGGAAAAGCGAGCAACAATTGTCGGAAGAAGTCGAACAAACCATTGAATACCAAAGAGATATCCCTCATTCAATGTTCACCAACACAGAAAAGTATATCATTGTTATAATGAGTGGGATGTGCGGATGTTTCTCAAGTATTTCATCTCCTATTTATTTGCCTGTTTTGCCCATTATGGAAAAGAAGTTTGGTGTTACCGAGGAGCAGATGAATATCACAGTTGTGGTGTATTCAATTTTCCAGGGGTTGTCACCAGTTGTCTTTTCGAACCTTTCAGATATCTTGGGCAGAAGAATTATCATTATATCATGTATGCTGATCTACATTTGTGCTAATATTGGATTGGCCCTTAACTCATCCTTTGGTGGGTTGGTATTCTTGAGATGCCTTCAGGCATTTGGTATTGCCCTGACATTCTCAATCGCAAGTGGTATTGCCAGTGACATTACCACCAAAAATAATAGAGCTGGTTTCATAGGTCTTGCATCTGGATTGTCGTTGATCGGTCAAGCATTTGGTGCCTTGTTAGGTGGGATGATTTCGTCCGCTTTGGGCTGGAGAGCTATCTTTTGGTTCTTGGCTATAGGTGCTAGTATAACCATGATAATTGTCTTCATTCTCTTGCCAGAAACTGCAAGAAACATTGTTGGAAACGCAGCTACTTTGCCAGAGAAGAGAAAACTCATTTCAACTGCTCCCATCATGTATCTCCCAAGTTTGGTAAGGAGAAGACAACAAACAGAGAACTCTGTGGTTGATCATCCAAAAATCGACTTTCTTGCTCCCTTCAAGATTATGTGCTCGTTACCGGTGATCCTTATTCTCATTCCCTCCTCTATCTGCTATGCCCTCTGGCTTATGATGTTAACCACCATGTCTACCTCATTGTCAAGCAAATATGGTTACAGTATGAGCAAGATTGCGTTGGCATACATCCCCAGTGGCATTGGTGGATTGTTGGGTTCGATTACCATAGGGAAGTTCCTTAATTGGCAATACAAGTCCAGATACAAGAAGTATTTAAAGGACACCCAGGCTTTCAAGGATAGATCTACCGTGAACCTCAAGAATGAATGTGCAAAGTTTAATATTTTCAAGGCCAGACTTTATTTGGCTGCTTTACCTACTATTCTCTGCATTGCCGGATCCTTATTGTTTGGTTGGTCAATTGAAAAGAAACTATCAGTTGTACTTATCATGATTGCCACTTTCATCATATCTTATGGAGCCATGAACTTTTTGACCATTTCAACTACAGTTTTGGTTGATCTTCATCCTGGAAATTCCTCAGGTTCTTCCTCATGTGTGAACTTAACCAGATGTTGGACTGCTGCTGTATTCATTGCTGTTCTTTCCTCCATGTCGCAGAAAATGACTGTTGGTGGGTGTTATTCTTTCATGGCCAGTTTGGTAGGCTTCACAAGTTTGTGCATCGTCTACATCATATACAAGTCGGAAAAATGGATTTAAGTTATAGAAGAAGTTACTTAGCTTGTACATATATATCTAGTTTAATAATTTGGTTAATTTTAAGGGAACAATTCTATCTATCTGCCCAACGTCCGTATTCCTAAAACAAAACTTGCAAATTCCAACCTTTAACATTATTCCCCGCAAACAGAACCGAAAGCCGACCTTGAGAGCCAGGCGTCTGAATTATACCACCATCCAAACAGAAACGGGAATCGGGGGTACCCAATTCAAGTTGCAACTCATCTCCCGGAGTGAGCTTTCTGTAGATGACATTCTCGTTTGTAGCGTGTGCTCCATTATCATAAACCTGATTCATAATAGTCATAATATCCTGACTCTTACTGAAAGCGACGAAATATATCTCATTCTTCAGCACGTCTCCCTCTGGCAGAATTATAAATGTCTTTTCAAATTTCTTAGCCGGAGTTACCAACCAATAAGCATAGTTTTCAATGTCTATGGATTCACCATTAATCGATGTAGATCCAGTATATGTCTTTGGTGTTGCTAAATTCTTCATTGCTGCCATTTTGAATCGTGTCACTCCAAACTTTCGAAGTGTAGGGGTATCGCTGTCTGCAACAATTGCAGCATGAAAAGCCCAGGACAACACCACGAGAAACCGCAAAGGTGAAATAATATCTTTGACCTTATTTCCCTGGACAGAGAGATATGATCCTTCCGGAAATTGCGCTTCATAAGTGAATAGCGGTTTCACACTGGCATTTTCACTGAATAACCTTTGAATTGCACCAACTGAGTCTTCAAGACCAAGCGATAACAGAAGACTGTTACCGGTTCCAACAGGGATAGGGAAAACAACCAAGTCGGCACCTTTTCCTTCATTGAGCGCGTTTACAAACTCGTTGATCGTAGTATCTCCACTTAAGAAGATTACTATGCTCAGCTGAGTAGAAAGCTTGTACGCAAATTCCTCAACGCTTGTTGCCGTCTCTGTTATTAAGTATTCATATTCCAACAGTAGGTCAGCAAACAATGGCTTGAGTACGTTATTGTAAAGATCGCTTGACGTCGACCTGCCCACTCCAGACTTGATGGAATCCACGATAATTATTCTTCTATGGTAAAAGTGCACGGGTAACTTGTCATTATCACATTCAATGGCACTGATTACTAATTTTAATCGTTTGGGATCAACCTGGTAGAGCTTCCCCTTATAACTAAGAATGTCAACAACCGGAGCAGAACTGGAACTGCCCATCTTCTCTAAAGTCAAGTACCAGCTTCAATTTAGAGAAATAATAAAGAGTAAAATGCAATTATTAAAGAGAATCATAATCAAAATAATATTTACACAAGTTAAATTTTGTAGGGAGTTTTTTTCTGCGCACCACAGTAACTTGCCCCCTACACTATATGGTTTGGAAATACTAGTACATTAGTATAAAACTATTACATGATATAGCCTGTTGGCTGTGACCAACTTGCCTTATCTTCTTCCGTAGTAACCTGAATTACTACTTTGGTAATTACCTCCGCGGTTGCGGTTTTGGCTGTTGTACTGTTGACTATTAGAATTATCGTACTGGGAGTTCGCATGATTTTGGTTGTAGTTCTGGTTGTAGTTCTGATTGTAGTTCTGGTTGTAGTTCTGGCCGTAATTCTGATTGTTATAGTTGTTTTGGTTGTAATTTTGGTTGTAATTTTGGTTGTGGTTTTGGTTATAGTTCTGGCCGTAGTTCTGATTGTAGTTCTGATTGTAGTTCTGATTGTAGTTCTGATTGTAGTTCTGATTATAATTCCTGTTGTAATTCTGATTGTTATTTTGCCCGTAGTTCTGATTGTAACTTTGATTATAATTTCTTCCTTGATTGTAGTTCTGATTATAGTTCAGACCTTGGGATCTCTGTCCATAGTCATTGCGTTGGTTATAACCAGAATTACCTTGACCATAGTTATTATAGTTATTCCCATTATACTTCCCAGAGTTCGTCAGTTGACTGGGCAGATCACTAATTGCACTTTCAACAAATGATCTGTAACCTCCTCTACGCATCAGATATTGCAAATAATTTTCAGACCCTGCTGGCCCATTATTCACGTAATCACGATTATCATTGGGAGTTCTGAACCTGTTGAAATTGCCATTTCTCTGGTTGTTGTATGTGAGGCCATCGATATCCTGTTGTGTTAACGCGCTAGTGTGACGTATATAGCCGTTTAGAAGCATTGATTTCCCTCTTGTTTTAGGGGGTTGCAAGTAAATCACTCTCATGTACTGATCGTTTCTAATTGTTGGAAGATCCCCAGTATCCAATGGAGATTTTAACAAGGCATTAATATGGAACTTTGGTACCTTCTTTGCGGTACCTGCTAAACTAGTTTTGGCAAATTTAAATTTGACTTCAGTAGGTGCGTCTTCAAGAGGAGAATACAACTCGAGAAACTTCTTGTAATTCTTATTCTCACTTGAAACAATCAATTCGGCTTCTTTGTTTGTATTTCTATCCATTTCTTCCTCGGTTAAGTGTTCATATTTCTTCTGAACAGCCTCCAACAATCTAGTTTCATCAATGAAGGGCAACAAAGCGATACCTTGCCAGCTCATCTTCTTTCCGTTCATATCGATCTCAAAATCTTCTGGATAAAAGTCAATAATTTCACTTTCGGGATGAGACATTAATTCCCTGAAAACTTCAGGCAAAGTGTGACCTGAAGCAGCCGGCAAAACTGACATCAATTGTTCATACGGTCTAAAAGGTTGGCCCAATTTAAATTGAATGCCTTCGTCGCCAACAATATCATTTAAATCAACAAAATCAGCTGCAAAGGGAGCGTAATGGAATGGATAATACCATTGCCATGATGGACATCCTTGGTAATAATATAACAAAACCCAAGAAATACCTTCCAAATACGATCTCACCAAACTTTTCTTTATTTCATTGACTGACTCGTCGCCCGAAACATGGAACTTGGATTCATAGTATCTTTTATGATATCCGGGTTCCCACATTCTAACAGCATCGCCATTCTCATCTGGAGTTGCACTACCGCTAGTATCAAGTTCCATTTCATCAGCAACTCTCTTTTTACTGAGTGAGGAATCATCCGTTTCATTATTCTCCGTGTCAGTTCCTTCCTGCGCAGATTCTTCCTTAGAGATGGTTTCAGTCACCTCTTTAACAGCAGCTGCCGCACTTAAATTTCTCTTGGAATCAATAAGTTTCTTCAAAGCAGCAGCTGCTTCAGAATTCGACATATGAGCCTTAGTAATGACTCCCAAGTTATTAACAATATCCTTATTGGAAAGATTGGCGTAACCTTCAACAACTTTCCCACTTGTGTCCATCAAAGGCATAGTCGCAACAGGAGCTAACGGTGCTTTCTCCTTACCTTTTGAAACGGTAGACATGTACTGGGCCTTTAAGGCCTTCTCTTCTTCCTGCATTAATTTCCTCCTTTTATCATTCTCTTCCTTTCTTCTTTCATTTTCATGCCTTCTCTTAAAGATTTCGTCCTCTTTGTAAGCTAATGAACCCAAAAGTTTCTCCACACTTTCAATGTTGAGATTTCCATCGCAAGTGATATAATCCTTCAATCTGGGCAAGACTCGTTTCCAGCAATTGACAAGGATATCAATACCATTATCTCTGACATCCAAACTTGGTAAATGAGGCAAGAAATCATTACCCACGAAGAAACACATGAAAACCCAATCATCTATAGCTCTTTCCAAATCAAACTGGAAGGGTAACTGGGGATTGAATAACTCTACTTGCAAATACTCACGCAAGACGTTCACATGCAACCACAAGAAGGGCTTTTTAGAGTCTTGTGCTCTAAGTAATTCCTTTTGATCATCACTCATCAGTAAATGATCACTAACTCTCAACAGTCGTGATTGGTTTGCGAAAACGTCCTCTCTCAAGACTCTAAAATGAGGTTCATGGGTAGCAAGTCCCAAAAAGATCAAGTCAGCATCTAAACCATAAATTGCATGTCTCGTATTTGGATTGTACGATGGGTCCAGTCTCTGAGAACGGATAAAGCTCATCAACTTATGTTCACCTTCCCCGGGTACAGTAGCATCACTAATAATAACCTGCAAGTTTGCCCATCCGGGATCATTGGCCAACTTGTACGCGACCCAGTATCTCAAGGCTAACGCGAGATTATTCATAAAAGGAGTACCTGGAGTGATTGCATTTGAATCCCACAGCTTCTTACCTTTAATGGCATCGTCAATCATTTCACCCCTTAATTCCTTCTCCTTTATTTGACGTTGTTTCTCTTCATGTGCTAGCTTAGCATCCTGTGCCGATCTAAATCTTCTTGCTCTTTGTTGGTTCATCTTAGCTCTTGGAGCTACACCATCGACGGCAATCATCAAGACCTTCCTAGGTCTAGCCATCATCAACACACGGTCAGTGTAGGTAAAAATGTCAAGGAACATCTCATCTTCAGTCTCTGGCGCAGGCTTATGTTCTGGATGCGAACAAGGATGAACAATACCGTTCATATCCAAATATAAGTTGTCCAATTCCCCGTTGGGATTAGGGTCGCTGTATTTGGCTCCCCCGAGATGGCCAAACTCAGCGTCCCCTGTATCTTCCTCAATAACAGGGGAAATAATCTTAGGATATTTACGGGATAACCATCTGAATAACGCTGGCACTCCCATCTTTGCAGCTCAAATAGATATTAGAACCGACGTGATGGATCTAGTAAACTGGTGGTTAGTATTGTCCATCTTAACCAGAGTGAAGATTTTCTTTACCATATATTTCTGTTTTGGGCTGTTCGAGGGTAAGAGAGCCATTTATACACCGTTATACTCACTTATACTCACTTATACTCACTTATACTCACTTATACTCACTTACTGTATTGTATCTTCCAAACATACGTAAGATATAGGTCTACTCCAGAAACATTGCTGGAATCCCAAATGCATACATCTTTAGAGAGATTTCACCAAAAAAATCCTGGACTAGATAAATAATGTGTACACAAGGCATGGTATACCAATTAGATAGATTTGGCCGGTTTCACCCTCGGAAGTACAAAACCATTTTATTCTGGGAACGATGGGCAAAAATTTTAAACCGTCAAAACATAGATCAGATACAATTACAATTCAATCATCATATGCTACATTATATAGCATTCAATTGATACATTAGGCAAGATGTCAGGACAACACTGGTCTTGCAGTGTGTTTGAAGACTGTTACAATCTTTTAAAACTATACCTGGATGTCCCAACATCGCTTTCTGTCCAAAATGAGTACATAACAGGAATCAAAGAGGATTTATTGGAGTGTTTACGAGTTCCACCAAAGAAGAGCACTCAATTCAAGCCTGATCAAGAGATAACTTTTTCCAACGGAGAATCTGTGAAAGCTAACCAGCAGTTTATCGACTTAACTTACGAATTATCAACAGAGTTATTGTTAGATGAAACTATTGCAGCTGAAGTTCTATACTTCGCCAACCAACTGGCCACAAATAAGGGTACAGATTTCATAGGTAGTGGAAGGTTAGCATTCTTTAACCGATACCAGTACATCTTGAACATCCTCATTTGGATTGTGGAAAATAAAAAGTTATCTATAATCGCTAGCGACAAGACATCTATTGCAAAGTTGTTCGAAAACGTCCTCGAAAGTTTTAAATTCACCTATAAGGAATTACAAAATATTAATGACTTAATTGATAAGAGAAAAGCAGTGGTAGGAGCCCTCGATATTGAATTTGTGGATTCAATTACTTTCTTGAAGACCCAATTATTTCAATGCCATGAATTGTTAGGTACATTCTTATACGCATTTGTCACTCACAACCCTCTTTCATTAGATGACTTTAAACAGTTACTCAATGTCATTAAGTCCAACATAGAAGATACAGATGTGTTAATCATTCATTTTTTGCCGTCTTTAATGTACCAAGTTTCTAACCTAGCGGATGGGGTTATCGAACTGTTCTATAAGTTTGCCGTGGAAAAGTTGAAGACAATCTCAACTTTACTGAACTTTGAAGTTTTTATCTTCCTTGTATTATTGACTAATTTTATTCCTTGGTGCAAGAAGGAGGAATCGAGACAGCAAACATACAATTTTACAATTGATATTAGCAACAATATCCAAAATTGCATTAACTATGGCATTGCTGAATGGATTTTAAACTATACTTCTGCAACATGCAATTCTGAAACCAAGAAAGAGTTGGAATGGAATGCCGCATATGATTTTAAAACACTTTTGCAAAGAAATGTTCCAAACCTATCACCAAATAAATTTAAGTGCAATACGGAGTTCATAACATCATCTTTAAACAACCAGGAGGAGAATCCTTTGTTGAATCAGTTGCTAGATACCAGTATATTCGTTACCTCAAATTCTTTTAATGAGGACATTTTAAGTTCCCATTTTCATTCCTTTTTCGATTCCTTTATTGTGAACTCTGCAAACATTCTTACAAGCATGAGAGATAGCGAAGAAGACTTTCTCTTGTCTTCCGCTAACAAAAGTGATTCTGCTGATTCTATTACAGGCAGTCTTCAGTTTGGAAAGAAGAAAGATACTAAGTCTACGAATTTTTCTTCTCCCAAGTACAACACTGTTGACTTGGACGAAATTGCAAGCAAAGCAGAGCTAGAAAGAATTTACATGCTGATAGTCTACACTTACCACAATCGTTCAGAGCTTTGCAAGTTATTTTGGGAGGATACAGAAAACATTAACGATAAGTTTGGGTTTATTACTTGGGGTTTGAATAATAACACTTCCCCATTGATTACGGCTACATTCTGTTTATTGTTGGGATCCTTGGTTGGAGATGAACAAACAACGTTCAAAATTTGGGAAATCTTAATGAACAATAATTCTCCTGGTGGATTAGGTCTAACGAAGAAAAGTGATTTCTCCAAAATTTCTGTTAACTCAATATTTGATTCATTAATGTATTATGTTGACGCCTTGAATGAGAGCTATAAGCAAGACAATAAGAGGCAAGAACTAATCTTATCATCCTTTGATAAAAGTGACAAAGTTAATGATGCAGATGATCCTTCTGCAGATGTTATTTTGGTGGAGTTGGCTGAGGATGGAGTAGTTTTTATTGCTGGCTTTGTTTTTTTGCTCTCGTTTTTAGTGAAGAACTTAAAGTCTTCACTGGATATTACAAAAGAGGCAAAGAATGCGATATTCAACAAATTTTCTCCAATCATAAAAGGATTTTTGAAATTCGACAATAATGTCATTGAAACCAATCATTGGAACAATAGATTCACATTATCTGGCAATAATGAAAAAGGAGGAATGCATGGAATAAAGGAAATTGAAGTCGACGAAGGAAACAGGGTTGTAATTCTCAATTTGATGATGAAACTTCTTGGCGATTTCGTTGCGGATGATAATGATTTAGCAATAAGATACAAAGTATGGGATATTTTAGATCGTTGGTTGTACCATAGCTTAACAGAAGAGAATGATTCCAATAATTCCCAACTGAAAGCAAATAATAGATACCTTGAGGATAGGGGAATTCCTAGAGCAATCTATCTGCAGAGCTCACAAGGTGCTCCATCCAGAAGCAAGTTCGTTGTTAGAATTAACCAAGCATTTGAAATGAACCTCACAACTCTTAACACAGTGGTTGCTTTTACGGAGTTAGTAGGTCAGTTACTTGATGTGCGGGATGTTGGTGACTATGCATTTACACCATATCAATTGCCTTATCCTCCAGAACTTGGGTACGGATATAGGGGCCAAATTGGTGTGTGGCCATACATGGAATTCTTGATGCTTAAGGTGTTTGGAAATTCAACGAAATTGCCCAATAAAGCGGACAGACTTAACTTGCAATCTTTGATAGCAAAGATCGCCGATAAGGCTTTAAAAGACATTGATTGGAAATTTATTGATGAGGCGGCCGTGAATGCAATCAGACCCGCTATAAACTTGAATAACATTGTTGATAATACCAGCGAAGAAAATGCACCTTTGACATTTAAGATCTTCACAAAGTTACACCATTCTTTGGCTATATTAAACTACTTTTTCAATGAAAGCACATACAAAGCATTATTTTCTATAATTGATATTGGTTTGGACGAAATAAGCATTAATCAACAATGTGCTAATCTTGTGGAGAAGGCTTTGTCTATTCTTAAATCGATCTTGCATTTACAAGATACATTTATTAAGAAGTTGGCACCTATATTAAAGGATAAGGATACATTAGGTGAAATTGCTCCAGGGTCTGGTTTTAATACTAGTTTGAGCATAGTGTTGGCATCGAGATCTAATTCACCATATGAAAACATTGCATATCCTTTATCACTTGGAACTAATGGTGTTACCAACTTTTATGAATTGTTCGTCTTCAATTTACTGTCAGTGATCCATGTTGCACTCTATGTTGGAAGTTCAATTAATTCTATTTCGGAAGCTGCTCTTCATATATTGAACAAATTGAGCGAGTCACCCTTTTTTGTGAAGAGAAACCTGAGTGATCCTCTTTCTGTCACTAATAGAATGCTTACTGCATTCCAAACAGTAGATGAATCAAAGCGTATCCAATATGCATTCATCAATCAGTTTGTTGAATCCGAAAGTTCTATTAAATTCGATATTTTAAATTTCATTCTCAACAACATACCTGAAAATGAAATTGGGGTAGGACATTTCCTTTTAGGTTATCAAATAATTGGAGGTCAATTGAGATTTGACAATACCAACAACGAGAATCTTTTGCTACATTGTATCATTGATGCTCTTAGCCAGAGCTTAGAGTTATTACTGATCGTTGATTATAAAAATGAAAATGCAAATATCATTGACGCCAGTGTTTCCAGGATGGCCTCTCTTACATCGGAAGTTGTTGTAAAGCTTTGCAAGAGTCCTGTTTCGGGCAGTTTAACATTATCTGTGTTAAGAGTAGTGGATGACTTATTTTTTGAGAAGCTAATCAAGTTCCAACCTCAAGTGGATAGCTATACTATCTGGTATACTCATCGTTTCAACGGTGATTTGCAGGAAGACACCAGCAATGAATTCATCGACAATCAACTAGATTGTATAACATTCTTATCCTTCATCAACCAGAGGAACATGATACTTCAATACTTTTCACTTGAATTACAGAATACGACATCAGTCACACGACGCGAGTATTATAAACGTCTCTTACTCCAATCTACTGAGTTGTTTAATGGGTCAAACAAGGTATTGAAATTTTTGGACATATTAAACTTCAGATTTAAGAACTTTGAAATTTACAAATACGAAAACCTCGAATCGAGGTTTAATCTTTCCTATATTTTAGAGCAAGTTAAGTCATCTAAGGGAGATGAGTTAGATCTAGAATATTTGGAGAAGCTTTATAGAATTCGGTGTCAGGGGGAAAGTTTTGTGAATGATGAACAAAGAGATGCATTCTCCAATGAAGTAATGTATGAAGGGTTCAGAGTGGCAGACTTTTTCGCAAAATATGTTGGATCTAAAGAATTAAAAAATGCTCAATTGAATTGCTTGAAGTCTTGGTGTCAGTTGATTGAAGTGTTGATTTCAAGAGATGAGTTTGATACCATTGGATTTGGAGTGAACAAGAGGGACTTTATTGCAGAAGTCTTCGAAGCAATCTTACCGAGAATCCATGATTTCCTTGAAACAGATATTTTGTTCTCCCAGGAATTGATTTCTCTAGCTGTCATGCTCTATGATCTTTATGATCATGAAGTATTGACACCAAAATTTGATGATGCATCTGTGGCCAATCAAAGATTAATTCCATTGTTTAAGACATGTATCAGTGGGATCTTGAACTCCAATTCAACCCCAAGCTTAAGATCTGATCTTTATGTTTTGTCGAATAGATTCTTATTGAGGATCGCTAAGGATAAGACGGTGAACGAATTGGTGTATTCATTCATTAAGTCTTTGGACAAGAGGTTCCTTGAAGTGGTATGCAACGATGCCATCTACTCCGAAGACTCTGCGAGAATTACCTCCATTTTGTTGTTAGATTCATTGGTGAGTTTAGCTCGCAGTAAAAACAGCAATTTCGTCCTAGAACATTTGATAAAAAATAATGCTCTCTTGTTTCTATTGGGTTCAATTAAGAGGACCGACGAGATGTTACAAGCTTGTAAGAAGGAGAATTCTGGAATTAGTTTGGCAACGTTGGTGTACGAATTGACTGCATTGAGAGCTACACTCTATCTTTTTATCAGAATTTCTCAGACAAAAATGGGAGCTCTTCAGTTGATCCAGGGTGAGTTATTGTCGTACTTGAAGGAATCAAGCTTTTTGTCGATTGATCCTGATATTGGTTTGGAAATTCGCATTGATGTTTCCTCGACACTCAAGAATATCAACATCCTGATGGTGTTAGATACACCAACCAGTTTGAATGACTTGAACGTCACATCTGAACTGAACCAAGACACGATCTCTTACTTTGAGTTCTTAATCCCCATTTTTCAATTGATTGTCGCAGTGCTATTGTCTATGGGACCAGCATACAAGCCTGGTGTTGCTTTGGCAAACGAGTTCCTTGCCAAGAGCCAGAAGTTGATTGTTGGTGTGATGAAGAGAGATTTCATTCTTGAAAGTTCTCAAGTAGAGACCAAGAAGCTTTACAAACCTGACAGCCAGTCACATAAGGATCTCAAAAAGTTGGTAGAGTTATTCACCATTCTTGATTCGTTATCCAAGGGTGAGGTTTCGCAGCCATATGGTTCATAGTGAATAGGTAGAGCTTATATAGAATATGAACTCAATTGGTTATACAACATAGATGATATATCGTGGGCTTTTTTCTTTTCTGTAGCCAGAATTAATATGTGTACAATATAGGGAATACCGCCTATTTTTGCACTAAGGACATTCTTTTCGTTATCATTTTTTTTTTGAAATTTAATTATATATCTCTAATTATAACTGCTGATTTATACGGTATACATCTTTATCTTCCGAATTTACAAGACTACGAAAAGTACAGAACATAATGTTGCGAAAAGTATACTTTTTTAAAAATCAAATCTAACTATCATAACTTATTGTACTTTTTTCTCTTCATTTACAACCATTCCCAAGTGATGTCGATTCTACCGAGAGATTCATCAGCCAACTGTTTGAAGGCACTTGGGGAAAAGTCCAAGTCATTGGTCTTGCACCCAGCGCATGCATCGACAACTGTGACATCAACAGAATTGCCGCCATAGAAGGCTCTGATCTTTTTCCCACACAAGGGGTTGTGGTTGGGATTACCATCAATGTTGGCGGCATTGTATTGATTAATGTCAATAGCAACAATGTAGTCATCGTTGGTACTGGTCCAGCCACAGGCACCCAAACCGGTGTCGTAATAGGTACCTTGACCGGAGTGGGAACCACTGCCAGAAGAGCTGGTAGAAGTAGATTCAGGTGTACTTGTCAGTGAAGTGGAAGTTGTAACAGCAAGTTGAGCATTAGGAGCACTGGCCGAAGTAGCGGTTGCAGCCTCATTGGTGGTTGTACCCTCAGTGGTGGTTGCAGCCTCAGTGGTAGCTTGAGAAGTGGTGTCAGGAACGCTCACATTTGCGTCCAAAGCAGTGGTAGTTGGGGAGGCACCACCAGCACCAGCAGTTGCTTTGTTGGTGACCCAGATGGTTTGGGTGACAATGACAGTATGGACTGCTGGAAGAGGAGCAGCCACGGCGTTGCAGGCAGCGAGAGCCAAAGCTAAGACAGAGGAAAACTTCATAATTTTAAAAGGAAAGTAAGCCACAAACTAATGTGAAGAAAGAATCTGTTCAGAGAGTAAGTAAATCAAAAGGAAAGAACAATAGTGGATCAGAGTAGAGTGTGAAGCAGCACCAGCAGGTTATCAAAGGAACGAAATACCAGTTGGCTAAAAATATAAGAAGGAATGACTAGAGTGAGCTATCGTCGATTTTAGCTTCAACAACAACGCTTGCCTCTTAACTTTAACAAGTAATAATATGGAATAACTTATTTTCCTTTTTCTGGCAAACAAATGAAGAGAAGCATCCGTCCTTTATATTTCATTTTTTCCACCTTCTGCCATTTTTTCCAGTCTGAGAAAGGGCTCCCCCTTGCGTCTAACCTGAACGAGCTGGCCACAAGTGCAGTAATAATAATAGTAATCAACAGTAATTGTTATTATCATTAAACACTATTGTTCAATGCCCCCTTTCCCATACTCGTATCAACATTCCCCCAGACATACTAAATGCTTAGCTTGGGCGTTGTACCTTCCACTAAGACCAAAATGGTGTTCCACCATTTTGCCCAATTGAGTAATGCTTCACCTGCTCCTTGACTGCGAAAAAATCCCCCCTGTAGTCTTTGTGGCTGGTTGCAAAGTTCCGTTACCGTATTTCGGTCGTTGGCGCGTGCCCCTCGTATGCAGGTGTGAAAACAACCAGCTTTCTGATTCGAAGGGGGTCCACCCTGAAACGAAATACGCCGTCTGTTAAGTGGGACAATACTGTTAGGAGGAGAATCCTTAGTTCCAAAGAGGAAGGTACTGTCTCACATAGGGGACAGGACGGGAGATCGGCATATGGGAAGGATAGTTTCTGGTTTTGTGAGCCGTTGTCTGATTAAAACTCGTTTCACCACCAGAAAAACGATCTGGGTTTCATCTGGCATCTATGACACTAAACCAAAACATTCCTACGAAGGGGGGGCTGTAACGCTTCCGGGTCTAGGTCCCTCTTCATCCACCGTATACTACAGAATGCTACTATTACAGATAGTTACACATGTCGCTATAGCACCGGATGGCGTAGTAAATGCTAATTTCTGGGAATAAGGTGTAGTAAGTACAGGGAAAAATTGAATTAGTTAATACCTATACGGTGTGGTAAGCATAGTTGAATTGTTTGACTTTGTGATGATGACTGGTTGGGAAGGTTTATATTATGTGGCGACTGAACATATATCACTGCTCAGTCGATGCAACTGTATGGGAACGCTGTTTCCAATTGGGTGAACAACCATTTGCTCTGGAAACTGGTTAATCCAACTGTCTTTGCTCTCAATCTCATATTCCGGTCATCGGTGACAAGAATACAGTAGCGGAATCCTTTTGCATTTTGAGCATTTAAAACCATCGACTTTGTACCGCTGCTATTCAGAATCTTGACATTCCATCCCTTCAAGAGCTTCTTGCCTATCTCGTCATGCTCACTCACAGCGTTCAATATTGTTTCATCGATGTTGGACCTCCAGTTACAATTGTTCTCCAATTCAGTGGTCTCATTGATATCCATAGCAACAGTACCATCGAACCTGAGAGGGACTATTTCATTGCTCAAAAATAACTCCCGGATGATGATAACAGATCTTGTGGCAGCATCTGCAATTGTAGCCTCTGTCGATTTTCTCAAGGTTCTCAATTCCTGGAAAACAATTAAAGGAATCAGGACCTTAATTACACCATTACGCACACATTTGAAAATCCGGCCACAATGCTTCAACCACAAATTAGCGTCTAATGTCATATAGGTGAGATGCGAATCCATACGATCTCCTAGATCACCTTCAAAATACATGTTGTTTGGAGACCATTCATCCGTTGGAGGTTCGTACGAGTTGAAATATTGTTGCTGTTGTTGAACTTGTTCTGACAGCAGTGAAGCTCGCTGCTGTTGCTGTTGCTGCTGTTGATGCGCAGCCACTTGCGGACCAAAATGTCTGGGGACATGATGCAGTTGACCATAATCTTCATTATCAAACTCTGAATCAGCATACGTGCCTTCGTCATCAACATATCCATTAAAATCATCAGCAGCGCTAAATTCGTAACCATTGTCGTCACTACTTGTTTGCTGATCGTTCCCTGAGGTGGCCACTTCTTTCTCCAGGAAGGAGAACCAAGCATCATTTATCTTTGCCGCTGAGCTCATGCTCTCCCCAGAAAGGTTCTCGGGACTAATAACTTGCAAGAAATTGTTTTGGACAAATCTTCCATCAGACAACAAGAACTCTTCTATCTGTGAAACCACATCTGGTATTTGACCAACCATCATATCGGTGTTCTTAAATACATGTTCTTCGAATCTGAAACCTTGCTCAGTCCTTATCAAACCAAAGTCATGATCATCAGCCAACACAATAGCCAACAAAAGAATACGAACAATTCTCTCATCGTTATCCCTCTCAATATTCATATTACGAGCACGATTTCCTACACCAGTCAGTTCGCCATTCATCCCCAAATTAGGCAAAACGGAGCTTGTAGAAGTGTTGAAAACAGGAGAAGTACCACAAGTTGGGAGATCAAAGATATTAGAATTCTTCACACCGGCAGACTCCAAATCGATAAAATCGCTTTTTGGAGCAATGACATCAAACCACAATGTACCCCAGCATTGCCACACTTCAGGGAGGAACTCCGCCTTAGCGAATGAATTCATGTAATTCTCCTGGCGTAAATAGTCAACCATCAATGCGTTTAATTTCTTATTTTTCATTACCACCTCTAAAACTGAATTCAAGTAATTTATAAACGATTGCCAAGGGAATAACTTTCTGAACATCCACAAGAACATACTCTTGGAATTGGGAAACTTATTTGTAGCTTGCCCAACGGCAATCATGAAATAAATCCACACTATAACATGTGGAGTAGAAGCTTGCTTAGGCCCAACCAAATAATGATTCAAAATGCGAATGGATAATTCTAAAACTGATTTGTTAATGTATTGTAGACAGAAAAACCAATCTCTTGGAGACAAAACCTCAGCAAAGACCATAGATCCCTCATTACTTGAAAGGAATTGTGAAATGTTACCATTATTCCCAACTCCAGGATTAGATTGCGTGCCACTGCCGGCGGTAGCATCTGGAATATCATCTATACCCTGGGATTCCGCTCGCGATTTCCTCTTCTTCTCTTTTTTATCTTTACGCTCACGGAGCGCTTCTGGTAATTCAAATATCTTTGCAAAAGGATTCTTTGCATCTCCAAAGCCAACCAAATGGTTAATGTTAGCAATTGCAAACAAAGGCCCCTTGTTAAACCAAAAATTCATTTTTTCGACGGAATTTAAGTTAACGTTTGCTGCTGCAACTGAAGGGGTGGCATTCCCACCCTGTTGGAAGTAATAAGGATTATGAGGTTCATGGATTTGAGTTATGCCTGTTGGAGTGTACAATTCTCTAGTGAAAAAGTTGTACCCATTTGAATCAGAACCAAACGTTATGCCATATCTTGTAACCAAGGCAATTCCATATTGTACTTGCGAGTCACGAATACCTCCTTCGTTACCACTTACACCGTTACCTCCAGTCATACTACTAGTTTGAGAGTTTGAAGAAGTCCCGCTATTGGAGGAATTTTGGTCAATAGTATGATGGTAGATAGTTAACAAAACCTTGTGGATCTTGATAAAATCAATAATGGGTAATTCTAATAGCAGTAGAATATTCCTTTGTGTGCAAATGTTTTCCACAACTAACCTAAGATAATGCTGGGTGGGAACAAATGGATCTCTGCAAATCACAGACTTTCCAATGTTAACTAAAGCTTCCAAGTTATCTTGCTGTACAGTACACATGTGGTAGTAGATTTTTCCATGACCATACAATGACTTCATAGCAACAGAGTACCAATGTTCAGCACTAACTTTCCAATCAATGAATTTGGAAGCATACAAAGCTATGGCCATCCGTGATAAATCACCTAATTTCTCCGACCACCAACCCTCCATTTCTAACATAGGGTCTGTCAAATTAGAAATTATAGTAAAGCAATACGCAATGAAACACGAACAAATTTCATGATCCTGGAATACATTCATGATATTCTTTAACACTTCAAGAAAACCAACAATACCATATACCCACATTCTTCTTGGAATCTTGTACAAGTCCACTATATTCTTACCTGTTTTGAATTGGATTTGGTTTGAAGAGGGTTTTAATGCATTGACGAGGAAATCGTAGTAATTATCCAATAAAGTAATGTTATGATGGTAAATGGTCCACAAATCAGACAGGAGTTCAGAAGTCTTAACCATTTGTTGCTGCTGCTGTTGTTGGGTCGGAGGAGAGCCACCGCTGATGCTGTTCGTGCTATAGGCAGCAAATTGGTTTAGCTTTAAGGTTATCTCAATGCAGTTCTTTTGGACAATTTCTTCATAATTCACAATATTCTTATATGTGACTTTTAACTTAGCTGCCAACTGTTGTTCCTGGTCAGTCATAGTTCTAGGCTGTTGCATTTGTTGTTGAATAGGAGGTTGCTGTTGCTTCTGCTGTTGAGAAGAGACATTTTGCAGTTGAACTTGTGTATGTTGCAGCTGTTGCCCGTATTCATACGCCGTTTTCTGGGACAGCGGCCTCTGCTGAGACAGCGGGGCGTTTTGTTGTTGCAGCTGTTGATTCTGTTCATTTTCCATCAATGCATTTGATTCCGACAGATCAGAGTTGTTCTGAATGGAAGATATGTTATTCTGATTCATATTTGGACTTGAAGGCAATTCAAAGGAAGACGGTGTTGGAGTTTTCATTGCCATGTTTTGCACATATGGCTGGGGAACATTTCTACGAGCCATTCTAGACAGCTGCTGTTGTTGCTGTTGTTGTTGTTGTTGCTGATGCTGTTGCTGCTGTTGCTGATGCTGTTGCTGTTGTTTATTCTGGGAAGAAGGTGATTGAGGAATCGATGACTGCATTGACATGGGAAGCTGCAATGGGTTTGGAGTACGCTTATTAGAATTTGTAAGCATGTGTCCTGAACAGCTGTTTTGACGTTTCTGCTGAGTGCTTGAGGGTACTATAGTACTACCTGATTCAACAGCGAATGCGGAACCAGAATTGGAGTTGGAGGTATTTTTGTTGTTACTAATATCGTCGAGATTAACGTTGCTACTGCCAGTGAACCTTATTCCAGATGATTTTTCTGCAGTGTTGGAAGACTTATGTTCAAGCGCAGTGTAATTCATAGGAGAGGAACAGTTGCAGCGAGAGGTAACACAGGGAGAAAGACTTGAGGATCCCGAATCAAAGAAATCAAGTCGCTCAACAAACAATATGCAACTCCAACAACACAGAGTGGAAAGACTCTATCAATCAATTACCAAAATCTGGTGTGGCACCTTGGAACGGCTTCTAAGGCAAGAAATACACGCTCAATTGCAGCGTTGTCGATAATGCGCAGAATCAAGCAGCCTTTGGCGGTGTTGTCCACTGAAATGCCAATGGTATTGATTGGTGGTGGTTCAAACTAAAAAAAAGCTCCAGACAGAGTGTTCTAGCGCATGAAAAACCTATGGTGAGGTTCTTCTCTAAGAATGCAAGTAATGTAACGCGGATACCTCTACCGGTGTTGTCTGCCCCGTCACTTAGCAAGTTGGGGTCGCTGATAGCTAAACAACGCTTTCTTCTAGGAATAGGGAGCGTTGACTTACAGTGTGAGTGTGTCCAGTCCTAAAAAATTGTGTGCTGGAAGATCACCCGAAATTCTACAAGCATATTCGTACCTCGACCGGTGCCACTTTGGCCCAGCGCGACCTTTTGACTACATAATGGATGGATCGAAATCCGCGCAGTTGGGGGAGGTGACTTCGTCGGGATTACGGGGGTGAATTTATGGATGGAAATTGTACTATGTATGGCATATGTCATTGTACGTCCAATATATTATTATACGGTATGTATTGCCGCAATTGGACCAGGCTGAGGGCAATAGTGGGAGGATAGGGCGGAACCATAATAGGGGACGAAAGGAGGAGAAGTGGACTCTTAGTAATGTGGCTTACTATAGCGATTTGTATACACAAAAAGTAGGGGGAAAACGGTGTACTTTTAATATGGATCCGTGGGTGGGGGGACATTAAGGTTTTGGTTGTGTTGCTTGCCAGCTGTCGATCTACATCATCATCATAGATAGTGGACTGAGCTACTGCATGGCAACACATTTTAAGTTTACCGATATAACTGTCCTATTCAATGGATAAGAGTGAGATGCTAAGTGCGAATTGGTTTAATGTGGGAGGTTGTGTGTGTATCAGTGAGGTTTAGATTTGTAAGTGAAGAAGATATTTTACTTACATTTATTGCTCCGATAAATCCTTTAGCCGCACACAAAACGTAAATCTTCAAATTGCAAATCCCGATGTATCCCTCTTCTCACATGTCAGTGCCTGTGACGACAACATACAGATGTAAAGACACCATTGCAATGGGGAGTTGGGATCGTTTTTCATCAGAAAACTACATTACGTTATGTAGTCCGTACTATTCCTTGCTGTAGGCTTTGCCAAACATCTCTACCTCAAGTTACCACTCTGAAAACGTTGGTTCCTTAATTATTAAGTCATTTATTACATCTAAATATAAGAAAGCTGCCTTAAGTCCCGTATAAGAAATTTCTCGCCAACATCAAACAGGGAATCATTAGACCCCAGAGTTCGAGATTATATCCCACCAGTTCATAAACAACAGGAAGCGCCAAAAGACACCATGTCATCACGCATAATGTGACACGACATTGCTCGTAATAAAACAACTTTTAACACTTAGGAAAAACCTCGAAATCTAACGTCCGTGAAATAACCCACTAAGTTCAACAAAACTAATACATCATAATAAATATCAAAGCTTGGATATGGTCGAAAAATAATACTAAACAATCCACAACTAGCTTAGTTCTTAGACTTCTTCTTTGGTCTCAATTGGTTAGAGTGACCACACTTTCTCTTTCTGCAGTTGGTGGCTCTTGGGGGCAATCTAGCGTAACACTTACGGCAGATAGCCTTGTCACACTTGTACTTGGAAGCCAAGACCTTCAAGGATGGATCAATCATTTTCTATGTCTGCTTGTTAGATGCTTAAGAGAAGGTATAGAAATTTCAACTCAAAAGTACTTTTCACTCTTTTTTTTGACAAAATTTTCCATCCTCTGGTGCTATTGTGTTCGCGCACTGGCGAATGTAGGTTGCTTTCCCAAAGTGTAGGGTAACACATTTTGGAAGCGCCCATTATTGTTTGTGTAACAAAAAGATGCCTTATTAAAGAGGATGAAGGCAAATACTCGATCACGTGATTCATACTATTCTGTAAGTGTCTATTTTTCTGTGGTATCGAGTGGTAAACTTCTCGTCACTTTCTTTAGAT
This sequence comes from Lizanozyma gosingica, assembly GCA_030463055.1. Lineage (NCBI taxonomy): Eukaryota > Fungi > Ascomycota > Pichiomycetes > Serinales > Debaryomycetaceae > Lizanozyma > Lizanozyma gosingica. Next base: position 53,800 of record JAKVQZ010000054.1, on the reverse strand, counting down.
CACACGTGATGGGATTAGGGTTTATACCTAAGAATAGTCAGTTTTTCAGAATTAACCCAGTCTTTTCTTATCGGTGCCAAATATCATACTAATGTACCAGACTACAAAAGTGTGTTCCTATTCCCACTTACTACGTTATGATGTAGGATATTGTGGGTAACAGAGTAATCAATACATTGTAATAATATTTTGACTGCCCATTGTAGTTCAGTCAAACGTTTAATTCCCCTCTCTATAAATGAAAGAGCATTAATTATAGGTACTAATACTTTCAGTTGAAGCGGACCCTTGGCAACTCAGCATTTGTTATCATCTGGAATCCACTCAACTAAGAAAGTGGGCCTCTTCACGTCCATCTCTTAGGCATTGAACATGTTCAAATGTCGCATTTTGGTAAAATGTCGCACGAACTTTGCTAAGGCGTAAACGGAAATATGAAAACACTGTATAACTTTCAACGACATAGAACTGATGTGGATTCGACTTAACCTGCTTGATCTAGGTACAGTAATCTATCGCCAGCCAGAGCAATAAACCTCAATGGAGAAGAAATCTGGAGTAGGGGATGGTACTGATCCATCAGGCTTAAGCAATAAGCGGACAGATCTTCAGATGGCCGACCACATAGAAGAAAACCCACAGGTGACTCCACTACCTACTACACAATCCACAATGGAAGACATCACGACCCAAGCAGTTACGGAAAACACTGATACAGAAGTACCTCATGAACAAATTGTCGCTGAACAAATAAACGAGTCACATTTTATTTCCACAAAGCATGATCTTCCAACTCATGAAATTGGATCAACCACACCTGAGCGTTTAAATTCAAGTCGCATGGAAGCAGATTTGCCAATTGCATCAACTGAAAGTAATGTCAAAGAAGTTCTTACAAATACCGAAGGACTGGTTGCGCAACAAACAAATATTCCTGATGGAGCTATTGCAAGTCTGGCATTACCAACAAACATCCCTTCCAAAACTGGAGAAGATGTCAACACATTAACTGTCGCTCCATTCACAATGAACGAAACAGTACCAATTCATGAATTGAAAGCCCTTTCTGATCTGTCAGAAAAACTTGATAGGGTGACTTCTTATTTCAACATTGACAAATCCCTTATTCCAAGTATTTCTGACGATTTCCTCGATGTCTTACTAACAAAATCTTCCGAAATTGAAAGGTTACGTTCAGACTTGAATTTTGTCCAATTAAACATGGAGAAAATAACCAGTATACACCAAAAGAAGTTCTCAGAAATGCAGCACTCCTTGAATTCTCAGGCTGATAAGGTGCAGAGTCTTCTAGTTGAGAATGAACTGCTTTTGCTGGAAAAAAATGATGCATTGAAAGAATTATCCCAATCAAAAGATAAATCTTACAAGTTACAGGATCGTGTAAATGAGCTTGAAAGAAAAGACGTTAAAGCTGTTTCAGAGTTTTCACAACTAATGAGTAGCAACCAGAAGGAAATCTTAAACTTAAACGAATCAGTCAACAAGCTTACTAAAACTAATATTGAACAGAACACCAAAGTTAACGAACTTGTGAAGGATCTTAATGAAATCAGAAACACAAATTTTGACCTCAAATTGAGTTTGACCAAGCTGGATAACGAAAGAAAGTTCTTTAAGGAACAAAACTCCTGGTTTGAGACCGAATTGACGAAAGCTCAATCCAAGTTAACTGAAATTTTGAAAAAAAGTGAATCTGATTATTTATCTTCAGCTCATGAAATAAACTCGTTAAAGAATTCTAACGATTCCTTACGTGCCCAATTAGAAGGTGAAAAAGAACTGACAATTGCACTTACAAAGAGCTTAGAAGAGAAATCATCAGCTCACTCGAAACTTGAATCATCTTTTTTGTTGGAAAAATCTAAATTTGAAAGAGCTTTGGCTAACAGCGATGAATTAGTTGAATTATCAAAAATCCAAATAGCCCAAAGAGAGGAAAGAATCGAACAGTTGGAAAACTACGTTGGTGATTTAAAGAACACAATCAGTGAGACCGTTACCAAGTTAGAAGTTGAGTTGAAGGATAAGACTAATGAGAACTCTAAATTAAAAGAGAAATTACGCTATACTCAAGAAGCATTAGAATCTGAATTACACAAAGAAACTCAGTTGCCACGTCTAGATTCTAATACAGATTTATTAATTAATGAACTGGGTATAAATCTTGCTTCATTATATTCTGATTACAGTCAACTTAAGAAGCAACTTGTTCTTGAGAAATCACAAAAGAATACCCTTCAACAACAGTTGACGCAATTTGTTCAAGAATTGGAATCAAAGAAACCCACTATTGCTAGCTACCAGAACCAAATTGCGTTCTACAAAGCTGCATACAACGAAACGTTGGGTAAGGTTGAATTAATTAGTTTTGAGAAACTCGAACGCGAAAAGGAGTGCAGCAAGTTGAAATTTAAACTAAACGATTTACAATCCGAAGCAAACTCGTTGAAGATATTATCCAAGGACTTGGGCAGACAATTGTGCTACTATTTGATACATTCTAAAATAAGGGAAGATGGTGACTCGCCATTAACGCCTTCTGAAAGAAAGGCTATAGATGTGATCCTAAAGAAAAGTGGAGTTAAAGATGATTCTATCTTGAACGGTTTCCACAATCAATCCGATACAGATGAATTAATTTCAAGCAGATTAGTTGAGTTTTCTAGCATCGTCGAACTTCAAGAGAAGAATGAACAATTGTTAATGGTGTCTCGTCAGTTGGGCCAAAAGCTCGAGTTGAAGGAATCAGAAAGGGACACAATTGAATCTGAAGCTATAGAAGAGGCTAAGGAAGCCATTTTGACATTAGAAGGTGAACTCCAAAGTACTCAAGTGAAATTAGAAGCTGTAACGAAGGAAAGAGATGCCATTAAGGACATTCAAGGTGGTGATATGAACGGCTCAAACTATTCGAACGGCTATGAAGTTAAGCATCTCAAGCAACTTAATGATGACTTGAAGACGCGCTTGGCTGATACAGAGAAAACACTAAAGGAGGTAGAGGAGCAATCGAAAACCGCTGTGTCTACACTTAATGACAAGTTACGTGACGCTCTTAATTGTAAGAATGACTTGAAATTACAACTCTCCAATATGAAGCATTCTGTCGAATTAGCTGAAGCTAAATTCACTGGTTTGCAGAAGTTATTAGACAATTCTCGCTTGGAAATCACTCAATTGAAAAAAGATGCCGAGTTCTGGAAATCTCAAGCATCCAAACAAGAAGATTTACTCTTAACTAAGCTGAATGAGTTAAGAGATCTTGAACAAAACTCTGCTATTAGCCAAATCAAAATTAACAGTTTGACGAATGACATCAAGATGAAATCTTCCTTAATAGACTCAACCCAAAAGGATGTTGATTTATTAAGAAAGGAGAAGAACCAGTTAAATGAATTTGTTTTAAATCTACAATCACTCTTTAGAGAAAGTGAGGCGTCAACTAAAGATCTTACTGAAAGGTTGAACCGCTCAATTGAGAATTATCAACACTTGCAGGAGAAGTTAACAGATAGAGAAGAGAAATTATTATTGATCTCCAACCAATCAGAATTGGCTTGGAAGGCTCAAAATGCCAAGTTGGAGCAGGTAAATGAATTGAGCCAGAATCTCTTGGATACGAAGAGCAGTTTGAAAAAGAAGGAAGCGGAAGTGGGGATATTGAATAACAAAATCAATGAGCTTCTTACACAAATTCAAACGGAAAAGAGCAGGAAACAACTGTCGTTTATGTCTTCATCAACTTCCACAAGTGACAGTGAGAAAACTCGATTAGTGGTCGAATTGGAGCAGACTAAGGAAGAATTGCGAATCGCTGAAGCTCAAGCAAGTGAGATGACGAATATTGCAAAGTCTGCAGAAACTGCTCTTTCTAATGCTACCAAGACTTTTGAAGCTTATCGTGCTGAGCATGATTCTAAGTACAATGAATTACTTAGAGAAAAGGTATCTCTTGAGGATGAAATTACAGAATTTGAAAAGACAAACCAAGATCTCAAAAGGGAAGTGCAAGACACTGATTCCAAGTACTCGGAGCAGGTGTCTCGTTTATATTTGGAATTAGATGCAGCAAACAAAAAAGCTGTTGCGTATGATCTGTTGCAAAAGGAATCCGAAACAAGGCTTGCTTCTTTGAACAAGGAGATAGAATTGCAAGCAAACATACTTCACGAAACACAGAGCAAATATCAGTTAGAATTAAGGGCTAAAGATGTTTTGAATCAAAAGGTTGCTGATTTGAATGAGGCCATCTTGAAGTCTCAGACCACTATTAATGGCTTAAATGGTGAATTAGAAAAACAGAAAGCAATCTTAGTTACCAAAGAAGAAGAATACATTCAAGAAAGCGATACAATTAAGAATGAATTGCAGGTAGCTACTGCTCAATTGCAAGATTTTAAGCAACAGAATACTATTTTGATGAACCAGTTAGAGGTTACAAGTGGAAAGAATACTGGTTCCACCAATGGGAAGGTGTCTGATTCGTCGTCGGTGGATGAATTGCGACAGGTTATTTCATACTTGCGGTCTGAATCTCAGAGTGCAGAAGCAAGAGCAATTGGTGCTATTGAAGAAAAGACGAAATTGTCGCAAAAAGTTCATCATTTGAGTTCCGAATTAGATGTTGCTCAAAGCGAGTTGGTGAAGCTCAGATCATCTCACTTTGAAACTTCTGATATTGCCAAGCAACATGAAAAGTTGAAGGAACAGTTGGAACAGTTAAATATCTTACGTGAGAGCAATATTACCTTGCGTAATGAAAATGCACAGAATTTGCAAAAGATTAAAGAATGGGAGTCTCAAACCAAGAAGGTACAAGAGGATTTAGCACCATTGCAAGCCGAAGTTAAAAAATTGGGAACTGAAATCTCTGTTAGAGATCAACAAGTACAGTTGGTATCGGAAGAAAATGAAAGATTAAAGAACAAATTGAACAATTCCAAGGCACAGATTTCCACGATAAGTAGCCAACTTGAAGAAGCTCATGCATTGGCCAAATCGTCGCCTGTACCACAACCAGTAGAAGGAACAACTGTCGAAGGCATTGCTTCTGGTTCTCCAGTGCCCACAAATGAACAGGAATATGAGGTATTGAAGCAGAAATACAACAACATTAGAGACAAAGCGAATGCCAAACTTCAATCGCAAAATGAGAGAATCAAATCATTAAGCGAATCTATTACCAAGTTAAAGGAGGAACTTGAAAAGAAGGAGGCTCAACAAACTGATGTACAGGCGTTGTCTGAGGAGCGCAGCAACCTTCAATTGCAATTGGAACAAATCAAGCAAGAAAACGCAACTCAGAAAGAGCAATTGAAGTCATCATTGGAAAAAGAGAAGAAACAAATAGAAGATGCACTCAGATCAGAGTACGAAGAGAAATTGGCAAAAGCTCAAGTACAAACAGAATCCTTAGGAGTGGATTCTGAAGTCTTAAAGAAGATTCAAGAGGAAGGCAAGAACAAAATTGAAGAAGTAACGAAGAAGTATGAGGTCAAGTTAAAGGATTTGGAAAGCCAAATTCAGGAGAAGGTGAAGCAAGCTAAGGAGGAGAGTAAGAAACAAACAGAAAAGCTTTATGAGATGAAAATGAAAATGTTAAACAAGAAGCTTGAGAGATTAGGTGGCGATGCCAATGGTAGTTCCAACACAACGTCGACGCCTCCTTCTAAACAGCAACAGCAGCAACAGCAGCAACAACCACACCCGCCTGCTAATGCATCTGCTTCTTCTAGTGGAAATGTTACCTTTGGCGAATCTCACTTTGGTAATGCTCAGTTTCAACAACCATTCAATATTCCTCCAGCATTCAAGCCGAATGCTCCTGGTGCCCCTGCATTTGGAATGGGAGTTAATCCGTTTGCCCAAGCAGTGCCCTTCGGAAATGGCAGTCCATTTACATTTCCTACTGGCATCAACTCTACGCCAATTACGATGACGACCATGACACCGCAAGCAACTCCCGCGAAACCGTTGGAAGGTTTGGCTCAGCCTCTTATTAATTTGACACCTTCTGAAGGAAACAAGCCAAAGGATCTGTTGGGGTCTCAGTTCACGGAGAATACTCTTACGGTTCATCTCCCTAATACTGAAAATGACAGAAAACGGTCAGGTGAATCTGGAGCCAATCAACAAGGCCAGCAGAAGAAGCCACATACGGAAAAGAACTAATAGTGAAGTATGTAATGGATGTGTTTATATTAACATGAATGTATTATAATATATAAGTATTGGAAATACGTAATCTTATTATTCTTATTATTTTTAATAATATTGCTATTATTATGATACCAGACGTATAAATCAGTTATGTTACTAAAATGCTACTAGTTAATTCAACTCTTTGTAATATTAGTAGTTTAATGAATATATACGTCGCAAATAAATAAATATGATCACTTGAGCTCAACTACACAACTGGGCCAGCAGCCTTAACGTTTTCAGTGCATTGGTCAGCGTAGGTCTTGAAGTTCTCTTGGAACTTAGAGGCCAACTTAGTGACTTCAGTCTTGAAGGAGTCGGTACCTTCGGTCCAGGCAGCAGATGGGTTCAAGATCTCGCTAGGCACGTTAGGAACGCTCTTTGGAATGTTCAAGTTGAAGACTGGGAATTGTTCGTATTCGGCGCTGTTCAATTGGCCTCCGTGGATGGCATCCAAAATGGCTCTGGTGTACTTCAATGGACATCTCTTGCCACCCTTGGAAGCAGAGGCTCCGACCCAACCGGTGTTCAACAACCAGGCGTTGGCCTTATGTTGGGCAATCTTGTCAGCCAACTGTTGTGCGTATCTCATAGGGTGCAAGACCAAGAAGGGTTGACCGAAACAGGCGGAGAAAACAGCCTCTGGTTCGGTGACACCTTCCTCGGTACCAGCCATCTTGGAGGTGTAACCGGAAATGAAGTGGTACATCACCTGATCGTAGTTCAACTTGGAAACTGGTGGGAGAACACCAGAAGCATCACAAGTCAACAAGATAATGTTGGAAGGATGGGAGTCGATCAAACATGGGATCTTGGCGGAAGGAATGTAGTCAATTGGGTATGCACATCTGGTGTTTTCGGTGATCGAAGAATCGTTGTAGTCGACAACCTTAGTGTCAGGGTTGTAGACAACGTTTTCCAAGATGGAACCAAACTTGATGGAGTTGAAGATTTCGGGTTCCTTCTCAGCAGACAAGTCGAGACACTTGGCGTAACAACCACCTTCGATGTTGAACACACCGTTGTCGGACCAGCAGTGTTCATCGTCACCAATCAACTTTCTGTGGGGGTCGGCAGACAAAGTGGTCTTACCAGTACCGGACAAACCGAAGAACAAGGTGACATCACCCTTTTCTTCACCAACGTTACAGGAGGAATGCAAGGTCAAAACCTTGTACTTGATGGGTTGAATGTAGAACATGACGGTGAAGATACCCTTCTTCATTTCACCAGCGTATTCGGTACCCAAGATTACCATTTCCATATCCTTGAAGTTGATTTCAACAGAAGTGTTGGAGGTCATACCCTTGGTGTGAGGGTTGGCAGGGAATTGACCGGCGTTGTAGATGGTGAAGTCAGGTTCACCGTAGTTTTCCAATTCTTCAGCAGTGGGTCTGATCAACATGTTGGTCATGAACAAGGCGTGGTAGGCTCTGGCACAGATAACTCTGACCTTGAGTCTGTATCTTGGATCCCAACCGGCGAAAGCATCGACAACGAACAACTTGTCTCTGGTTCTCAAGTAGTCCAAAGCTCTGGCACGAGAGATCTTCCAAGTCAATTCGTCAACTTGCTTGTTGACAGGACCCCACCACACATCGTCCTTAGAAGTTTCTTCTTCGACAATTCTCTTATCCTTAGGAGATCTACCGGTCTTCTTACCGGAGTAGGCCATCAAGGCACCAGTAGCGGAGATGGTAGTACCCCTTTCGGCCAAACCGTCTTCGTACAAGGTGGCAGGAGAGGCATTGTGTCTGATCAAAACGTCTTCTTTCAAGCTCAATTGTTCCACCAAGGGGTCTTGGTTAGATCTGATGGTGGGGTGACCACCAAAGTTAATGGATGATTCAACTGGAGGAGCCATGGTTTTTTTTATTAAACTTCAGTTGTTACTGGTGTTTGTCTGATGTGGACTGGACTAGTAACTGACAATGAGTCTGGTTAACCAAACAAATTACTCTTGCTACAAGGGGGGATACACCAGTTTATATACTGCTGGTGAAGATGAAATATTTGATACCGTGGGGTGAAACTCACACACTCCTAAACCCCCAAATCGCCGAGCTCCACTTCTCGGAACAGTGGTAAAAATACCAGAAAAAAAAAATTAAAATAATCATTTAACAATAAGATAAGAGCGTGATTATAGCCCTTTCCTTTGTGCCAGAGTAGCACATAGTGAGGAAGCTGGCAACTCTTAGGCTCAGCAATTAAAATCGCCATACAGATTCGGATGCAATGATGGAGGAAATGCCACAAAGCTGCCCCGCAAAACGCCCTATGGCCCTTCCATCTCTCCATTACTCCGTGCGACCAGAAGAAAAATCTGGGGTAAAGACAGCGACGGTGGGCGCAAGTAGCACAAAACCCCTTTTTTCGTTACCGTTTTTCAGGGAAAACACGGAACAACGGGGCACAGAACACCCGGTGAGTTCCGTCACTGCCATTTTCAACGCCAAACTGGAGTACCCGGGGACACTCGCGAGAAGCAGGCCAGCAACCGCCGGGGGAACGGAGGGGCAATCTTGTTTCACGTGATATCAGTATACCCAATGCGGGTTCTTCCGTTGTGCCGACTAAGTAGTTTGAATGGATGGAGAGAGGAGGATGAAGACTTGCAGGGAGTGTATGTGGGTAGGTGTGACGCATTAATTTAAGTGTAGACTGACAGTTCCATATAGAGAGAGGCTAAGGTAACTTAATGGAAAAAAAAGACAAATACAAAGGTGAGGTAAAGGTGTGATCAAAATAGAGTTTTGGAAATTGGATGATAATCACAGGTAAGATGATGAAATATTAATCAAATGATTAATCAAATGACAAAATCTCTTCCACCAATACGAAAGAAGGTGATATTGTTCTTAATTACGTGAATTGAATTAAAATTAATACACTGCAACCATAACTTTATCCATTATATAGGGTGATACGACTAGGCGTGATTTATTTCCGATATCATCAGTCCTTTCCATGCATCTACTTAATGCCATACACAGTAAACTGTAGGATGATCGGTGGCTGGAAGATTTTCCCCGAATTAATCACTTTTCTTCCAAATGTATATATCTGTGGGAAGAAAACAGCCGTTTCGGTGGAACTGCATACAGAGTTCTAACCCTATGAATAGTAAATACACTCTAGATCATAGTTTGGGGTACAAATGCCAAAACACCATATTCCTCTTTCAATATCTCACCACCAACTCTCTCTCTCAGGGACACAAAGTTCCAGGAGATGGGCATTGTTGATCTCTGGGATATCATCAGCGATTCCGAAGCTCAATTGGGCAGAACCTCGCTTTCCCAGTTTGTAGTGGATCATTACCGCACCAACACCTCTCCTCCTCGCGTGGCCATAGATGGGAACCTTCTACTCTTAGGGTCTACCAATACGTCAATTGCGCCAGAAATTCAACAAAGAGTCACCGTCTTCAACTTTGTCGCCAAATTGTTGGCGCTTACAGGTCTAGGGGTCTCGTATGTCATAGTCTTTGACGGTATCTACAAGCCATACAAACTACGTCATGGAGATGATAATCACAGGCCCTATCACCATCTCAACGATTACGACCAATTGCGCTCCTTGTACTTACACCACAACTCTGCAACAGAATCCTTGGGTGAAGTAGGCTACCCCTTGATCGATGAAACCATTGTCCAGTTGCAGAATTTGGGAATCCAATATGTGTTCTGCCCAGCTGAGGCAGAGGCCCAGTGCGCCTTATTTCAACAGAAGAATATGGTGGACTACATCATCACCAATGATAGTGACTGCTTTGCCTTTGGTGCCACCAAGGTCCTCAGAAACATGGCCAGAGAAGAAAGTAATGATGAATATAGCGTAACAATATTCGACATCACCAAACACCAAACTTTGGACCGCAATACCTTGATTTACTTAGCATCTTTGAGAGGCGGGGATTACTCTGAGGGAATACGATCATTGGGCAGCAAACGGTCATTTTCCTTAGCTACTGCAAGCCGTCAGCGGACTGCTAGCTTTATTCATTGCTTTGTCGACCTGAACGGAGACATCAGACCATCGGATGTCCGAGATTCCTTGGTATCAATTTTTTCAGACGAGTTATTGCATTATATCGAGAGCAACGCTAAACAAATCTTTGGTATGAATTTTATTCCTAAAGTGTTGGAAATCTCTCCTAACTTCCCCTTATTTTATTTGAAACCATTAGTGGTCGAAGAGGATCTACATTTTCGCCCAAACAGTCTCAGTACCGCTAGTATTGACGACGAACGCCATTTCCATTTGAGCTCCAAAGTATCCAATTATCCCATGAAGTATTTTGTGGTAAAGTTGATGCAAATGCTGTTAGTTCAGGAATATCTCCAAATCACAAGGGATAAATTCATTGGCTTGATTCCTTGTCTTATGGTGAAATACGATGAAGAGAAAATTAGACAAACGTTGGACATCCCCAAGAGAAGCAGATCCCCTGTAAGAAAGACAGAGGCCACGGTGTCTACTTCCATTGGATCAAATGATTCACATTCAATAATGCCATCGTCTCTGAAATCACCAACCCGAGGTAACTATGTTTGGATACCTAGAGTCATTATTAATTACTTCAACAAAGGCATGGTTACCAAATATGAACGACAAAAATCACCAAGCAAACAGAGTACTACTCTTGATCAGTTTAAGCAGTTTTCACCATCGAAGAGCAAAGGACCAAGTTTTGATCTACTGGAATTTGGAGGAACTAAAATCCCCCAGTTGACTCATTCTCGTAGTGATTTATCGTATTCTCCCAGAAAGAAGAGACAAACACAACCAGTGTTTTCAAGCTTTTCTTCACCAACTCGCTCGCCCAAGAAGAGAGTGAAAAAGGGCCAAATTCTCCCTGGTCAAAAATCTGTGGATTTATTCTTTCAGAAACTTGATGAATCACCCACAAAAAGTGTACTGAAAGAAGTATATGTTGACAACGAAAGGCTAACTCCAAAGAGAAACACAATCCAAAAAGCTTTAAATACCGTTCCACCAAATATAAAAGCTATAGAAGTCTATGATACATCTGTTGAAGAAGAAAACCCGTTCTTTGTTCCCAGTGATGATGACAATCTTAATAAAGAATACAATACTTCAATGACAGCTGTCGACGCGACTGCAGGAACCTCAGTTCAGCCATTAACAGTGATAGAAGTCATATCTTCAGATACAGAAAATAAATCGTCTTGCAAAGTTCCGAGCCAAACAAAGAAGAATATTGGTACTGATAAGCATATTACGGAATCCCCTCCCATTCGTGCTTCAAAAGCTACTTCTCTCACAGAGAACTTATTACATTGGAGTTCGGATGAAGAAATGACACAATAACGCCATAGGCTATAAATATCACTACTACTCGCTGGTACCCAGTAATACCCAAAAGTCTTTGAGAATTATTGCCGAGATTAATGTTATAAAATTATAATCATCTACTGTTGCAATATAATCAAATGGAGTATACTTAATTTTTAGCGGGGCTACCATGTATGACGCGCTACCGAAACTGAACAAGACGTTTCTCGTAGTGTGACGTTTAATGGTCAAAGTTGTTTTAATACAATCACTAACTGCTTTCCTCCGATTCTCTACCAATAGTTGTTTTAGAAAGATCGCATCAGAAATGACCCCTTCTAAGAGGATTTTTGACGGTGCAGATTTGCAATATTTCAAAAAGTCAGTGGCATTCAAAAAACTCCATGATCTGATCAATGAATTGCTAGAAAAGGTGGAAGGGTTACTGGTACCCCACAATGGGCTTGATCTCTCAATTGTTTCTCGGAAGACCCCAATTCATGGTACGTCTACACATGTACTAGAGCACGAGTCGTTTGGTGTTGAGGAAGGGTTTGGCACGGAAACTGATTTTCTGAATACTTGCGACAACCATACTTTCAAGCTAGTGGTTACAGCGCTTGCCAGATTCAATCAATACATCGATGAGACTCCTCCACTTGAAGGGCCTCGGAGATTCGGTAACTTGGCATGCAAAGACTGGCACAGGAAGATTGATCAGGACAACTATTTAGAGGAGAATCTTAAGAATCCTTATGTGGATGATATGGTGTACTATTTGAAGAACGCTTTTGGTTCGCCTATACGTCTTGACTTTGGAACTGGCCATGAGCTATCCTTTCTTGCGTTCATGGGCCCAATCATTGGTGAGCTTAATGGGGAGGAACTTCTCTACATTTTCTCCAAATATTATGACGTTGCCAGAAGGTTGATTGTGGATTACAATTTGGAACCAGCAGGATCCCATGGAGTCTGGGGATTGGATGACCATTTTCACTTAATATACATTATCGGAGCAGCCCAATTCCAGAAAAAGAGCCAAACTTCGTCAGTCATTCCGCTGGTACAGAATGTATTGACGGCACAGGTGATAAACTCTTATAGGCTTACAAACTTGTATGTGAATGCCATAGCATTTGTATTCAAGATTAAGCTGGGGCCGTTTAAGGAACATTCTCCAATACTTTACGATATTCACACCACTGTCTATCTATGGACTAAAGTACTCAAGGGTTTACTTCGGATGTACGAAGTTGAAGTGTTTAGTAAGTTTCCTGTGGTTCAGCATTTCTGGCTTGGCAATTTGTACTCATGGACGGATGCGGAAACTGGCCAGCCATTACCAATTAACGAACCTACTGGCGAGGAAACCATTGAAGAGGAGAAGGAGAGCAAAACTCCTAGAATTAGAGAAGGCAGCGGTGTCCATACCACGAAATCAAACATATCCATGACTGCTGCTCCATGGGCCATCGGTAGTGGTGGCGGTGGCTATAAGCAAACACGTCTACCTGAGGAATTCACAAAGCGCACGTCTTATCGAAGACAAATTGGGTAGGGTCAAAGTTCAATTAATCTATATTGCGTTGACTATGACCTGGTTCGGAAATTAAATGCGGTACGACACAATGGACAGGTCGAACCTCCAGATGATTTGAACCATTTGTAAAGACAAGCCGCGTGGAACTTATTCAGACACGTGGAACAAGTCTTAGAGGGTAAGGAATGATCTTGGTGCAATATCGAATAGCAAATAGCACATTCTTCAAAACCCGAGAAATGGTAGCTAACGTTCTTGTTGAATGTTCCAATTGCTTCCAAAACTGAACCATTGGTTAAGGAGATAATTCTCTGGGATGCAAGTAGCCAAGCTTTCCATTGGTTTTCATTGACACCTAATCTCAAAGGACCATCGACTGTGACGTTTGCAAGCGGATACGACTTTGGGATCTTAATAATCATTTCCATGGTCTGTTCATCAATAACATAAGTGGATTTGATTTCGTTTGTCACCTGATTAATCTTTAACAGCATCAAGTCATTAGTTAGCTTTTCTTTAGACTTGTTAACCTCATCAAAAATCTCTTCTATCAAGATTGGAGAAATGTGCTTTACCGTGAAATTCTCGATTTTGCTCTTCAATTGACGATCGCGAATACAATTCAACCACGATTGAGTCAGAGATCCCAAGTACTTTAAGCATAGGTAAAACAAATGGTACAAGAGAGCACTTGGATCCAACTCCAAATCATCATTTAATATGTCGTAGTCCTCAACTTCCAAAACTCCAGGTTTTGTTAAATCCACATGGAAAACAATGAAGTCCAATAATTTCTGAAGTTCGTTTTCAACTTGCAAGATGTAGGAATTCCGAATTGAATAAGTAATGTCCTTAAAATGATCCAAAAGGAGTAACCAACTCCACAAGTATTTCCCGTATGTAATCGAGTCATACGTTGTGATGCATGCGAGTAACTGAGCAGGCAACTTGGCCTCAATAGGTGACTTCTCTTCCCCTAAGGACGATTTTTGTAGTTGATATTCAACTACAAATTCTTGCTGCTCATGCAAAATGTAATCATGCAATAAGAAAGTACCAATCCTTTGCAATGCCGACGTATGTCTCAGAGTTACTAAAGAGTACAAGTTATCCAAACTAGCGCTAATCATCTTGATCGTAGGCTTTTTAATCTGAATAACTCTCTGCAATGCTCCGTAGCAACTAACAACTGCTTGGTTATTTAAAGATTCGTCATGCAATTGTATGTCTTTGTTGATCAAGATTTCCAATAACTCATTGTAACCCTCTTCAAGTTCCCCAACTTTAATAATCTCAGTCATTAACTTGAAGGTATAATAACGCAAGGAAAGACTTTCCGGTGTAGATACAATCGTATCCAAGTTCTCAACGAGCAACCGTTGCCCGATTTCAATTACCCGTTCTTTGTTGGAAATGTCCTGAATCAATAGCTTAGTAAAAAATAAGGTAAGTAATACTCGAATAGGCAAAAACTCAAGATCATAGGCTATGTCTGAATCCTGCCATTTCTCAAGTTGGTTCATTACCATGTTCAATCTCTGAGGAGGAATTGTGGTTACTTCTTCCATGAAGTTCAAACATAAAGCCAACCACTTAGAACCTGAGTCCAAAATCTGATCACTTGATCTCACCCCAAGAATTTCTGCAAATACAAAGTTCTTCAATCGATCATAATTCTGTTGCGATTTATCAAAGTGCTCCATCAAATCACTTCTCAAGAATGCTGCTAACTTAAGGGGTGATAACTTGGTCAAGTTAGCTGTAACATCAAAGGAAGTAGCATCATCCAAAAGATGTTTAAACAAACGGGCACAATAAAAATTAAACATGGTTAACTCCATTGAATCTAAATTTTGCATAAGATCAGCAAATGTATCTGAACCTGCTGCTCCTTCAAAAGCAACCTCTAAGTTGAGTGTAATACCAGACCGAAATTTCTTCTGTAAATCTGTCCCCAAAGAAATCAGGTCTTCATCAATTTCCGACAAATTATGCAAGAAATTAAAGTCCAGGATATAGTCGCTCATCACCCCACATAGAATTGTGAACTTTGAAGAATGATAATTCTGTACTGAATTGATAAATGAGCCAAGTTTCAACATATTCGGATCAAGAACCAGCTTATTGCTGTTCTTAACCAAAGCAACATTTTGCTGAAGAGGGTTAGAAATGAAGAGAGAATCAATATCAATCTGTTCAACATATTCCATAACGTATTGCTCAATCTTTGTTAATAATGAATCATCACAGAACGACAGCAAAATGGGAAACATCTCATTCGTCTGAGATTTCTTTATATATTCCATTAACGATTCAGAATATTGCGTAGATTCCATGGAACGAAGATACTTCTGAACTTTAGCGTTACCGATATTTCTCCAACAAACTTGGAGAATTTCCTTTGTAACTGCCACATTGTCGGATTTGTCTATTAACTGCAAGTAGAGATCATCGTTTTTTGAATGTGATAATATGCTTTCGGCTAAACCAGGAACATGAATGAATTCCAAGAGAATTGCAGAGAGCTGAGGATCTAAAGATGAGCTCTTTGATAATTCCAATATATGCTTTTCGAGCTCACTTCCTTCTCTGACAGGTAATCTCTTCAACTTTAAGAGCTTCAACAATTGATGGGAATCAACAGCTTGGATTTTGACAAAGTAATCATCAACCAATTCGCCTAGATTGTCATAATCATAATTTGACTCCAAAATTGTTTTCAAAAACATCATCGGAAGATCCATAAAATGCTCTTCAATGTAAAGAGGAACCATTTCGATAAATCTGGTTAAATCAATTTTTTTCTTCTGTCCCAATAAAAATATCATTGTGCCAAAGAGAACGCTAGGCTCCACAAGCGACTCGTCTGCTTCAACATTGTCCATGATCTCATCGATTAGTTTTTCCAATGCGGGACTTTCTAGTAATGACACGAGATGAACATAATTAATAACTATGTCCTGATTTTGTACTTCATTCTTGGTGATTATACTGCAAACAAGTTTAGTGTAGAGCTCGAGAATTTCTGCATTTTCTGTGTTCAATTTGAGCAAATCTATCATAGTTCGAAGCATTTCATTGTTAACTTTGCTCCTAAGAACTTCTTGGAAGATTTTACTTAATAAACCATTCTTATCACTGTCTTCAAGTTTTCTACCAAACAATTGCCATGTTCTCAAAATGCATTCGAGACACTTAACACGGTAAGCAATCAATGGCAAAGTAGTGAATTGCTTGCACAATATCTTCACAATAATAGCATCAGCATCTCCCTTACTTGAAAAATCAAGAAACTCAGTTTCTTCATCATCTTCCACTTGGCCAAAGACTTGAAACAATGCCTCAAAAAAGTTGCTCAAGATAATATAGTAAATTGGGTCCAGGGAACAAGGCCCTAATTTCAAGTAGTCAACTAACCTATTGAAGCCTTTGGCACCACCAATTTCCCAGAAATTCTTTTTGCACTTTTTATCTTCAAATTTAGTAAGAATATGTAAAGTAGACCAAAATTGCAAGATAAAAGATGAATAAATAATTGGATTGACCGTCTTTGACGGCTTCAATTTTACTTCTTTGATGAAAGTCTTTGAAATTAATTTGTGGATATCCTTTGTCAGCTTCGATTCTGAAAGGAATCCACTGAATAAAGATCTGATTAGCACAAGAATGCTCTTAAATAATTGGGCATTTGTCGAATATGATGATAAAGATGTCCATAATTTTTCGGACTTGAAAATTTGCTCTATCTTGTCTCTGTTCGAAACTTGGTTCAACAAAACTAATTTATTGAGCATTAAGATGACACTACCCAATACTCTCTCATATTTCATATTAGAGTCGTCTTCGCTAGTGTATCTCTCGTCCGACAAAGTCTTCGCAGTCTCTATCAAAACTACTGATTCACAGAATTGAAGGATGGGCTCCTCGAATAAGAGCCAGAGCTTCGTGTCAACTTTGTCCTTATCATTGGAGAAACTTGCTAGCAATGCTTTGTAGGCAGTACTGGAAATAGTCTTATCAGTTTCGTAAGAACCCATCAACCATACTGGTATGCAACTCTTGAGATATTTTGCCAATGATTTGCCACCAACAACTTCTAGGATTCTACCCATAACTTGATGGGCCAAATTTCTCACATTTTTGGAATTATCAATAGCCAACTTGGGATACAATTGAATCCAACAAGTAATGACCATTTCATCTGCTTCATTTAACTTGAGGATTTCGGCTAATGCCTTCTCTTTGGTTGTGGGGTCTTTCTTTTGCAAGGCCTTGAAATTTACTAACAAGTTAGGATCACCTACTACGTTGGGATCAGGAATCCCTGTGAAGTAGTTGAGGAAAACAGGGAACCCATTATACCCCAAATCTGCCATGGTATGATGCTATTCTGTAATGATCTACCTATAAATCAAACTAACTATAACTTAAACCGAAAAGTTTTAAAGATTGTGTTTTTCACTTTTTCCTGTATGCATTTTTACGATATCGTTTTGTAGAAGTCTTTCACTGCTGGCGACACTGTTATCTTCCTCGACTCAAAGTTAATAACTTGTAAGTGATTCTGGCTGGTTGCTCTAGATAAGGCAACGTAAACCTGACCGACTTCAAATGCACGCCTGAGATCAATGCGGACTCTTTCTAATGTTTGACCTTGTGCCTTGTGGATGGACATGGCCCACAGCAAAATCAATGGTATTTGATGTCTTGTTGCAGTTTTCTTCCCGTTGGTCATTACTGTAAACTCTGATTTGGGGGCCGCAGCATAGTTCCAGAATCCATCATGCTTATATTTGACAATGGGAATAACATTGCTGGTAGAAAGCACGGCATGGTAAATGAGATTTTCAAATTCCCGTTTCCTATCGGTCGGTATGTTGTTTACCACCAGTTTCTCATTATCGGTCCATTCCTGAGCGAATCCTATTCTTGACAGGATAAGCAACCACTCAGCATCCACTTGAGAGTCTTTGTCGTACATAAAATACACTTGAGCACACTTGTTGTAGATTTCTTCGCTCATAAAACAAAGAACTGTACCCTGAGTACCATTGACAATGCTTTGAGTCTGATTCTGAATAAACATGACTTGAGCACCTTCTTTTAAGAATAGTTCTTTTTCGCACATCAAACTCTCAAGTAGCAAACTGTCTTGCTGACTACCGCACTCATCTTCTGCCATGAATGACTTCATACCACCTGCCAAGCGAGAAAGTCTCATTTCATTAGCTCTCTTAACCTCATTGCGGGTGGGGAATAACTGGACTGGCTCTATACCATCATCGTAGAAAACTTCTCTTTGCAATGAGCGGAACTTTGCTTCTATTTCGGTGGTGATATGGCCAGTTCTGACCGCATTCAACATATTGATCAACTCCTCATCGCCTTTTTGACGGAAAACGCATTTCAAGTTAATTGTAACGTCTATGACACTTTTCCAAGCTGAGCTGAGGAAACAATATTGACAGACATCATTGCCTTTACTCACTGGAGGCAACTGGAAAAAATCACCAGAACAAACAATCTGGATCCCCCCAAATGGCTTATTATTACCCAACACCAATCTTGCAACCTGTTCCAACTTTGTGAAGAGTCTTCCGTCTATCATAGAAATTTCGTCAATGACTAGGACCCGAGTTCGTCTCCATCGTCCGAGAAGAACACCATCTCTCTTTATTCTGGTAAACAAGTCCTGGGCACTCCCGTGTCCTAGACCTATACCCAAGTACTTATGTAGAGTCATTCCGCCTATAGACATTGCTGCGAGACCAGTTGAAGCTGTGACACCAACACTATCATTAGAGTGTCTGTGACGCAACCTAGCCACTAATTCATGCAACACCACCGACTTACCAGTACCAGCACTACCCGTATAGAATACATTACTACCTTGCAAAACGGTCTGGATGACCTTCTTCTGCTCATCACTTAAACTCCTTGAAGAAGAACCAAAGTTCGCATCATTTGCAACCATACTACCCGAAGCCATGCCTGATTTGTTGCGACGCAACCTGGGGACCTTCCGTGGCTGGGAATTCAACTGTTCTAAGAGGGATAGAGCTGGTCTTTTCAACCTTTTAGACTCCTGTTTATTTGATACCCCATCAGGCTTTTCGTCCCCCTTTCTGTGGTCGAAACTGTTGAGCGACTTCAAAATCGCAGGGTTTCTGACGTTAACCACCTCGACCGAGGTATCAAACGAAGTATCGGATTCTTCTTCAAAGGCCCCGTCGTCGTTACCCACAAGAAAAGACGACTGACGCGTCATCAAGCACTTCTCTTCCACAGAGCGTGGCGGCGACAGATATGCCTGCGGTGGTGACGACGACTCGTCCGGCCGCTTTTTGGCAGCAGCAGCAAAGAAGCTGCTAATCAGGGGCTGCTTCTTGCGATTGAGTGCAACCGGTGGTCTCCTACCGTTTAAGTTGGACATATTATCTAATGCTTTGTGAAGAGATAATAATCTATATGGCTGGACTCTTCTGAGATGCAAAAAAGCCCCTAGCCCCTCGTACAATTGGTTCTGTCACTATATCACGTCTTCCTGTCAACAAAAGTACGATAAACCCCAGCTCACCTCTGGTAGGCCACGATCTCTTCTCTGGTTGCAACTGTCTGTTTTCTATGGCGAGCGCGCCTTTACTATGGTGCGAAAAACATTCCTGTCGCACTGCACTGAGTGTATGGTGGATCATCTTGAGACCGCACTGTGTGCAGCATACGGTTCAGCCTTATTATCCAGTCTTGTTATTATTATTGTACACTTCTTATTGTGATCTTAGTTTAGTATAATAGCAATTACCGAAAGGCCCATACAAGCTTCTGCTAAAGTACAGAAGGTGTTATACCAATGGCAGAAGATACTGAATGGGGCAACCACCAGCTGCGGCAGTTGGCGCTGGTAGATTTGACCACAATTAACTCTTCCAAGTCCCGCGGACAGTTCCAAAACTCCTTCAAGAAACACATGCTCAACATGCGCATCATCCCTACCAAAAAGCAACAACAACTACAACAACAGCCGGCTGAACACAGCGATGATGCTACCACTTATACCCACGACAACTCGGGAAACGGTGCACATAGGTCATTCTACGCTATAGGTTACGATAGCGTTTCTACCCATACCGGATTGGGAGAACGATTGCGAGATCCCGACGAATACAGCTCGCTTGATCCAAGAACAAAAGAAGCACAGAAATCTAGCCACTTGGCTAACAAGGGCTTGAAACTCGCCGGCTTCGGTCTTTCGACGGACTCGCTCCATTTTGCGGCACCGGGAACCCTTATCACTGGAGATTCAAGATTCCTGTCAACTACTTCGCTTCCAGAACAACCACTGAAAGCCCCAAATCCGAGCCACCAAGTGCGCCCTCCTTCACCCGTCAGACCAGTCAAGAATCTGGGCATGTCCTATGCGAAACAGAGAAATGTATCTAATTCAAGTAATAATTCCAATAGCTCGCTCCAGTCTTTCAGTGCATTTGCATTGCAGGCCAATAATATGCCCAGCCTGGACGTAGTGGCTGCCTTGTTTGAGAAGATGCTTTCAAGAAGAGCCTTTAATGACACTGCAGTAAAGAACCTCCGGGATCTGTCTACGAGGCGAAAATGGGAATTATTACTACGTGAGAATGAAACAAACGCAAGCTTTGATTTGCAAAGCGCTTTGAAATCGGCTTCGGTTGAAGAGTTGCATTCTCCAAACAGTATCAGGACCCCAACCACAGAATTCAGAAAGGATAGGGCTATTTTTGGCAGTGTGGGCATTCGAAAGAGTTCTAGAGAAGGTGTCAGTAGTCCAGTCGTAGATAATTTTAAATCAAGTACAGCTACTAATAATTCCTTCGCTAACCAGAAAAAGTTTAAAGAGGAAGCTCCAGAGTGGTATGTTGCACGAATAATATCCAATAAGTTGAACTTAAAAGGTTACAAGAAATTAGAAAGAAGATTCGGGGAAAAATATGACGCTACATGGACCGAAAGATTCACTAAAGCTCAAGGTGATGCAGCTCTCTGTGTCATACTTCTGCGTATCAACAAAAAGACAATTAAATCAAACGAAGAATTTGAAAAGGAATTGTTAATTATCAAGTGCATAAAATCTATCTTGAATAACTTAATGGATGAAAACAAAATAGTGGAAAGCAGTTCGCATTTCATAAGGGCCATTGCGTTTTCTTTGACATCCCCATGGCTCTCCACCAGTACAGTTGCTACTGAAATATTAATTTATTTTGCATATTTAGACAAGGGAAATTGTATTCCTTGCATTTTGGATGCCATGTCAACAATTCAGTTCATGTATAACAACAAAGTTCGCTTCCAGCCGTGGTTCAAGGCAATCGAACAAAATTTTGGTCAACATTTTAACCGAAATAGACATGAAAACGGTATATTTGACAGTTTCCAGAAATATTTATTGAACTCTCTTTTCCTCATCAATTCTATGGTTTTAGGATTTGACCCAATTGAGGATAGAATTACAATACGGCGACAATTCAGTGAATCTGGGCTCTTGGAAATTTTTGAAAAGTTGAGAAGCATGAACGATGATAACATCACTAATGAAATCGAGAAATACGAACTGTTTGCAGAAGATGATTACAATGAATACTGCGATGTTGGGAATCTGAGAATTCTGAATATGAGTGAAAATAATTTTACTTTGACAGATCTAGTGGAAGATTTGCAACGTTTTTACCAGGATGAGGAGGAATTAGAAATCTTGCAAAGCATATTTCTGAAACTATTGCTTATAAGGGATTCTAATCGAAATGCAGAAAATGTTTCAAAATTATTGATGTTAATCGATGCTGTGGTCCAGCATATTTTAGGGCAATCCACAGAGTTAAACTTCACGCCTGAAACTGCGGTAAATAGTTCAATCCAACGTCTTCTAGATGGATTAGCAACCGATGAAACCGCAGACAGCGCAATACGAAAAGCTTCAGAGCTAGAAAAGAAAGTCTCGCAACTTGAAGGTGATAAACAGCAACTCGAAGAAATGATTTTATCGGGAAAGTTCCCCTTAGAGACATCCGAGAAGGAAATTCACATACACAATCTCAAGTTCGAATCACAAAATAAGCACATTGGCTTACTTCAACATCAAGTTAAGACGTTAGAAAGCGAGAAGAGGAAGTTATTACAACGCTTGGATAATGTCAAATCCCATCACTTAATTCCATCGTCATTGCCTACAGGTTCACTAGGGAAGGAATATAATGCTGTTAAGGAACTAGAATCAGTGTTAAGTTCTAAGAATGGCGGCGAACGAATTTTGATCGATCTTTCCAACGATGAGTCGCCAGAAGATAAGGCCACTCATATGAGTTGTTCAGGTAATAATGATCCGATACTTGAGTATGATACCTCTACAGAACTTGACTTCCAAAACGAAAATCCCAAGGAACAATATAACACGAAGTGCCACTTACCTACCTTGACAATTCAATGTCTTCAATTATCGAAAGCTCCTCAAGATCACGAGAATAAGCCATCATCAATCATCAGGAACGATGTAATCGACTTGAATCAAGTTAGCGCAACAGCGTTACCAAGTGTTGGGCCTTCTGCTTTTCCCCCACCTCCACCTCCACCCTTACCTTCCTTTATATCTCATGCACCTTCTGCGGTTCCACCTCCTCCACCACTCCCACCATTTATTTCCACAGCTGGTGCACCACCAGCGCCACCACCTCCGCCTCCACCTCCGCCATTGCCAACTTTCATATCAACAGATGCCAAGAAAGAGCCCCCTTTTTCTTTTCCACCTCCACCTCCACCTCCACCATCGTTTCTTACACAATCAAAGAATGCATCCAATTCTTCGGATTCAATAACATCAATTCCTCCACCTCCACCTCCACCCCCACTACCCATCGCAGAGCTTTTGAGTAAAGAAAGTAGTTTCTCTGATTTGAACCTCCTTGAGAAATCTTCAGCCACTATGAAGGTACTACCATTGGACACAAAAGAACACAGTGTTAACTCTAAAGACGACCTATTGATAACACAGGCAACAACTTTAGACGGGGCAGATACCTATTTCGATGAGCACCTCAGGCCCAAAACCAAACTTAAACAAATACATTGGGACAAACTTGAAAGCACTTCGAATACGTTCTGGGATGAAATTACAGACTATCACTTGGTTGATAAGTTGGCAGAGAAGGGTGTATTAGGCGAGATTGAAAGGCAATTTGCTGTGAAGCAAATTGTTGAAAAGAAGAAACCATCTAAGACTGCTGAGAATAAACCTACTAAGATAAGTTTCTTATCTAGAGAAATGGCTCAGCAGTTTGGTATTAACCTTCATATGTTTGCCAATATACCGTCTGAGGAACTTGTGACTAAAGTACTCAGATGTGAGGAAGAAATGATGTCAAATATTAGTGTTTTGGAGTTCTTCAATAAGGAATCGTTAACTAGTTTTAGCGATAGTATGATTAGAAATTTCAAACCCTATAGTTATGACTTTAGATCTGGCAAAGATCCCGAACGCAACATAGCGGAATTAGAAAGAGCCGATAAAATATTTGTCCGCTTATTTTTCGATATGAGGCATTATTGGAAGTCCCGTTCAAGAGCTCTTTTACTTTGCCAGACGTATCAGAAAGATTACCGAGATTTAATGAACAGATTAGAAACTGTCGAAGATGTCTGCAAGGCATTGAGAGGATCTGAAAGTCTTCGAAGTGTTCTTGGTATAATTAGAAATGTTGGAAATTTCATGAATGATTATTCAAAACAAGCCAAGGGATTCAAATTGGATACACTTCAGAGACTTAAATTCATGAAAGATGGTACTAATTCGATGCACTTCTTAAACTATATTGAGAGATTTGTGAGAAACGAATTTCCAGAATACGGTCTGTTTGTGGATGAATTACAACCCTTGCATATGATGCTGAATATTCTGATTGAACACTTAGAGCAGGGAGTTCGTGAATTTGAGACACTGATTAAAAACGTACGGAGTAGTATTACCAGGGGTAATCTTAGCAATTCAAATGAGTTCCATCCGCAAGATAAGGTACTTGATGCTGTATTGGAGCCGTTGGAAAATGCAGAAAGTAGATGTTCTCTCTTGAGTTCGCGGTGGAAACGCGTGATGAATGAATTCGAAGACTTAATGGAATACTTTGGGGAGAATCCCAAAGACTTCCAAAGCCGAGATTTGTTTTTCAGCAAGTTTATTGTCTTCATCGGAGAGTTTAAAAAGGCCCATATTGAGAACGTGCAGAAAGAGGAGGAACAACGCTTGTACGAGCAACGGAAGCGGATGCTAGAGGAGAGGGAAAATAATAAAAGAAAGAAGAAAAAGAAGAGCAGCATAAAGCGAAATACAGAGTCAGGACAAAAATCAAATTCAGAAGCAATTAGATCTGAAACTGCAGATGCTGTATTGAAGAAAGCTAATTATGCAGATCAAACAGTTGATGCAAAAGACCCCCCAGAGGAGGTAACAAGAGAAAGGGCCACATCTAGATCAAACCAGGGTTCCATGTCACACAAGGAAGGAATTGACCTAAACATGAGTGCAGGTGAAAGCGATGTCGAGGAAGACGATGATGACGTGGACCTCGGCGAAGGAGCTGAGTCAGATGACAACGATGATGACTTTGATCTGCAAAATCTGGAAAACGAAGCGGACACTTCTCATGCTGCCATTGATGTGTTACTTGAGAAATTGAAGTCAAGTGCATCTGGATCGACACTGTCTAAGGATAAAATCAGTCGACAACGTCGTTCCAAAGCTCTTTCGTTCTACTCTGCACTGCCGCTGATGGTCGATTATGATGCCAATAAAAGTGTTCAGTTCAACGAATACGAAACTGTTAATACGCTTAAACGCCGTCTTACAAGTAGACGAAGACCCCATGATTATTCAGAAGATGTGGGACATAAAGATGACATCATGGTGAGAGCCCAGATAATGCTTAATGAATTACGACAAAGCACTGGCTCGTAAATTGAAATGTGACCCGGGAACAAGATGAGTAGATGACTCTTTTTTTTTTTTTTGACCCGGGTTCCCTTCAAGATGTTTGACCGGATACTATATAATCACGTGACTTACATTGGACTTGCGATGGGGTTGACTCGTCCCTTTGACAGCTGACCCGGTCTTTCAGAACAACCTATCGGCACCATTTTAAAACCGATAAACGATAAGGATAAAGCTGATTTACCCCAGATCTTGATTCTATTGACATATTCTGCTTTACTATACCACTTTCTACTGGGGAGAACCCAGTTTGGGTGCTCAGGTCCACCCTAAGCTTGATTTCGTCGCCGATGACTCATCATCATATGGATGGATCGGACATCTTTTTCGTCCTCTAAATACCATATAAAACAAAACACCCTACAGGTTTCACCAAGCCGATGATTTCCTGCACACAGACGAAAAAGAACTCCCAAAAAATTTTTCATAAAAATGGTATATCAAGAAGTGAATTTGGCTGCGATTTTTGGAATAGTCTTCGCATTTCTAGATAACAAGTGGGTACTTGACCTAGAAAGGGACGGTGTTCGTTGCTCAGAATTCAGTTGTATACCATAGTACAGCAAAATGTTGGCATCGCGGCGTTTTCTCAGAAGCTCAATTGCTGCTAGAGCCTTCCACACTACATTTAGAAGATCTGATGCGGTTGTCATCTCTGGTACAAAGTTGGCTCAGACCATCAGAGAAGACATTGCCGAAAAGGTTGTCGAATATAACAGAAAGAATTTCAACTTGGAAGGTTCGTTCGACAAATTGAGATTCAAGCCTTCTTTAGCCATTATCCAGGTTGGTAACAGATCTGATTCTTCTGCATACGTAAGAGCCAAGTTGAAGGCTGCTAAGTCGTCTAACATCACTTCCGAGTTGTTGAAGTTTGACGAGGACATTTCTGAGGAGTTCTTGTTGGACGAAATCGATCGTTTGAATAAGGACCCCAAAGTTAATGGGTTATTGATTCAATTGCCTTTGCCAAAGCACATCAATGAGACCTTAGTGACCAACTCCGTAGCTACCGAAAAGGACGTTGATGGCTTTGACCGTTATAATGTTGGTGAATTGTCCAAGAGAGGTGGTAAGCCATTGTTCAAGCCCTGTACACCTAACGGGTGTATGGAGCTTATTAAACAATCAGCAGTCTCTCTTAGAGGTAAGAGAGCCGTTGTCATTGGTAGATCTGACATTGTTGGTACTCCAGTAGCTGCAATGTTGAGAAACGAAAACTGTACAGTCACCGTTTGCCATAGTCACACTCACGACTTGCCTGCCATTGTCAAAGAAGCTGACGTTGTTGTTGCTGCCATTGGTATTCCAGAATACGTGAAGCCCGAGTGGATCAAGGATGGTGCCATTGTCATTGACGTTGGTATCAATTACAAGGAAGATGCTACTGCCAAGTCTGGAAGAAAGTTGGTTGGTGATGTCGACTACGAAGGTGTGGCCAAGAAGGCCGGTTTCATTACTCCAGTCCCTGGTGGAGTTGGTCCAATGACTGTTGCTATGTTGTGCTCTAATGTCTACGATAGTGCTGTATTGCAAGCAAAGAAGGCCCATGAACATGCATTCAAGCCATTACCGTTGGAATTGAAGGAACCTGTGCCATCTGATATCGATATTTCCAGAGCTCAGAAGCCTAAGAAGATCACAAGAGTTGCTAAGGAGCTCGGTATTTTGGAAGCTGAGTTGGAACCTTATGGTCATTTCAAGGCCAAGGTCAACCCCAAGGCTGTCATTGAACGTTTGGATGAACAGATCGAAGGCTCTATTCAGGAAATTGGTAACTACGTTTTGGTCGCTGGTATCACACCTACTCCATTGGGTGAAGGCAAGTCCACCACTACCATGGGTTTGACGCAGGCCTTGGGTGCTCACTTAGGCTACAACTCTGTTGCAAACGTTAGACAACCCAGTATGGGTCCTACCTTTGGTGTTAAGGGTGGTGCTGCTGGAGGTGGTTATGCCCAAGTTATTCCCATGGATGAATTCAACATGCATTTAACAGGTGACATTCACGCTATTTCTGCAGCTCAAAACTTGTTGTGTGCTGCAGTCGACACAAGAGTGTTCCATGAATATACCTCCAAGAGTATCAAGGGTTTCTACAAGAGACTTGTTCCTACCAAGAAGGGCAAAAGAACTTTCACTCCTTCCATGATCAAGAGATTGGAGAAGTTGGGTATTAACAAGACCAACCCCGATGATTTGACCGACGCAGAAATTGAATTATTTGCCAAATTAGATATCAACCCAGATTCTATCACCATCAAGAGAGTTGTTGACTGTAACGACAGATTTGTGCGTGAGATGACTATTGGTGAAGGTAAGAATGAAGCCAGCAAATTCCCTCCCAGAAAGACCGGTATGGATATCACCGTGGCCTCTGAAATAATGGCTATCTTAGCCTTGTCCAGTTCCTTGAAGGACTTGAGAGAAAGAGTTGGTAGAATTGTTGTTGGTACTCAAAGGGATACTGGTGTTGCCATTACTGCTGAAGATATTGGATGTGCTGGTGCCATTACTGCGCTTTTGAAAGATGCTTTCATGCCCAACTTAATGCAAACCGTTGAAGGAACTCCAGTGTTTGTCCACGCCGGTCCATTTGCCAATATCTCCATTGGTGCTTCTTCTATCATTGCTGACAAGTTGGCTTTGAAGTTGACTTCCCCAGCTAACCCCATCAATAACCATCAAAAGGGTTTCGTGGTGACCGAGGCTGGGTTTGATTTCACCATGGGTGGTGAAAGATTCTTCAACATCAAGTGTAGAACCTCTGGCTTCAAGCCTAATGCTGTTGTTCTTGTTGCTACCTCCAGAGCCTTGAAATTGCATGGTGGTGCACCTGACGTCAAGCCAGGTCAAGCATTGCCCGAAGAATACGTTACCGAGAACTTGGACTATTTGAAGAAAGGATGTGCCAACTTGGCCAAGCAGATCAGCAACATCAAGAAATACAACGTTCCTGTTGTTGTTGCTGTGAACCAATTTGAAACTGACTCTGCTGCCGAATTAGCGTTAATTCAAGCTGAAGCTCTTGCTGCTGGTGCCGACTTTGCCGTCCCCTCCAACCACTGGGCTAAGGGTGGTGCTGGTGCCGTTGACTTGGCCAAGGCCGTTGTGGAAGCCACAAAGCTTTCCGAAACAGACAGAGAACACAAGTTCTTGTACGACGTTGAATTGTCCGTGGAAGAAAAGCTCTCTACCATCGCCAGAGAAATGTACGGTGCTGCTGACATCGAATTGTCTTCCTTGGCTAAGCAACAAGTTGAAACATACACCAAGCAGGGATTCGATAAGTTGCCCATTTGTATCGCCAAGACACAGTACTCTCTTTCACACGATCCAGCATTGAAGGGAGTTCCAACCGGCTTCACTGTTCCAATCAGAGAGGTGAGGTGCTCTGCTGGTGCCGGCTACTTATATGCTTTGGCTGCCGAGATTATGACTATACCTGGATTGCCAACACATGCTGGGTTCATGAATGTCGAAGTCAACGACGATGGAGAGGTGGAAGGCTTATTCTAGTTTTGGTTTATTACAGTTGCATTTTTATACCTTTTATTTCATATGACGTTTATAGAGAAAGTTAGGATTTATAGATTATTGAATTTATTAAAATATAAGCATTAATTATAATACAATTTTTGAAATCATAAAAATGTGTGTGTGCTATGTACTATCATCTTATTATACACGGTGGGAATTAGGCTGACGATGCTGCCTTCTTCTGTTCCACCAGGGCAGTAGGCTTGTTAGGGCTACTGCTTGAGGTTGGTGCACTGACAACCTGCTTTATGCTTCTGTTCTGCTGTGGGAATAATGGAGTACCGCGAGTGCCTGTTGCCTGCTGTTGCTGTTGCTGTTGCTGCAGTTGCAGTTGCAGTTGTTGATGTTGTTGTTGTTGTTGGAGTGCCCTCATACGCTGTTGCATGTATATCTGTTGCTTCTGCTGAACAGCTTCCCGAAGGAGGTCATAAGACTTAGCCAAGAGCATTGATCCAAACCGAATAGATTGCGTATCATCACTGATGCAATTCAATTTGGATGGATCGAGACTGAATGGCTTTTCCAAACCAAAATCGTTTTCCGATAAATCATTGTCAAATTTCCAACGTGATTCTAGACGTTTGATGGCATCTTCCTGACAATTGTACACGTCCGGGGGATTACTAGTATCCTGCTTAGCAGAATCATTCAAAAAATCTTGATGCTCTTGTGCCATCAAATCAGAACCTCTGAAGAGACCTCTTCTATCAACAAACATCCCACCACGTCCCATTCTTTTCCGCAATTTGAAAATTGGTTCGGAAAGCTCTCCCAGTGACTGATTATAGGAACTGTCTTGTGACAACTGACTATACCCATTAGAATAAGCACTGAAATTGTTGGCCTCAATGTTATGGAGTAACTGTGCAATGTAACCATTGTTCATTGAATTGTTCTCGCTCTCCACAAAAGTCTGTAAATGAGGAAATACTTTCGATGGAGCCAACTCACCAGTGGACCCTTTGAACGTCTTCATCAGTGGCAAAGGCTTCTCACCTTCATCTAAGAGTTTCTTCATTGAATCATCAATGTAATTGGAAGTAATGAACTCATGGAAACTAGAGGCAGCCACTGATGAATATGGTATATGACTTAACTCCTGAACATCATTGGTGGAAATGTTGAAGTAAGGTTGGTAAGGGTCATCTGTTGCGTTAATGAAACCTTTATCCATTTCCCTTCTTTTCCGTAACTTCTCCAACACAGCTCTCTTTATCGTTTCATTCTTTTCCTTCAATACTAAAGAAACCGTGATAAGATCCATATCAGGAATCTTTGATGGAGGTAATTTGACATATGGTTGGGTAGATGAAGTTTGGTCTTGGAGATGTTGAGAAGGTTTATTGTTAACCGTGTTACCATTAGTAGGAGTAGGACTTGAAGCATGACCATGGTCTTTCTTTGATTGCGATGCACTTTGGTTGTTGCTGTGACTTGCAGTCTTCGATACGATTTCTTCTTCCTTTGGCTTGGGTTTGACCACTTTCTTCCGCTTATGAGGATAAAATAAGTAATCATCACCTTTAACACCAACGGTACGTTTCAATGACTTACCTTCAGACCTTAACTTGAATATCTCATTCTCTGCTTCCAAGCTCTGCAACTTCAATATTTCCCTTTTACAGACAGACATAACCAAATCTCTAGCTCTGTGCAAAGATTTCTGAAGTAATCGAATTCTTTCACCCCCAATGGTGTCAGCCCGTCTAGTTTTACGTGCTTGTCTGAATTCTCTTCTACGGAAACAAATATATGGATCATTATCGTTATCCTTTTCTGTTGCATTGGGATCCTCAAATTTCAAAGATGGAACTATTGACTTCCCATGTCTTTCTAACTTGCGTTGTTTCCAGTGCTCATATATCTTCTCTCCAAATAAGGTCAAAAGCTTCGAAATAGATCGTGGATCCTTAGAACCATCTGTTGCTGGTTTATCAAACAGTGTGACAAATGGTTTATACTGTAATTCTTTGGATAATCTATCTTTTAAAGATACAGTCAGGATGTATGTTGATTTAGAAGTGAATTTTCCTGAGCCATTGACCTCATCCAAAATGTAACCACTTAACTCTTTGAAGGAAAGAATATTGGATGGATCCATCGAGAGAAACGGTTGTTTCTCTTCGATTACTTTCTCAAACTTATCACACACAATTTCAAACTCCAACTCAGAACAGGGATTCTTGACACCGTTATTCATCTTTGCTAAAAATTCCTCATCAACTTCATCTATATTGTATTCGACACTAACGGTATCATCTATGGTAGCACTGAACTTGACATATGAATCAGGTTCAATATACTTCGTGTCTCCATAGTACTTGTGCGCCTCAGGCCAAACTTTGGAGGCATCTGGAGTGGGAATATACACATGTGCATCTGATGATGCTCCCAGTTTCTTAGTATCGTTTGCCAATGCTTTTTGAGCGGCATTGATCACTTGTTGTAAATGCACTTCATCCTCTTCATTCTTATCCACCCCGGTCTCCATTGCATGCAAGTCTCTTTTTTGTACTGCTGTTCCAGACAGAGATACTCCACCGCTTCCCCCATTGTACAAATGATGCACATGACTTTGCTCCAACTCGTTGTTGATGTCGATGCTGGGTAAATCTTTCAGGCTGTATATGGATAATGGTTGTTTTGTTGATATCTTGCGCTGGCGAAATCTGGCTCCAGCAGCAGCAGCACTTGCGCTCGAAGTGTTGGTGGCCTTCGACGTCCCATTGCCTTTGTTCTGCGTGATATTCTTAGTAACAGTTACGGCCATGTACCCAGTACTCTATGCCTTGGTGGCCCACTCTCCCCAAAAAGTCGGATACGATCACGTGGAAATATCGGACAAGTGGTGTCGAAAAATTTTCCCTCCTAGTAAACAAGGAAGAACAGGGGGCGAACTGGGGTTGACAAAACTCTTAGATATCAAGGAAAAAACCAAGTATTTCTCCTGTTGAAACCAGTGCACGTTGTAGCAGCGTGTCCCCTTAGGATATATCGGGGATATGTTCGCCAAAACAAGTGGTCTGAAGCTCCTGGGATAGGGGTATTTGCGCCTCAGGGATGTTTGCCACTGATTGGACACTATTTGGTGTCTCATTTTTTCACGTTGTCGTCTTTTCTGTCGCGCGGAAACGTGGGTAATATGCAGGCAAGATACACACGTGAACAGCAAATGTCGCACTGCGAAATGTTCTTACGACATTTCGTAGGATACCATTTAGTAGTACTACTGGACTGGTGGTTATAACTAGTTCCTCGAATTCATTGGTTTATCAAAAGTTCAGATGGGAATACGCCCTATGGATAAACATGATAAATAGCTCTAAATCGTAGTGCCCTTTTTATCTCGTGTACTTCATGCGCTTCGTATTACCTGAGAGCTTCCTCATTTTGTATACATATGTATTTGCAACTAAATGCTTAGTCTGGGCAGTCAGTTTCAATACTGTTTAACGTCCAATTTTCTCCCCCCCAAAAAAGCCCACTTTCTATTCAAAGGATCTCCTATACCACCACATATAAAGTGTGCACTTCCTCAGTGTATGTATGTCCCTGTGTTCTGTCGTCGAATATGGTACAGGGTTTGTCAGTTAATCTGTGACCGTCCCTAGAGTAAGGCTTCGGGGAAGTTGAAGCCAGTTAAAGGAATATTTCTGTATTTGATAAATCAGATACCCACATTTGTCTTCAAAGGAGGTATACACTATGCACTTCTATGTCATCAACGATAATAATTGTGCGGCCAGTATTACGTTTACTAGGCAAGAAAGAAGAATATGACCATATAATTAGAGTTCCCATCTCTCATTTCAGAAGATCATCGACTTAAAACCTCTTTTGGAACCAAACGATATCTACGACACCAATTACCTAATTTGGACATATTAGCACAACGGGCCGGTAATTAGATTTACCTAACAGGCAATGCCCACAATTTCTCGTTTCATTACCTGAAATATTAGTTTGGTAGTAGTATTGGAACGTTAGAAGAATTTATTGATAGAACTGGGCAATAGGTAGATAGATCAAGAACAGAGAGTGGTGGTGGTGATAATATTAGAGTCGTTGAATGAGAAAAATAGAACAGTTTATGCTCTTAATCCTCCTACGTTATCTCGAAAGTAGGTCTCCGTGAAGTATTGAATCACAAGTGCAATCTAAACTAGAAATCAAGAAATACAATAACAGAATGTCAGTAACAGTGCAAAACTACTTGAATTCTATCTGTCCCAATGTGACCACACTAGAAGAGAACTCTCTTCTCCAGATTCCCAAGGATTTGTATAATGCGCTTCATTCAACAATCTTCTACAACCAAGTCCGGGTGCAACTCTCTGAGACATATCTCAATATTTCGCGTCCACCTTTGAAAGCTAGCAACGTGCTAAAAGAATCCACTACGTATGTGTCATTGCCTTTGCATGTGATGTACAAAATGCAGCAAATGTTGAAGTTGAAGGCTCGCTTTGACGAGGGTAACATGCAAATAGGCGCTAATGTCAATCCATTTATCAGAGATCCATTCAAATACGTTGAACTTAATCCAGGGTGTCTCTCAATAATTATGAACATAGATGATGCCAGAGCAACTACATTAGACTCACTCCAGGATAATAGCTCCACTAGTTTAAGCAACGGTAACATAAAACGATTGACAAATAACTTCTCCAGGTTTCTTCGCATGGATTGGTCTTCGTTAACGGCCAACAAAAGCACTAATTTCCATCCATTAAATCTGACTTCTGTTCCCTTCCCTGCTATAATAGAAAAGATTGCGAAATTACATGACAATTCCCAACCCATACATGGCAAATTGTTAATAGCAACAAATATCAACGTGTTGAACATTATTCCCTTGGCATCTATACACGGAAGTCCTGAAAAACTTGAAACTGAAGAGATTATGAGAATCCAGTTTACAAAATTAATTACCAGTGTGAGTTCTAAGGGTACCTGGGTCATCTTGGGGTTCGGAACGGGAGAAATTGCCATTATAGATATCTTAAACTTGGAATATCTAGTCTTTGATACCAATTTGTATCTGGCAATTACCTGCATTAGTCCCATGTTTAACCATATATGGATAGGTTTGGCCTGTGGGCATGTCATGATTATTAACCCCCTTGGGGCAATCCAACTGGATGACCAAGGCCCTCCTACAAAACCTGTTGTTGATCAATTTGTAACTTATATTAAGCCATTTAGATTGTCACCCT
Organism: Lizanozyma gosingica; assembly: GCA_030463055.1. NCBI lineage: Eukaryota > Fungi > Ascomycota > Pichiomycetes > Serinales > Debaryomycetaceae > Lizanozyma > Lizanozyma gosingica. The sequence continues at coordinate 19,968 of JAKVQZ010000054.1, read as the reverse complement.
TTCAAACAAATCTGATGCATTCTGTTGGATCGAAATCCCAATCTCGAACGCAAGATTCATACAAGGGAAATGATTTCCTCGTTGGGCATTTCAAAATATCACAGAAACCAATAACTACCATGTCTTCTACTAAAGGTGTTGATAACAAGTCAATTGGTACTGGCGAGTCGATATCTGTGTTACACCAATCATTTGCTCTGTCTCACCAGCATCCCTTAATAGTAGCCATTGGATCTTCAGATGGATTTGTCAGATTTTTTGATTTGGCTTCAGAGAAATTCTTGACTGATATCATATCAAATTACCTGAATGATGGAATAATGCATGTTGAATTTTCTCCCGATAACCTTTTCCTCTCTGTTGTTGGCAAGGGAGACTTGATAGAAATATTCAAGTTGACTTATTATAATGTGGCACTGCTCTTGGGAAAGCAATTCGGAAGAGATGGCCATCAAAGTGTTCAAACAGCAGCTACTCCTTTAAACACTTCGTCATCCTTTATACTTTCTTCCTCAATGAATACTACAAAAACAAGGTCTAGAAGCGGAACTTTAGGAAGTGTGGGCTCAATTGAGCACAACCATGACGGATTCGACGATGATCGTTTTCAAGATTGTCCTCCCGTGATTAAAGATATTGAAATAGTTACTCGGATGAAAGGACATACAAACACCGTGAGCAAAACTTATTGGGAATTAACTAAGCTGATACCTCAAACTTATCGACTCATAAGCTGTGGACAGGATGGCAAAGTGCTCTTCTGGGATTTCGACTACAAGTCCATGAATAAATTGAAGAAAAAGTTTGAAAGACTTCCAAAGCACCACCATCATCATCGAGGTGCCCAAGCTAGCACACTGGTGGCACATACTAATTCTATAAGAAGTCATACTTCTACCAATGCTGTTACATCGAATAATCAGTTTTTGCAAACTCATTTGCAGGTACCTGGCGGAGCAGCAGGTTCTCCCTTTGATTCCCGGTTGAAACAACTAGTTAAGACCCACCAGCGTCGTTTCTCTCATGGTGAAGATCTAAACTTGCTTTCGTTAGCTTCTTCCTCTAGCATTAACAATATTGGCCAACCAGTAGCTGAAGCTAGAAGTGAAAATAACATGGAAACGATAATTGCATTCTACAGAAGTCTATTTGAAATGAGAAATAGGAAAGCATCAACAGGTACAGCATCAACGACAGTCAATGACCAAGCAATTGGAAGCAAGAAAATACCACATTCAATAATCCATCCAATTGTTTTTGACAAGTTTGTTCCCTCAGTCAACAATGCAATGTGCTGTCTTGATTTAAGCTTGCTCATTGGCGATGCCAAAATTGATAACTGTTATGTTGATGATGCAAAGATTTACTGTATGTGTAAGAGTGGCGATATATTCCACTTTATACTCACAGAAGAAGCTGGACTTTTTTGAGTTTACATTTATACAATACTATATTACACCCAAAAAATATCATCTCATATGAAATTAATTGCTACAAATGTTTTTCTCTCTGTAAGCTCGTCTATCCATTAAATGCTATTAAGATACAGCCCATCCAAACCAAAGCCAAGCTCCTCTTCCAATCTGAACAAATCATCATTCGTTGTGTTTGTCATGCCAGTGTTGGAAGCTGCGGGATTGCTATTGAAGTTGAATTCCGCCAACTCCTGTGGCCTGGGCATCTGCTGATAAAATTGACTGGTATTGTCTGAATTTAAATTTGAAGTGTTGACAAACTCATTTGCAGAAGGAGGGGCTTGCTGTTGTGGCAGCTGCAATGGGAAATGTTCATATTGATGTTGTCTTGGAGGGACTTGGGGAGATTCTTCCTGCTGGTTTTGAAGAAGCAGTCCTTGGTGTTCTTGTTGCTGTAGGTGGTGATGGTGATCGTGATGGTGATGTTGTTGTTGATGATGTTGTTGTTGATGTTGTTGTTGGTGTTGAACTTGTTGGACAGGCTGTTGTTGACGAGATTCTTTTTGCCTTAGCTGTTGCTGTAACTGGATCTGTTGCTGTTCTTCCAAAGGCTTACGTACAAATTCCCTAAACGTTTTCACTTCTTCTACTATAAGTTTTTTCATTTCAGTTATGTCATTGACTTCCTCAAAAGATTTAAAGTCAAATTTCATTGCACATTCTGGTTCATCCAGGGGTTCATGCCAAATACTCAAGTAAGGATGATTCAATGCTTCTTCCACTGTAATACGCTCATATGGATCCAATGCTAGCATCTTTTCTAATAAATCTATAGCCAAGGGATTTGCTTGCGGAAACAATTTTGCAAATTTGACAGGAGGCATAAAAGGCAATGATCTAACATAATTCTGAGCTCTGACTGAACCAATCTTTGTCAATGTTTCTTCAGGGGGAGTACCCAGAATCAACAAGATCTGGTTCAACTGATCAACATAATCCTTACCCCTATATAAGGGTTTACCCCCTAACAATTCTGCTAAAATACACCCAACGGACCACACATCGATGGCCTTGGTATAATTGGTGAAACTCAACATGATTTCAGGAGCTCTGTACCATCTTGTAGCGACATATTCTGTAAGGAAACCCTGGTTTTGTTCTGGATTCTCGGAAAACCCTCTAGCCAAGCCAAAGTCACAAATCTTTAAGTCACAATCAGCATTGACCAATAAGTTGCCTGGTTTCAAGTCACGGTGCAAGACGTCCGCCAGATGAATGTATTTCAAGCCACAGAGTATTTGATAGATAAACAGCTGGTAGTGTTGGTCAGTCAATGGCTGACCTGAACGGATGATCTGATGCATGTCACATTCCATTAATTCTTCGTAGAGGTACACTTCGTTGAAGTCGCCAGTGGTTGGGTTGGGGATGATGTCCAAATCATATAGGCAGGTGATATTCTTGTGGCCTCTGAAGAACTGCAATAACTTCAATTCCCGAAGTGATCTCTTGCAGAGGATGGTTTTGGAGAAAATATTGGTGATCTTCTTGATGGCAACAAATGAAGTATTCTCGCTGTCATCGTATTTTGCCGAACATACTATACCATAGGCGCCATGGCCCAACTCCTTGACTACTGTGAATCTGCTGTCGACAATAAATTCTTGATTGAAGACGGTATTGACGGTTTTGCCAAAATACTCTGGGGGTGAGCTTTTATTCATTTTAGATGAATGGATGGGATGATTGATGGATGACGACGGGACCTTAAATGTGTTGTAGGGGAGCGGTTTGGAATACGAATTTTGCTTTGTTACCAGGAGGATCTACCAACTGATAAATATGTATGCGTGTGTATATATCTGGTAATAAATAGAACTTGATATTTATATATTTATCTTTGTAATGAATGAGTAAGTACAATTTATACAGATTTCCAAACACTTGCTATTAGTGCGCAAGCAATCTACAATTTCACTGGTACCGATTCCAACTCTTAGGGAACAAGTAGGCTTTATACGCAGACACTGTTACAGCAAACAGTAGGGAGACTTTGTACACCACGCCTATTTATAGCTTGAATAAGGTATGTGCGGAGTCATAAGCCCATTGTTGAAGTGCAGGGTGACGTTACAGGAAGTTTCAATATAGCCAGGGTAACCAGACATTTTAAGAGTGGACTACGAGTAAAGGCAGGCTGGATGTTTATTGTTATCCGGTAGAATATACTATGGTACGACACTCCTTGCAATTTGGTGTAGTATATAACGAATTTTAGTGGCATACTAAGAGAATTGTATTGTTGAATTGTATACTTTACCAAGTAGCACGTCTTCAGCTGAATAAATGTCTACCGCCGTGTCTTGTATGCCATAACGGTGAAATCAGAACCGTGCCTGCGAAAAAACACAATTTTTTTTGACCACACTGCGGAGATGAAAACGTTCCATTCTAATAAAGCCCAATCGTTGTGTATCTCTTTGTGAGGTACAATTGGCCATAGCATTTGCCAGTGGGGATTATAATGAAGTTTAGGAAAATCACAAAGTACAACGACTATCCCCTGATGTACGCATTTTTTTATCATTAGAAGAGATGAATCCTCTGTTCCAGCTTACCATTGGCGGCCCGTTTATTGTCTGCATCCTATAATGATCTCTTCTTTGTCAGCATTATTGTGCTAATATGTAATATTGTATGGGCCTAATGTCCGTTTATGATTGATCAATTGTATGATTGAAGTATTTATAGACCAGAGCTACAAAAATAAGTTGCCAAACAATGTCCCGCGAAGCGTATATCGTTATTAATTCGCCTTATCTTATTATTAATATGTATTACTGGTATTTTTTTTTCAGTTACTCCTTTACTAAAACAGATGCCGCACCCATACCAGTACCAATGCACATGGAGGTAACACCAATTTCACCAACCTTTAATTCTCTCAAGATTGTAGCATACTGTCTGGCACCAGTACATCCCAAGGGATGACCCAAGGCAATTGCACCACCATTAGGATTTAACTTCGCATCTGGGATGTTGCACTGTTTCTGCGAGAATAAGCACTGGGTAGCAAAAGCCTCATTAACTTCAAAGACATCTACATCGTCAATCTTCAACCCGCATTTCTTCAAGACCTTGGGAATGGCGTATGCTGGCCCGACACCCATAATTTCAGGTGGAACACCAACAGAGCAACACAAGACAAACTTACCTTGGATAGGATAGCCCTTAGCTTCGGCCAAAGATCTGCGCATCAAAAGAACAGCAGCAGCACCATCAGAAACTTGGGAAGCGTTACCAGCATGAGTAACACCATCGGCCTTGAAAGAACTCTTCAACTTACCCAAAGATTGGGCGGTGACGCCTGGTCTAGGACCTTCATCAGTATCGACCACAATCTTCTTGACATTGGACCCATCCTTACCTTCAGAGATGAAAACCTCAACGGGCAAAATCTCATCCTTAAATTGACCCTTGGCCACAGCAGCGGCAGCTTTGGCATATGACTTAGCTGAAAATTCATCGCATTCTTCTCTCGAAATCAGATACTTTTCAGCAACATTTTCACTAGTGATTCCCATAGGAATCAAGCATTTCTTGGCTTCAGCGTCCTTTTCCAAGCGTGCATCAAGCTTACCCAAAGGACCAGCAACCCAGTTGGTCGACATGGACTCAACACCAGCAGCCAAACCACAATCGATTTCTCCACATTTAATCTTGTTGGCAATATCGCTTATGGCCATTAAACCAGAAGAACACTGTCTGTTGATGGCAACAAAGGCAGCCGATTCAGGGATTCCCAGCGCCAAAGAGGCAGCTCTATGTTCAGTGGCACCTGCAGCTCTGTTCAATACATTACCAACAGCAACATCTTCAATCAAACTAGGATCAACCTTAGTCTTCTTCAACACTTCTTTGAATAAGGCAGCCAAGAGGTAGTCGGATCCAGTATCTTTGAAGCTCCCCTTCCGAGCCTTGGCCACAGCAGTTCTGTAGGCAGCTACGATGACAACATCATCGGGGTTCTTTTGTCTGATGGCATCCGACTTAGATGCACCAAGTTGGGCCAGCAACTGGTTCAATCTTTCCATTTTAATACAGGCCAATAAATAATCTCAAATAAATAGTCAACACGATAATCGCGTTAATAGTAAAATATAGAATACACTAATGGAATGAACTCTATTAAGGAAGAATGTAATGTTATTCTTTTTATCATCACTACTTATCACTTGTTTAAATACTTCGATTCTACCTCATATATATTGCCAATGGCAAGACAATTCGGAAATCAAGAGGGGAGAAAAATCCTGGGGTAAAATCATACCCCAAGCAGTTGTTTCCTCGGGCCGAGAAATTATTTTGGTAGCGCTGAACGGCTCATCTAAGCAATATCTAGTCTAGTCTTATACACTTAACAAAGACGATTATTCTGTTCCATGGAAATGTAATTATACACAATAAAATATAATACTATGAGATAGAGAAGTATACAACTTCAGAAAGAGGGGAAAACGAACGCGTTTTCTACTAAAGCCAATAGTAAGCATATTTAGGTATTAGTTTTCGTTAAACATATATGGTCATAAATAAAAAAGAAGTAAACGCTCGTTACTCCTTAACCAAGACAGATGCCGCACCCATACCAGTACCAATGCACATGGAGGTAACACCAATTTCACCAACCTTTAATTCTCTCAAGATTGTAGCATACTGTCTGGCACCAGTACATCCCAAGGGATGACCCAAGGCAATTGCACCACCATTAGGATTTAACTTCGCATCTGGGATGTTACATTGCTTTTGAGAGAACAAGCATTGACCAGCAAAGGCTTCGTTAATTTCAAACACTGAAACATCATCAACAGTTAAACCTGTCTTCTTTAAGACCTTAGGAATTGCGTATGCTGGTCCGACACCCATAATTTCAGGTGGAACACCAACAGAGCAACACAAGACAAACTTACCTTGGATAGGATAGCCCTTAGCTTCGGCCAAAGATCTGCGCATCAAAAGAACAGCAGCAGCACCATCAGAAACTTGGGAAGCGTTACCAGCGTGTGTGGTACCAGTAGGCTTAAAGGCAGGCTTCAACTTACCCAAAGAAGCTGCAGTAACACCCTTTCTTGGTCCTTCATCAGTGTCAACAACAACCTTCTTTTCTACAATCTTTTCATCACCGTTATCGTCTTCTTCTTCTTCAGAAATGAAAACTTCAATGGGCAAAATTTCATCCTTGAACTTGCCGGATGCAATGGCTTCGGCAGCCTTTGCATATGACTTGGCAGCGAACTCATCTTGCTCAGGTCTTGGAATGCTGTACTTTTCGGCAACGTTTTCGTTGGTAATACCCATAGGAATCAAGCACTTGGCGGCAAGCTTGTTTGCTTCAACATGAGAATCGAGCTTTGGAACAGCTTGGGGACCGTAGTTCAAAGACATGGACTCAACACCAGCAGCCAAGCCACAATCGATTTCTCCACATTTAATCTTGTTGGCAATATCGCTTATGGCCATTAAACCAGAAGAACACTGTCTGTTGATGGCAACAAAGGCAGCCGATTCAGGGATTCCCAGCGCCAAAGAGGCAGCTCTATGTTCAGTGGCACCTGCAGCTCTGTTCAATACATTACCAACAGCAACATCTTCAATCAAACTAGGATCAACCTTAGTCTTCTTCAAGAACTCCGTCAATAATGCAGTCAAAAGATAATCGGAACCGGTATCCTTGAAGCTACCTCTACCACCCTTGGCGATTGCTGTTCTGTAGGCACCAACGATGACCACGTCATCAGGGTTCTTCTGCTTGATAATGTCTACCTTGGAGGCGGAAAGCTGACCCAGCAATTGGTTCAATCTGTTCATAATCAATATATGGAGGGAAGGAGACGAGAAAGATGCTGTGAATAAAAATCACTAAAATTGTATACTTCTCTTCTACACCACAATCAATTTGGGGGAGGAGTGATCAAATATTTATAAGACCATTACACTCGTGAAAATTGCACAAGATAGCCCACCTTCTCCCATATTTGGCATTGTCCCAAAGCCCTTCTTCACTTTATTCCAGTGGTAGTGCATGTGGTGCAGGTGATTGTATGGGGAAGATCATTTGGTAGTACTAAGTTCCAACGGCTCAGACCGACACACAGTCTTCACATGAACCCGCGCACTCTCCCAAATAGAGGAAGAACAGTTCTATGATTACGATTATTAATAATTTTATCCAATAATCTGTTAGTTAATGCTCCCCATTATCGATTACATGCTTTGACAATTAGTAATATTCAAAGAAGGGTGTTACTACTGGTTGAAGTTCTTATATAACATAATTTATCTAGTTTTGGTTGCACACAATGTACTAGGTATTAATGAACGCAAACTCTTGTGGATTAGTCGAGCTTCAACACACAAGTTTTGCAGCTAACAACAACTGGACAGTAGCATGCGCTTTGCACCTCTATTAAAAGATGCTCGGTGTCATTGAATTCCTATTTGAGCAAGTGGAAATTCGTAGTTAACCTGTAATTGCCATCCATGGGATATCATTGCCTTGGCCGAGGGTAAAAATCACAGTCCGAATTTGGTAGCACTGTTAAATTTCAAGTAACCCACCCCTTGCCCCGCATTCTTATTTCCAAACTTGCACCTGTATAACTTTTGTAAAGAGAATATGAATATACTTTCAAATTGTGTCTTATGGCACGCTGTACATTATGTAAGTGATTAGCGGAGAATCCTCACTTCATTCGTTAGTCTCGAACAGAAAAATACCTATGAAGTGACCGATATTTTCTGGTGTGCCTGGAGGACACTTGGCCCGCAATATCAACGTTGGCGTTTCATCGTTAACATCATGACTCGAGACACCAGAACCTGATATTTGTGTTTCATTACTACTCTCAGCGACGGCTTCTCCCAGATGTGACTGCTGCTGTAGGGCTTTTTCTTCGTCGCTCTTTGTGAATATTCTAGTGAAATCTATACGGAGATACCCCTCGTCATCAACAACGACATACAACTTGAATTTTTTGTCAATCAAGTCGTTACTATCATTGTAATACAAGAGCCCGCTCGTATTTCCCGTGATGAGCCCCATAGTAGACCCAATGCCCATGATGTTGCTGCCATTGATCTTGATATATAATCCACTTAAGCCAAATGGAGAGCAGTGAATCTCCAAGTCGCATTCGTTGGCATATTGAAATGTTAAATCACCCATGATGGTCTATGTGGGTTACGTGAATATTCTTCTTTGCAAGGATTCTTGTGTTTAAATGCGATTATAATAGTGGTTGAAAATGAGACTCTATCAAGAAAAAAAACTGAAATCACAATACACCTAGATTTTCACCAACCTTTCGTTGTGTGGGTCTCGTGAGATGTTATAGTAAAAACGAAATCAAGGAACAAAAGTCTTCAAGACGTTACTCCCCTTGCTCTGTTGTGTTCATTCTTACAAAAACATTTACATTAACCTATTAATATTTTTTTTTTTCGATCTCTTAGTAGATATTTGTGTGCAGTATTTTCTTCTCAGATTTCAATAAGCAAAATCGTAGCCGAGAATAAGTAAAATAAATGGCCATGTCAAACTTAAACTATGCAAAAGTGGAATTAAGCAGGGGACTTTAACTCCACAGTATTTCTGGAATAATACATTTTGCTACAAAAAAGAGATATTTTAATTTTTTTGGGGGAGAAGACTGTGAAAATTCCTAATAGAAAAAGTCAGTTTTAAGTGCCCTTAAAGTCACACTCAGGACAAAAATTACTGTAGCATCAAATTCATGAGCAGCAAGTTTCCGCAGATTTCGGTAATAAAGGCCACCCCCCGGTACTTAGTGATAGGGAAGCCGCTGGGAATCTCGTGTGATGGGTATCGTAACCACGGGTGTCTCATGCCCCAGCTAACCAAGCTCTTTCCTGGCTGTCATGATGATCTTAAGATAATACAAAGACTAGACAAGTACGTGAGCGGAGGAGTTTTAGTGGGTCGTGAAATGGAGTTTGTACGCATGGTCAATAAACAATATCAGGAGGGACAGCAAAATTTGATAACCAAACGGTATATTGGAATGATGGCCGTTCCTGATACTTTTGGTGATGTTGAAACGTGGATTCGATCGGTTGAAAATGACAACTTTGAACTTGATTCCCAATTTCGGGGTACTATCACTCATGACTTAACAATTTTAAACCGAGATTACATTAAACTGAAAGCAAATTCAGGAGAAAGAAAGAGATACCTTAAAACTGTAACTGCGACAACAAGGATCCGCTTACTTCCTCAATTACAAACACGTGCCTCTTCTTCATTGGTGGCAAGGTATAAGACTCTTTTTGGCAATAAGACGCTCTTGCCAATGATTCTAGAAACAGTGACGGGACGCAAAAACCAATTACGAGACCATATCCTTCAGAGTTTTGGGATTCCCCTACTTAACGATGAGAATTTCCTCCAATTTAAAATGCATTCAAAAAAGGGAAACCTATCAGATGGAACTTCTATTAATAGCAATATCTTCAAATCCAACCAGATTGGTCTTCATGCTGGATACCTCAAAGTAGGGACTGGGAGAGGTATTGAAGTCCCGTTATCGGCACCTGATAGTGAGCTTTGGGGACCATATCTAGTGAAAAATAGCACGAGCTTCATACCTGAGCTTGTAGAAGCTCTCAAGAGGCCGGCTTAAGCGCAAATGCGGCTCTGTGTATACATACCTAGATATATTACAGAAGGTATCATAAAGGATATCTACGAGGATCGCGGACAAAAAACCAGATTTGTCAACTACTATAAATAAGTTAAATGGATGCCAAATACATAAGATCATATGTACAGAAGGTTATTTTACATTGGAAGAATGGAATTGTAGATAGCTAATATAAATACATCAGAATCTGAAAGTTTAAATATACTTTATGAAATTGGACCCTTCCATTTGAATTATTATCTTAAACGGTTACCCATGTTACCGAAACTATCTTATCCGCATGTGGCTAGTCACACGACCCAGCTGGTTGCGATAAGCCAGATACCAGATCGAGGGGCAGAATGTTTCATTTTGGTGCTGTTGGGCAAAGGGAGTGTCTGTCAAAAAGTACACGATAACACACGCACACACATATATAACACGATAACCTCATATACAGAGACATATACATACACAAACTACATAGACCTTTAATCGATTAATCACGGATACCTCTGACAGGTACCAACAGCAGTGCTTAGTATATACTTATAAATCGCAGTACTATATCCAATTACCTTATCTCGTACTGTACCATTTCCCCCCACAACAATGTCTTCTATGACGTTTTGTAAATGAGGGGAGCACAACGGTCACCACACCACCTCCACCATCAGTCAATTTAAAGTACATACATAAACGTACCGTACACTACAGTCACAGGATCTTACCCTTCCCGTAGCATAAAAACGTTTGCTACCAACCTCCTGTGACCATTTCATTCATTCATTCCATTCGCAGAAACGTCATATTTGCTTTTCGCCCTGTGCTTCGTTTCCTTTGCTTTGGATTTCTTTAGTCTTCTTTTCCTTCTGTAGGTCCATCGTGATTGTGTCTGTTTTCTATTGCTGTCTCCTCTCTTCATTTCTCTGGTTTTACTCCTCCTGTCTGTTGCAGGTTTTTTTCCCTATTTGCCTATGTGGATTCGATTGCAACATTAGTGATCCTTATATAATTTGAATAAACATTTGTTTTGCGTGTTTCCGTTTTACGCCACAACCATGAGTCCCACTAATTACGGCCGTCTGTCCCTGGGGGAAGACCCAATGGGACTCCGCAGAAGCTCGTTGCGCAAGAACGCGCTACTTAGAAGCCACCTGTCCATCTACCATGCTCTTACAAATCCTGATTTGGATGATGCAATTAGAGGGGGTTCTGCCACAGCGCGAACTACAGACCCAGAACCACACTCTCATTCTCATACAATCTTTCCAACTGCAGCAACAACAAAAGACTTTGATATTACTGTCCCGATGTCACTTGGTGTTGCTGAAGCAGAACACCCTACTTCTTCTGTCAGGTCTGAAGATCCTCATCATCCTCGATACCACGTCCAAGGAATTGGAGATCCCACCCCTTATAATCAAAGTGTTCAGGAGATGTCGCCATCGCCGTCACCATCTCCCGTCTCGTTCCCTATATCCCTTGAAGTGACTCCACAACCAGGAACTTCATCTCCAGACCTTTTAGGAGACGGACTGTGGCAGGAGATAGAGGAGTCAATAAAGATGAAAAAGGTAACTTCTTCTATCCTCTCGTCCACCACTGCGTCTGAGAAGGAAACCCCGATAAACCATCCCAATTCCCAACAATTGCAGCGACTGACTCTGTACAGACACACTCGCAGCCAAAGTAACGCAGATAGTGCGCCTCAAGAATACAACGTCAATCCACTTCTCTCCTCTTCTTTGGTCATGGTGGAACTGGCTGTCCAGAATACTTTAGGTGGGTCTCCGCTTTACATTCCAACGTCTGCATCTATTCATTTACCGAACAACCCTAATTTACCTAATATTGTCCCTCAAAAATCACCTGTTGTACCCCATGTTATGGTATTTGAAACTGATGAGGAAGATGGGAACGATGGTGACGATTCCGACGTTGATATCGCTAATGCAATTACCGATAATGTGAGCAGTGTAACAGATGGATGTGGTACTTCAGCTACAACCTTTATCATGCCTAAAATGCTGCTATCTACCAATAATAGCAATGAATCATCGAATATCAAGAGCTTTAAGGGAAGCGTGATTAACAAATTCAATGTGGCCATTATATCCCTTAAGTATCTCGAGGAAACTTCACAGTTGATCAAATCATTGGGCTTTTTAAAGAACTTGGATTCTCGGTTGAACTTGTACCATATTAATTTGCTCAGCTGGAAACATGACGATTCCCTTGCGAGACTGGCCAACTTGGTAATTATCGTTAATGATGGATCAGTAAACTTTGTTCATTTCCTCACACAAGTATTTTCCACTATGCTAACGTCTCTGGAAAACAAGATCCCCAAGTTAACTATCATCAATATGATGTCCACCAATTACTTTGTTAATTTGTTTGAACTAATTCAACTTTGGAGACCATACCAAATGTGGAAGACCACCTCTTTGAGTAATGACACCATTTTTGAATGCCTTCATACTTTTATTGCCAGAGAGCTATCTGTTGACGTCGATGCTACAGAAAGTTCTTGGGAACTTGGTCAAAATGACAGCATTGCCATCCAAGATGCAACTGCAAATGGTATTCTTTGTTCTTCAATGGTATACTCACACAATCTTCAAGTTACAAATACATCTGCGCATTCTACTAGACCAAACTATAAGAATCTAGAGCATCAGTTGAAATCAGAAATGGTCAGCTGCTCTCAGTATACTGATCCATTGCAACTTTCAAGTAAGCTCCAATTAGTTTGCTCAATTTTAAGCAAGTTGTCACTGGAATATTCCAATACGTTACCAGAAAAAGGGGGGGAGGATCCAACCAACAATGATGATGGAAACTTTTGGATGATTTGTTCGTTTACAATGGGGATAGGTTTAGGTATCGGACTTGCAACTAGTGCCGCAACAGTTATTTCATATATCTTGAATGACGCTGCATCTGAATCTACGGTACCTATGAATGCAGCTGACGAACCCACCTCAGCAGCAAATGAATCTTCTCTTAACGTTGCAATGGATATTCCTGTTCTTCGTGAGCTTATTGGCTTCTTCACTAATGCAAACTGGAATTGTTGGTTTCAGATGCTTGCCTCCGATTTACAGGTAGTCAGTTCGTTGGTGATGGAGTATGTTGGAGGCGGACTTGTGAAAATCTGCAATTTGCTACTGGTGTTTTAAAGCAAATATGGCGTTGATCGCTATTGAGTGTCAGTTCATTTGATATTGGTGGTATCACACAGATTAATTGTTATGAAATGATTGTGAGTCGTGTTCTTTTATTTGTAAGTCGGCATGCTTCTGAATTGTTTTCATACTTTTTAATGCTTGTTTTCCGGTTCTATGTGTATGGGTTTGGTTTCCATTTTTTGTGGGGATTAATTGTTCTTTATTTGTTTCCTTTATAGTCTTAAATTAACTTTTTTTTATAGGGTGCTATGTCGGCGTTATGACTTACAATCTAATGCATATTAATCTCTGATAGTGGAGACAAGTAGTAAAATAGAAAATAGCATTCAATAACTTTTAACTAACCATAAAACTGACATTAGTATAGAAATCTAACATTGGATTCTCTCCCTTCTTAGTGGTAGTTGCATCAACATCTGCCCATTGTTCCAAAAACTCCTTGTGTGATTCAACTCTAGCCACCTTCCCAACAACTTGCTTATACAAATCCAGGGCCAAATTGAAATCAGTCGCAAACATGATATCAAAGTACCCCTGATAACACATATATGTCGAGACATCTACCATTCGGTCCTGGAGAACAGTTTGCACTAAGGGTGCATTGAAATAGCCTGGAATAGTCTTAGGCAAGTAGTGGAAATCACTTGATATCAAAGAATGTTGTGGAAATTTATGCTGTAAAATGTGGAAAAACTGCAAAAGTCTCGTAGGAATGAATTCACCAGGTGTTAAATTGTCTTTGAATGGGAGAGCACGATTCATCCACTTCAACTTTGTTGTTGATTGCTCCAAGGGATGAATCAGATCTTTATTTACAAGTGGCAACCAACTCTTTGCCAGTTGCCATTTGGAGCTTAATTTGTTCAAATTTTTTAAAACAGGGTAAGTCCCATTTTCTCTCAAGGTCAAGAGAGCCAGAGAGTACTGCGATAATTGCGGCGTGAAGAATTCGTAAAAATCGCCCTTCTCATCAATCAAAACTCTACCTTCATGAGGTATTCCAGTATCATTATCGTATCTTATCAAGTCGTGTGCAAAATTATCAAACACCTCCAACGCAATGAAGAAACAAGGACTTTCAATAACTTTTTCCCATGCAAAAATAGATTGGTTAATGATTTCTAACTTGGAAGTATCCAAACCTTTACTTAACAATTTATTACGCAATGCGGATGTCAATTGCTTGTGAGCCAACTGACTCGAAATTTCAATAATCTTATAAGTGGTTCTGGCATAGATCTCGGGTTCGTTCTCTTTAATGTAGTTTAAAATGTTGCACATCATGGTACCATTTCCACCACCCATTTCGTAAATCACAAGATCATGGTATGGGTAGCTACCATTGAGTTTGTAATTCACGAGAATGTATCGAGCTAATGCTTCACCGTAGTAGGGTTGAAACAATTCTGTAGGTGTATGCCATAACTGTAAAGATCTCTTTGTTCTCTTACCGTTCTGCAGAAGAGCTTTGGCCTCAACATCTTGCTTGTACACCTGTTTGGCCATGGAGGCATATTTGGACTGCGGATTATTGAACAGTGGGTCATTGGCCATCATCAAGTCATTGATTTGACTTTGGTTCTGAAACTTATTACTGATCGTATCATATTTGTTGTATGCCTTCTCCCAGGACTCCATGAATTCATCAACATCTTCTATATTGTTATAGTTGAAGGGCTTGTCTGGGTGAAAAATCTCAACTTCTTTTGAGAAGTAACCATAGTTAGGATTGTACAACGAATCTTCAATGAAGTCAGCACTTGCCATCTTTACTCTTCTGGGTCTTTCCTTCAACCTCGCCAACTTCCCTGAAGTAGTCAAGGGGTACTCGTTATACACCTGTTGTGGAGATTTAACATCAAATGGATAGTTTGTGGAGTTCTGGTATACAAATTGGACAGGATTAAAGCCATTGGAACTGGGCATGGACCCATCGGAAGTACCTTTCTGGAAGGGATGAGGCTTCCCATTGCTTGGAGGCAGAGAAGAATCCCTTTCCTCCTTTCTTTGGGAACGCTTGCCGAACCCTCGGGTTTTTTCCTCTCCAACTTTGAATGCAAAAGTATCCGGTCGGATGGAGTATTCATGGCGAATCAGGTCGTCCTTTTCAATAATGTTTCTGGGGTTGAGTTTGCTGAATAAATAACGTCTTGGTTGAATACGAAATTGCAACATCGAAGACGATCGTATACACGACATGGATGTTCCTAGAGGGAAATATGGTAATCTTGCAGAAGAATTTAGTATGTAATAATGGTTTTTCTTTCTGCGATTCTAAAATTTTTCGATTATACTAGTAGTGGCATTAACGCTAAGGAAAGGGAAAAGCTACAAGAATTAAATATAACTACGTTTATTACCCATCTAATTGTTATGCATTAGTATGTGTGCCGTGTCCTGTGTTCTTTTGTAACTTGAGGTTACCGGTTTTTTGTTGTAAACAAGTAGCAAAATTGCGTAAACCATATTTCCTGAGACAAATAAATACTTGCAAACTAGAAACAAGTAACATAGGCCATTAAAACATTTCCGATTCTATCGAAACCATTGCAGGCCAATATCACTAATTATCTTACCCTGTGTATTAATTTATACTTGTATTGTATCTTAATCCGTATGAGCCATTCTCTCACTTTACTCCTCCCCACCTACTTATACAAGTGTGTTACCACATCTAAAACAAAAAATCTTCTTTTCCCTCGAATTCATCCAAGCATTCGATAATGGTCTTAATGTTATCTAATGTATTGGTCACAGCGGCTCTCACCACTCTATCGCTGATTCCTTGAAAGAAGCAAACTAATTTGGACCCATCGGTAGAGTACTCGGCATGTAATTCGTTCGCCTTCAATATTGGATCAGGAGACAACAGGCCCTTTGCAATTTCTGCCTGTCGTTGTGTTTCAAACGGTATAGTTATGGTTAAGCTGTGGTCCATTGTTTGTTTTATGTGTTAAACACTTTGAAGTATATTCAGCTTTCCTGAAGTAATACTATTTTGAAAAATGGAAACCAATATGGTGGTTTGGTTTTGTGTCATTGAAGGGGTATAGTCTTTTATTGGTGTCTATAAATGTGTAATTGATTTCCATCAACGCTTGAATGTAAACTTACTTGCTTTATTTAGGTATTCAATTCTCTGGTTTCTCTGTACTAATTCCCGTAGTTATTCCGGTATTCATTTTGTATTTAATGTTCACTGTGTTTATTGTACGCCATGAAAGCAGCCAACATACCCAAATCGTACACTACCTTGAGAGAACCTGCAATTGCAAACGCAAGCCATTGCAATCCCTTGTTGGTTAAAACACCAACAATTGAGGGACCTAAAATCTGAGATAAAGTTTTCACAAGATTAACCCAGCCAAACACAGCAGTTCTCTCACTCTCAGGTACAATGGCTGCGAGGAAGACATGTTTAGGAGCTACATCCATTGACTGAGTAGATGCCCTGACAACCATTAAGGCTAAGGTTATTCCGAAAGAAGACGGAACTGGAATGAGTCCCAAAAGAATGGAAGCTGGTAAATGGGTAAACACCATTGTAGCCACTGCACCAAATCTTTTGGTGAATGAAGTAGACAACAAAGACATGAATCCACTGACAATTCCCGTAATAAAGAAAACAGATCCCAAATAGGAAGAAGCAATATCGAACTTCTTCTTTATGTAGTAGGAAATCCATGAGAGAGAAGCCAATGATGAAGCAAAAGAATCCAATGCAAACAACAACGAGAGTTTGATCACGAGAGAAAGGGCATGAGGAGTCAAATCTGGGAACCAATTAGCCTTCCTAACTTGTTGCTCATCCTGCTTAGGTAAAGTAGAAGCACCTTCTGATTCAGCCAACAATGGCGATTCTTCTGTTGGATCCTTGGATTTATGAGCAGGTTCGAGTCTCTTAGTCAAAAATAAAGCTAGAAAAAGCGAAATAATCGACAAAACAGTGTATGCGCCGAAAACCACCTTATAACTTTCAGTCAAGGTAAGGTTTGCCCTCTCCTGAGAGATCTGTACCAAAATACCTGCAAGTTGGTTACCTACTGCACCACAGAATAATCCCAAGAATGTGTACCAAGTATAGATATCAGATCTATGTTCAGGAGCCATTAACGATGCGATGGCACTTTGTTCAATAGATCTGAAAGGACCAACTTCTCCACCACTGGGGGTGAGAATACCAATGACACTTACTACCGTCAATATTATGGGGTTCTCTGTGATGATAAAGCACAACCCTGTAGCTACAGCAAGTGCACAGCTTATAACCATCACTCGTTTTCTTCCTGCCAAATCCGCCAACACTGACAACAAAAAACTACCAGCGAGATCTCCAACAAAAGTAAGTGTCATGAATAATCCAATGTACGATTCCAGGAACCCGATTTGCTTTAAGTACAATGCAAGTATTAACAGTGTAGCACCAAAACTAATCAATCTGATCATCCGCAACAAGATAATGATAAATACATCTTGACCAGCACCAAGTAAGGTGAACAAACCCAACTCTTCAAGCAAGAACTTGATTTGATCCATTATTGCAATATTCTTAACTTAATGGGTAAAACGTTTATTGGACTTTTTTGTTGGCAGTGAATTCTATAAAAGTTTGGAGGTAGTTTTCATAACGCATGTATCCTTTAACTAAGATTTGGTATTACATACGATACTTTTGTGGCTTAGAAAATTTTGACAGAATCATACAGATAAGAAAGATTTGTAAATTAACTAGAGAATAAAAAGTTTGTACAACACTGTACTTGGTAATCGATTTTAAATAGAATTACCTAATCAGTCACATATAATTAGTTTCAATGACACACCATGTGCCTTGCTAATGTGCCGTAGTTGTTCTCTGTGTTGCTTGTCTTTATAACTTCAACTTTAGTCAAGTAAACTATAACAAGACAACTGCAAAAGGACAAAAAACAAAGTTCACAAATAGATCATCTCTCTTAGCCTTCAATGCTTTTAGCAAAAGATGTACTGATAAAGCACTTTCAATCATCGCAAAAATCCAAATCCACATTGAAGTGTATGATGAAGCAGTCATGGAGTGGTACTAGGAGAATAAATATCATGGCTTTGGGCAAGTTGTTTCAAGATCTTCAGTAACCTCTGAATATAATGTGTAAACGTCATTGGTATATTGAAAATGACCCATACCACTCATTGACATTGTAGTGCGACTCATAATGGTCTTTGGAAGTTGGGGCAATTACTTGGGTACTATTACTAACATGCACCTTTGCGGAATCCAATTCTACTACCAATTGAATCCCTATGTTAAACCAAGTCCCTCTAATCTTGGGAGAACTGGAAAAGCTTATTAACGAGTTGGGATTTTCTGTTTTAATATTCTCAGAAGTCAAATATTTTGCTCCCATCTCAAACTAAACCAGGCAAGGGGAAATGTTCGTACAAACCCCAATGCCGACTTCACAAGTAAGAAGACTGATCAAATAGAGGGGACCAAGGCACCCATCAAATTACTGAATGTAGCAAGAAGAAAGTATTGCATGCTAAAGATAGGATTAGCCCAACTCCAACTAAATGGAACATCTGATTATGATGAAATGTACCGTTCAATCTTAAGAAATTTAGGCCAAAAGCCACCGGGCACTCATACCATCGACAATTGCCCAACGCGGAAAAGTATACAATTGCCCATATCAGTGGATGCCTTAAGTGATCTTCGTTAGAAATTATGTTGAAGATATCATTGATATACCTTGCACAGACTTTTCTAACAGCCCAATCTACATTGAAAAACACGCTTCTTGATAGAATACAAATGGTAAAATATCTGGTCCCAAAAAAAAAACCACATGGAATCAACAAATGAATTTGTACCTCATTGAGACTTCTCGATACATATAGAATGTGATGAACTAATGAAACTAGCAATCGTTGAGTGGGGTTTTTTTTTGGAGGGGGAATTGTGGATCAAGGAGGGATTGCAATCCAGATTGGTGGAGGGAAAGATAGTGACTAAAAAGTCTTGGTACAGAAGGATTACGAAACGATACGATTCAAGCAGTTCATTTCTCTAATGGGAGTAGGTTTCTTGGTCAATGTAGATAGGCCAGGCTTGGGGTTCTAACTTATATTTGGAATGAAATTGTTAGGCTTACATGAACAAAGAATTGCCTATTAAGTAATCTACTCCCTACATTTTAGCCTCATACTATGTAGGCCCACTTTCCTCTTTTCTATAACGTCCGAGTGTTCGTCCTCAGATTATAAAAGGGACCGCTTACGTGGTCTGATCGTATGTTGATGCATTTATCCTCAGAGATTGCAAGCTGCACATGGGCAACGTAATAAATTTCGCAGAACTAATCGTCACAGAAAGTATATTCAGAACCTGACAGCATGTGGCTAAAACTAAATGGCGCCCTAACTGACAACTTTGTAATTCTTACAGAAACATCAAAGCTGATCCCACATTTCTAAAAAGTTGTAGATTGTTGTGGACCATAACACAATGTAGCCCACAATACTGCGATTGCCGATGACGGATCCTCAAAGACAACCCCATACCAGCCAAAAAAATAAGTGGTACAGTACTTGAATACGAGATTATTTCGGATCCCATTTGTGATTACCGCTTGTAGCAATACGAAGAATATTTTTCCGCCCCCATTTCTGCTTTAGGGG
>JAKVQZ010000053.1:0-79406 GCA_030463055.1 Lizanozyma gosingica | reverse complement strand
TACTGAAACCAGCTCATATTAGACATTTATCCTAAATGTCCCAACCCTTTATATAGCTCATTTCTGGATGAGATCCCGTTTGTCCGATCTTATTTTAGATTAGTATATAATGCCAAGACATTAGTTTTAACCAATCATAAGCTTAGAAGATTCATATTGTTTGTATATCTTTCGTCCTTCTCCAGTATAGTAAACTTAAGAGGTCACTCACGTGCACTAGCATTCACTACTTCACGTGCTGGGCATAACACGTCCTATTTGGTCGTGTAACATACCGACTTCTGCCTCATGTTTCAACACTCCCCCTCAAACGCAGATTTCATCCCGCTATATTTGATGAGAGTTTCAAGTCTTTCCATTGTGAGTGACTTGGTGAACATATCGGCAATATTTATCTTTGTATCAACATAACTCACTTTAATATGATTATGTTGTATTTGTTCACTAACGTATGCATATTTTATGTCACTATGTTTTGTCTATTTTATTTCACTTAATTTACATGGAATTAATCAATCTCAAACTAATCAACACCACCAGTGTGGATCACGTCAAGTATATGACAACCACTCAACTCTTCGTAAGCTTTGTGTCTATCAGACGATACGATATGGGAGTAGTATGGAAACCTAATATCCGGTGTCGCACTGAGACCAGTAAAAAGTCCCTTTGGCGCCATACCACCGCCAGCTAAGCAACCAGTCATACCTACCGTCATTATCATCGTACAACTTGAAGTACGACCCGCAACCCCAACAGCCTGCTAACTTTTCAGCTGCCTTACGGGACCATTCATCATTCCCTACGGCGGCCCACTGACCTCCACGCTTGCAGAAATCCCCCCCGACATAGTAGTCACCAAAGTTTTGTGATCCTGCCATATAGCAATAGTAGCCCTGATTGCATATTTCAGTTCTCTTGTTCAATTCCAGGTCATTGTAAACCACTTGGACATCTTCTATAGTTGCAGTGAACCTGTCCTCGTCAATAGTTACGTTGACAAGGTGACCCATACTACTGTTGCTTACCAACAAAGCGTGGAAAGTCTCACTATCTAAGACATCCAATTCATCCCTGCTGCGTAAACGTTTCTCAACACCCTTATCTTTGTGGTCAATGATGTGAATATTGTACGGAAGGTTGCTCGCCGACTCGTCCAACACGCGGTTCATCGCGTCAAACCACTCATCGCTTCTTTTCGCCGACCCCCCTGCCACGTTACTTTGTGCGGCTAAAGAAATTAGTAACGCTGAAACTGCCACTCTGTTTGCCGAACCCCGTATAGCAGCAAGACAATCCGTACTTATCAATCTATCTTCGTTTCGCCGTCTACATATGTAGCAGACTTCGGCTACTGAAGTCGCAGTATAGATTGAACTATGGAGGATAGCAGCCCACAAGGCCGCTTTGCCTATCCTAAAGTCTAGGAAGTCGACCCGCTGAATCCAATCATACCACGGTGACTCCCTCTTACTTATTGACTGTGTACTTGAATCAGAAGTACCCGGTATTAGCCCAACATCCTTCGGTTGCTCAACGTGTGGCACACCAGCATCTGCTAATGGTGAAAATAAGAGAATAAAGATGCTAGCCCCTTTAAATAAGTGGAATCTCATGCTTATTATCTTATTTTCTAAGTAAGACTATTTGTCATTATCCCTATTTAGTTTAACAGTACTTTCTTATAGAAAGTTAACTCTCTCTACTGAAACCAGCTCATATTAGACATTTATCCTAAATGTCCCAACCCTTTATATAGCTCATTTCTGGATGAGATCCCGTTTGTCCGATCTTATTTTAGATTAGTATATAATGCCAAGACATTAGTTTTAACCAATCGTAAGCTTAGAAGATTCATATCGTTTGTATATCTTTCGTCCTTCTCCAGTATAGAGAACTTAAAAGATCACTCACATGAAGGTCATACTGCATCCTTACAATATACGAAAGCGTATACATAATTTTCATATTTTTTTGCCCCTATTTCGAATTATCTGGTCTTACTTTTATGAAAAGTTGTGACCAATGTTACGAACATTGTGCTCCTGGTGGTACGAACTATTTGTAAGCCTATGGTCCGAACAATTTGGCGTACTACGTTTGAACATTACTTCACTTTTGCTATGATTATTTCTTACTAGTCTAGTATGCAAATTTCCACGACCTATTCTGAACAATTTGTTAACCCACTCTAATGACTTCAATGAATATCTTTTGTATCCGGAAAAGTCGACAACACAAACCCAATTGAGTTTATCGTCGTACATGCATTGCCATCAACTACTGTATTGAATCAAAAGTCGTCAACCTATTCGTCATTCAGCCATTTAAAGTATACAACACATTTACTTGTTTAATTAAACTTGATAATTACTACATTGATCAGACACTATCTCACTGGGACCATGCCGAATACTGATTTATTCTTCTTCGACACAAGCTAATTTACGACCGAATAACCACTACACTATCTTCACCTAATCTGATGCCAAGGCAACACCATCCTTTTATGGAGAACACCATAACGTTTTCCAAATTATATCCTACACCTAGGAAACTTGCATGATGCCAAGGAAATGAAATGCGTCTTTGTTAAACAACAAAAGTGTTGGCACACTTTAATTCGGGTCCTATACAAAACAGAACCTACTTTGGCACCTTGCAGGTCGCGATTTTCACATCAAACCATAAAATAATAAACTTTGATATCATTACGCCAAGCCCTGACAGCTAACACACACACCCATCTATGCCTCACCACAGCTACACCAGTATTGTAGGTACCCAATACATCTATCTGCCTCTGCCCGTTTCAGACACCCTTTGTGTATTCCCTGCTTTGAAGACCGTAAAACAACGCCACCAACAGGCCAAAGAATAGTGATCCGATTTGTCACCTGCAGACAGACAGTACACGCCTATAATTACGAACATGTTGACCGCTTTCATTGTTGTTGCAGGAACCACTAAATCATACAAACTGCAAAAACTGAATGGCGGAAAATAGATGTACAATTTTGGAGTCGAGTCAAAGATGAATGTACAAAAAAGGATGCAATTCCCATTGCCCTTTGTTTCTTTTATGTCTGGTTCTTCATTCGTTGTTTTAAAGTTTCTTCTTTGGTACCATAGACCTGAACCAAGCGAATTAACCATTAGGTAATCTACCCGCTACATGTTAGCCTCGTACTATGCAGGCCCACTCTTTCTATTCTATAATGTCTATATATTCGTCCTCAGAGTATAAAAGGGACCACTTACGCCCTCTGATAGTAGGTGGATGCTTTTATCCTCAGAGATATTAAGGTACATCAGCACCCTAAGTTTACAAATACATTTCGCATAACACTATCGTCAATTTAAGGATATTCCGAACCTGACATAAATGAGCTTAAACACTTTGCCTAAGCTATAACATCTTTGTATAGTCCCAGAAAACTCTAATTGATACATAAACCCAAATACCATTCTTTCCTGAGCTTAGAACCAATGGCCTTTGCCACTAGGGTACCTTTTTGAACTATAAATTAGATAGTAGTATATCAATCAATCTTACCCCGCATGTCTGCCTCCGATGCTCGTATCTCGGAAATAATCTTCCACAATAGGAAATATTTCCAACAATCGCCGTCTTTGTACGATTTGCAAAAATAAGTTTAGAACTAACCTATGAAATCAGCGATGAGTGGCACTATCTCTCCTTCGCTCTTTACAGTGTCGAAATTAGCTTAAGTTTCATCAGATGTCTAACAATCAAAAGGGTCAGATTGTGTTTTCAGTGAATCCTCGACCCTGGAAACGTGCCCGAACAAGGCTCCCCACCTCGTGTGAACCCTGCCGGAAAAGAAAGTCCAGATGTGATAAAGCCAAACCTTGCGGATCTTGCCAGAAGAGCAAAACAGCCAGTGCATGCCGTTATGACGATATTTGCGACGGAGCAACTAACACGGAAAGAGTGGAGTATGATGATGTTCCCCGGAGACAGAACGGGCTTCTGGTGAGCTCAGAAAGCACTATTGGTTCCGCTTCTGACCTCATCAGCCATATTTCACCGAGAAATATCCTTCCAAACGAATACAGTATAAGCAATCAGAATGGAAACAGCTCCAATCTGTTCCTATGTCCGGTAACACCTCTGCTGCTGGGAAGTGTGCTAGATCAAGCTACTACCAACATGTCAACTCTTTCGCTGATAGCTCTTCAATCAGAAGATCACCAGCGCGAAGTAGCACAGCTACGAGCGCAGATAGAAGCATTAAAACAAACTGTGGCAAATCAGAAGGATAGAATTTCGGAACTATCAAACCAAGCAGCAAAAGGGGAAGTATCAAAGCCAAAACAGAAAGTACGCCAGTTTACAGGTTTTGCAGTCAAAGATTCAAAGCTTACCTTCTATGGCCCAACTGCTTACATGTCACTCTTGATGGACGACCAGTATACCAGGGAAGCATTTTCTAATTATGCAAAAGATCAACTCAAATCCTATGAAGAGTTCTCTGAGGTTCAAGCGACGGACGTATCTAACTGTGATTCAACTTCTACCAACATTCAGACAAATACGAATGGCGACATATCAACAGAAGAGACAGCATCGGTCACCAATGACTTGCCTTCGTTACCAACGGTTAGGTTACTAGTAGATAGATTCTTCAAGTATTGCTACCCATTTGCTCCATTTATAGAGAAGACGGCATATTTGAAAGAATTGGATTTGGCAATACGAGACAACGGAGAGCATGCTAAAGTTTCATTTGAGTCCAGAAGATACAACACTATTGCGATCTTGCTTGTTATGCTACGGTTTGCATACATAACAATACCCTTTAAAGCATACCAAACAGGTAAACTTCAGCCTGAAGATACCAAATTGGTCGAATTATTTAAGTACTCTAATCTTGCAATATCGCCTAACTATGTTGATGTGGCTTATCGATTGATGATGTCTTCATTATCAGGGTTGAGGCGAGTAAACCTTCCCTTCATTCAGGGATTATTATTGATTCGGGTTTACAAGATGTATTGCCCCGAAGATGACGACAATTTGCAAGACGCAGGTTTGCTTCAATCAATTATCGTTCAACTGTGCAGACAGCATGGAATTAATAAGGACCCTTCCGATTGTCCTTTAACAATCATGAGCGCTGGAAAGGTGTATATCTGGAAGAAATTGTGGTCCATGGTAAAATACACTGACGCATCTTATGCCTTCAATTCTGGTGGTATGGTTCTAGTTGAAGATAAAGTTGAGGAAGATGAAAAAGACGAAGGCGATACTTTTGAAAAAATGGGGTATGACTTGTCAAGCGTTGTAGACAAGCCATTTATCACACGGAACCTTTGTTTCATTGATAAGGTGACTAATTTAGTGCGACAGATTGCTTCGAAGTTGTATCATCATAGGCTTGCATCATTCGAGGAACTTGTGAAAATTCTGGAAGGATTGAAAAGTATGCTAGACAATGATTTACGATCATTTGAGCAATTATATAACAACGACTCGTATTCCATGTATCAAGGATCGGTAGCGGAACGAGTTGAGGAATTTTTACTTAGGTGCGATGTTACGCTGAAGGTATTTCAAATCAATATGGTTTTGTTTGAAATGCTTGAACAGGACACCGATGGCGAAATTTCGAAAGTTTACAAGAAGAATAGTTTCCTTGGATCTGCGTTGGAGAACTTTGCTACATTAATGAGAATTTCCGATAAGAGCGAAGCTACTCAGATTCACATGTTTGGTGCGGAATATGTCTCTGTGTCTCTTGGAGTCATATATAAGGCCCTTCAGAAGATGGCGGGTCCTGTGTCCACAGTACTTATCAGGGCTCTGGAGCAAGTGGTCTCGCTCAATGAGTTAACCAATTACTTCCGTGGTACCGATTCTGCAGGTTTAGCTCACTGGATGGGCTTAGATTGGCAGGATGATTCGATGACACTAGTAAACTTGTTCAAGAGAATTAATCTGCTTTATGTCCGGAGTCAAGAGGCATCAAAAAAGTGTTTGGGCGCACATAGATTAAATTCAATTTTGCGGAAATGCATTGCCTTTCTTACGTCGAAGTATCCTTTCATTTGTGACAAGGCTCCATCTGATAGAAAGTCGTATTCTTCAGTCAATCTGAGTTATGGAGATGGCATTGAGGGCTCATCTAATGGGTTTTCTCAGATCGATGAACTTTGGAACAAACGTTCTGAGTGGGACATTGACTTTGACTACTTGTTTTCGCATTTGAATGATTCTGGCTATGATCCCATGGCGGTGCAAAACGATCTATTCCAAGAGGTAAATTAGCGGTAGGAAGTGATGGTATTGGTTGGAAAATATATTTTTCTTATGGTATGAGTAATTGTAGTATTGTAAAACCACAACATCGAATGTACTCCTCTTACACAGCCAACCTTGGATCCCAGTCTTTGGAAAGAAAAAAGCCCCCTTCTCATATCTGGAGTCTTCTGAAAGAGGATAAAATGGCCGCTACCACCAATCATCCAAATTTCAAACATAATGCTAACCCGAATGCGGAAAGTGGATGCGAAATTCCTTAACAATAATGTGCTATCGAGTTCTCCTTAATGTCAATTTAACTCTGCCTAGCAGAGTCAGAAGAATATGTTCGATAGTCGACAGTCACATATTGTGTGGGAAAAGGGTATTAGTCACAACCGCAAACAACACTAATATTCTAGTACTACTTATAAGATCTGCAAAATCAAAATTGAATTTCATAGATATCCATTCAGTTTCGAACACCACTTACTAATCAGATATCCCTTTTGATAGTGCTTTCATACGATAGAGATTATCATGTACATTCCCAAGAAGTACCTTGAGGAGGAGTGGGAACAGGCTGAGTACTTGATCAAGAAGTACCCGCTTGCTACCATCATCACCCATTCATCCGAAGATGGCATCATTGCCAACCATGTTCCCCTTGTGCTTCAGTATGACACTGAGTCAGACAAAAGATATCTCTGTGCGCACTTCGCCAAAGTCAACCACCAGCTTCCCTCGTTGAAGGACAACGATAAAGTGGTTTTGATCTTCCAATCGGCCAACTCGTATGTGACTCCTTCCTATTATCCGCAGAAGAAGGTTGATCACAAGGTGGTTCCTACGTGGGATTTTGCCGCTGTTCACATCGATGCATCGTCACAAGTTATTGATGATGCTGCCTTTGTGAGAAGTCAATTGAACGCGTTAAGTAACCAACAGGAAGCTGATAGAGAGGTTCCATGGAAGGTCAGCGATGCCCCAGAGAAGTACACGCTGTTGATGCAAAAGGCGATCACCGGTGTCCGCTTTGAAATCAAGAGTTTCCAGTGCAAATACAAGTTTGAGCAGACCATGGGCAAGGATAACATCAACGGTGTTATAGAGGGATTTGCTCAAGACGGTCTTGTCGAACAGTCAGAGCTTGCAGCCGCTGCCAACAAGAGGTATGATGCCAAGAAGGCAGTTAAGGTCGCCCAGTAGATGGAATAACCTGGATATGCGTAGAATGAGTAGTATGTTAGAATTAGTTAGAAAGAAGCCATTGCAGAAAGACAGCTTCTTATTTATGTAGAATGAAAACATAAATTGTGCGATTATATTGCATATCATATTGTACTGATATATGTGTGCTATTATTAATCCTTAGTGTTACAGAATATATACTACAATTCCACTATTTTGATGTGAATCATTGTCAGTGTATTATGTTTTGTAAATTACACCCAATGAGAAACTTCTACCTCAATTTGATCCTCTCCCCCATCAACACAATATCTTCAGACGTATCTTTTTCTGACGAATAGGAACAATATATACACATTGCTATCCTCCAGTCTGGTTTTTTTTTTCGTATTGAATAGCCAATTTATCGTGGCCATAATCTGCTCCAACGGTACAATGGAATCTCCTTCAAAAAAGTCCTTCAACTTCAATCTTAAACTGTCCAAATACAGTAATCCTATTCACTAATATGGTGTAAACCGAGGTGCACCAAACCCTCTGCCTCTACCGCGACCTCTGAACATTCCTCTACCTCTACCACCTCTACCACCTCTTCCACCTCTCCCGCCTCTACTACTGAAACCAGGCATGTTCGTCCTCTTAGCCAGGACCTTCAACTCTCTGTCTCTGAAAATAGACCCATCCAATGTCCCTATGGCCATGTTTACGCCTTCTATATCAGCAAACTCTAGATAGGCAAATCCCTTGGGCTGTCCAGTGTGCTTGTTCGTTAAAATGGTCACTCGGTTAACTGTGCCTGCGCTTGCAAAGTGCTCCTGAAGGTCCATGGGCGTGGCTCCATAGTCAACATTTCCAATATAAATAGATCTTGCGTCAATATCACGTCTTTCCTTTTCAGACGCGCTCTCGGTCTCCATATTGTCTTGCATTGTTTGTAGATGTGCTGACTCCTTTTCCATCTGTTGCAACTTGGTCTTGATGATCTCGCTGTCCTGGACTGGAGCATCCTCTACACTGTGCGATTCTACCTGCATCAGATGCTCGAGCTGCTCTTGGAGTTGCTCGCTGGGGATGTTGTCGGACATGGCACCTGATCTTTGCGCTTCAATTGCATAATCAAAAGACGGAAGAACCCACGTTAGTGAAGGCGATGTTCGCGATATATTGTGAACCACTGGACATCGCTAGAACAAGTTAAAATCACGTGAAATAACACGTGTAAGAATGTGGTTACATGAAAGTATATATATATAGTAAGTATATCAAAAATATATACTTAAGTATTAAAATGCACCAGGAAGATTCCGCTGTCTGTTAAGGGTGGAGATTATATCGCTCTTCTTGATTTCTCTAGGAGTTGTGGGCCCAACACTGGTACTTGGAATGGTAATAGGTGCTCCCATCACATTTCCGCTTCCATTGCCGTTACCAATACCATTCCCGATACCACTTCCCATGCTGCTTCCGTTACCGTGTAAGTCATTTATAGCACCGTAATTCCGGTGTCGCTTGAATCTTTTTTTCCGACCGACGAGTAGCGGATCTTCCTCCCTAACTATGTCAATATCTGTTTCATATCCGCGATCAAACAGATTACTGCCTCCTTCTTCGTCAAATTTGACTCTCATGAAGCTATTCTGAGGCCGATCTAAAATATTCTCGCTGTTCAATGGCCCTGAAGACGACTTGCGCAGCTTAGGGGTCCCGAGACATGCAACGATAACGAAAAGGAATCCACCCACAAGCATCAACCCAATGACTATACCTATGGCAACACTTATTGATCCCAAGTGTATGTGCAAAAATGTATCATCTGGTTCATCTAACCATGATAAACGTAATGAGTCCTCAATGACAAATACACAAGATTTCTCCGAAGAGGAACTATCTTCAGTGCAACCATAATTATCAATAACGACTTCATGCTTTCCTGATGAAGATTCCGACTCAGAGTTGAACAATCGTAATGTGGTCTTGCCTCTCTTGGAACGCTTGCATCGCAAGACAGCGTTAGAATAGTTTGTTGAAATCATGATATCATCCTTCACGTGTGGATGGGAATTTCCTGAAATGCAATGAAGTAAGGAATCCAATTGGTCATTAGGGATTAAATGAAGTTGTAGAAATTTATTCAAATTGTTATAATCCGTGGTGATGTTTTGCTTCTTTAACGATTCACTAGAAGGTACAAGAACGGAGAAATTACCAGAAATCCCAGCCAAATTGACCCCCTTGGATATTTCTGGATTATGCTCCAAAAGGGCCGTGAAATTAAAACTTTCACTATCCTTATCCTCGATTGTTTTCAATAAATCGGTCACAGATATCTGGAAGTTTTGAGGCAACATTATCCTGTCCACAATATGAACCAAACCATGGCTGAAGAGAATATCAGAATTTAAGGGTACTTTCATCAACGTAGAGTTCATCAAAATTTGGTGATAACCATCTTCTTCAATTTTGGTGTCAGAGACTTTGACCTCATCACCTCGGAGATTTTTAGTCACTTGCAGTTCACCTTCTATTCCAAAATCACTGTAAATTAATCCTTTCACAAAAAACCCCCGAAGAACAGACTCAAACAACTTAGGATTAGCTTCAAGATGTTTCAATACAAGACCAAGCGCCTTCCAGGGATTGTCTCCATTATTCCGGAGGCTATCTGAACTGTTAGGATCGGTGCTGACCAAATGAGCCCCACCTCCACAGGGCAAAAATGCAGTATAACCGTTTAAGTCTTCAACAGTAGAAATAAGATCAAATTTCGCAAGATACTCCACAGTTTCAAGACAACTCTTTTTATCAATGGGTAGATTTTCCAAATGACGAGGTACTATCCCTGATGATAACAAAACACCCAATACCAGCTTGAGTGAAGGTGGAGGAGTGATTTCATTATTAGTGACATAAATGATGTTATTATTAGCTGTGATGATTGGCTCATCAATAACTAAAGCTTCATCATTAACTGTGGTTATCAATTCATCGCTAACGTACGACGAAGCCAATTTGATTTGATAATTCCCTCTGATCCTCTTTTTGGAAGATAATCGGGAGTCCAATAACTTATACATTGGTCTTTGCAGCAGCCGCATTTCTTCCTTGACATTTACGAATTCGTCCAGAAATCTGTAAAGCAAGGATTGTTTGCTGCTAAAACTATCAATAAGGTAATTATCATCGATTTCCCCGTCATCTCTGGAATCTATATCGATGAAAAGCGTTTGGCCGGAGGTTGTTCCATCAATTAATGATTCATAAGACCTGAATTTCACCTCCGATGCCAAACTTGAATAATGCATAGCATATAAAGTCTTACGCATAATCATTGGTGCTAATCCGATGCCCATCGAGGAGAAGAATGGATTATTTTGCTCTTCAAATAGATGAAGAATAACATCGCTAAGAACGATATTTGATGCATGGGATGCTGAATGGATCTGATTATTCACCGAAAGCGTATTTGTTGCATTGTTATAAGTCAAAAAGTATTTTTGCAAATCATCTTTCGAAGGATATCGCCTGCCATTTGTGAAATTTGCACCTCCAATTAAATTTGGAAGCATCATGTAGGAGAGTAAACGTAGCAAATCTATCTTGAGCTCGTGTATTGCACCAGCTGTCGTTTTGAATTTCTCGTTTCTAAAAACGTGAAATAAAGTTGAATAGTACCTATATTCAAGTGGCGTCATAGACAGTAACAAGTATGAATCCGTTGGAATAAACACCGTCCTGGTATTGTTGAAGAACTCTTCACATGTTAAGGGTAACGAATTTTCCTTCTTATTACGTTTATCCTTTTTGTCGTTACTCTCTGCTCCACGATGGTTTTTCGTCCCCGCAAAAAGCGATGTCATCCAGTGCTTCATAGTGGAGATATTGTGCCCATTTATCTCCAATCTATCGGAACTAGAGTTCAATAGCAAATCACAAATCGACGGTTTTACTGGAAGAAGTTCCAGTACACCCTGCACAAATGACCATTGGTGCTTGGCGTATATGTCGACTTCCACAATGGCAGCCGTATCGTCAACTTCATATTCAAGTGTTTCAAAATTAGGGCTAATCTTAACCGTGTAGTTTCCTACACCACTCCCACGCGCAGGCGGTCGGTAAAGTGTTTCAAGCATCACTGCTCGCTTGTCCATGTATCCCACCCGGAATTTTTGATTGACAATGTATCTTCTTAACAGCTCTTTATCCTCCTTCAAAGTATCCACGTCTGCAACAAACGCCAGATTGACTGGAGCAAAGAGTGTCACATTCTGCAACTGGATAATTTCAGGTACAAGCTCGTGCATCTGAATGAGTCTAAGAAAGTAGGAGAATTCAACTCTACTCGAAAGAATATCAATGATAGTCGACGGTGTGGGCTCTGGGCCCTCCAGTGTACTTTTTGCAGCTTCTGCAACAACAGCCATTGAACTCCCAGGCGCCAGAGTGGCTGTTGTTCTTATCATTTTGGATACCAATTGACCCCCATCTGAATGTGGCACTATTAGTGCTGCTAGCGAGGAGGAAATCGCACAGAGCAATAAAAGCACCTGGTACATTGGGTTACTATGTAGTATATACCAAAATATCTTAGTTCGGATTATTTTCTGGTGTTGAGGATTAGTTAATAAAGTGCCATAAATTATACTTCAATTTAGTGTTCCAGGCAATTTTAAATTATACGGGATTATTTAATTTCGCTTTATGGCAGCGCAGAGAAGCGATTAGATTAGGGACAATTCTATATTACTATGGGGAGCATTTTAGAGTATTATTTTTAGATAATAGAAATATATACGCTTGAAAACCAGTCGACATAAGTGGAAATGTAATACTATAAATGCTAAAATCAATAAGATTGGGATTATGGTAAATAGTAATAGTACTTCTTTAAAGTTTTTTAATTCTTTTTTCCGCCTTTTATTACCATTTCTATCTTTTCTTTTTATTATTTTTCTAATGGATGTTCTTTAGTACTTGATGACAGCATATGTCCCAATCAAACCCAAGATGGAGGAAACAATAATGGCAAACCATACAACTATCTTCTCTCCAAGGCCAATCTGGTCCCGACATAACTTTAAGTAAAATGAACATGGCAAAATAACACACACAAGGACACAAATTGAGGCACCAAGGCAACCCACAATACGGTCAAATTCTGGACATAAGATAGCAAGACCAGCAAAAAGAGCGTTGATGCCCACCTTGACAATGAAACTACCACTCATACGGAACGAAGACACTATCTTGCTTTCAGAAGGCTGGTCGAACTTGAGAATAGATAAACAAGTAGAAATAATGGGCTTTGCATTCAATGCAGTCTTGGATAAGGGGATCAAACAAATCAACCCACTGATCAAAGGGTACACCCAACTAGGATACCCCTTTGTCATCAAGATATTATTTGTAATTTCGTTGTTGCAATATTTCCCAAACATAAGAAACCCCAAGATGGCCATCAGACAGTCTGTGAGAATGGTGATGGTATAAGTGTATTTCAATGTGCTGGTGAACTTGTGTGGATGACGCATGTCCGATTTCAAGTTGGGGAAAACAGCATGTCCTCCATATGGAGCAGCAATGATACCGATGGCCAAAAGTAAGTCAGGAATCGATTGGGGCCATAAGTTAGTAGGCATAAAGTCGAGAAGCGAGCCAGGCGCTGCAGGTTTTAGCATACCACACACAAACACCAACAATGTGATGGAAATGGTGGATATGATACCAAGGAGGGAAAAGACAGAGAGCACAGACAAGGGCATGAACGTGAATGGAGTAAGAACGAAAAATGCAATGATCTTGAATGTTGTTGGTGTCCAAACTTTATCATCTCCCAAGAGGGCGTAGATAGAGTCAGCAAAGAGAACAACAAGCGCAACACCGCTTCCCAACAAGTCTGCGGAGAAAATCAATGAAATAATCAATTTGGCCACGGACCCATAACTTGCATAGCCCAAGTCGGCGTAAGTCATGATTGTGTTATCCGTGTCCATGGCTCTCGAAATTAATTCAGCAGTCCAACAAGTAACTAAGCCAGAGATAATAAGGAAGGGAAGTCCAAAGACCCACCCAGACTTTAAAATACCGGCAGGAAGGGCCAATAACCCAACGCCAATTAAGATGTTAACAGAGTTGAAGGTTGTTTGAGGAGCAGTAGACTGGCCCTCTAATACTGTAACCACATTCCCGTCTTTGTCCTCGATCTTCTTCAAGGACAAATGATCGGCCGTGGTGGCCATGGAGAGCACAGAACGCACAGAAGACATGGAGGGAGCGTGGTACATGCGCTTATGAGGATGAATAGGAATGCCTGGGGTACCAGAATTGTAGCCAGCAACTGCAGAGCTTGATCCTGTAGCACCGGCACCAGCAGACGCACTGGGAGGGAGTCCAGTGGACAGGTTCTGGCGGGATCTGCCTTCATTCAATGCTGAGAGAATGTCGTCCTGGTAGAACACATCGTTGTATCTGTCGGAGGGAGTGCCCGAGTAGCCAAGGAGTTGGTTACGGTTGGTCAAATCGTTGATGACCACGCTTAAACGTTCACCACGTGCCGATGGAACCATGAGCTCGGCATCAAAAGTTTCATCCTCAAGCGCAGCATCATTGTTGGGATCGTCGGCTGAAACGAAGAAGGACCGCTTCTTGTGGATTTGATTGTCTATTTTAGTAGCCGCAAACGACTGGGCTCTGGTGAAAGACGATGCAAAGTTGTGGAGCGAGTTGGGACCCTTGAACGAGCCGATGGGAGCATCGAGAAATGCTATCGAAGGTCTGCGGAAAGACTTCAGCTGCAACAACGATGATTCCTCGTTGTCGTGGGGCTGAAATGAAGCCATCGATAAGAGAAAGAATGGGAAGTTAAAGAAAGGGCAATAAGGGTAATATGGATTACAACCTTGATTCTGGTTGTTGGAAACCGCGTGAAACAAACACCACTGACCTAAACTGTCGCTCTAAGCTGGAAGAAAAACCTTCGTTCTTTTCTACACTGTTATCAAAGGTCGTCCAACTACTCGTAAACACCAGTTGATGATGTATTTTCTTTGTCGGATGAGACTTGTTAAGAATCTTCTGTGTACAGGTCATGTAAACAAGTACTTTACTATTATACAGTACCGCATATAATAGCAATGGGTGGTTGGAAGATTTAAGTACTTTGGTCTTATCGGAAAAGTCGTGGCCGCCAAAGGAACACTTGTTTTATATTGAACACTTGTTGATGGGGAGTGGATGTTATCGGCGAAGAAATTGCGAGTATCATCTTGAAGTTATTGTGAATATTCTTTTGCTCTCTTGTTCTTCTTTTTTATGTTATTATTGTCGACACCTATCAATTTTATGACTACTATTATTAACATTATCAACACTGTTTTCTTGCAATACCTGCAATCTTTCGAATCGTTTACCTGCTAACTTCGAATTCGCACAATGCTGATTTTTGGTTTCTCTCTGGTGCAAATCATCTACTGTCTCCCCTTTTGTCTGGTTGCTTCATTAGGGAAGAACGAGATATCTATATCAGGTTTTGTACCACTATCTTTCTTGTTATCAATTGAAAGATTCCCCTCCACTGGATATTTTTCCTCTCTCACTTTGTAGATAACGATTAAAATGCTGCTGGATTTCCAAGAAAGTGGGGGAGCACTTTGTTTTGATCAATTGATCGCAATACACGTAATAGAAAGGATATGACTGAGACACAAGACGACTCAAGATGCCAGAATGTCCATCAGATTCAACTTCGTTAAATAAGGCAATATCACGTGAGACCCATTTCCGGTCTTTACTTGATCACTCAGGAATGTAGCGAAGGTGAAAAGTTGTATAATGGTTAGAATTGATGACTCGGATAATAGAATAACACCACAATGCTATCCCATCTGTGATCTACTTCTTTTCTAACTTTGTTCCTTGTTTATTCGCTAGTCAAGCATTACGGCGATAAGATGTAAGGTGTACTCATAGAGCTAGAAGTCACGTGTAATTTCTTACGAGGAGTTGAAATATACGGCCAAAATCCGAAACTAGCACTCCTCGTATACCTCCCGAATTAGGCAGTAATCGTGTGGAACGGCATCGGTATTAAGAGAAAAAACATCAAAGATAAACCAAAGATAGGTGAAGAAGACTGTGGCTCTTGCGACTTTTGCACTAACAGATCTCAAGCAAACTGCCGAGAGAGTGTGCGTCATTGGCTTTGCACTCCACACAAGTGTATTCCGCTCTTTTTTGGCATAATAAGGTATTGTCTGAAATCATCAAAATAGTAGAGGTACTCGGATCCAACAGAGGGATAGTTGGAAAAGTGTGGACTTAAGTAATCACTGCAACCATATACCAATGCCTAGTTCTGCAACCGTTCTACGATACGCCAAGGCGTTTCTTCTCCCTGAAAATGAGCTTTCAGTCAATGAAAAATGGGTATTGGGCCTAATCAATCTTCTGTCGGTAGTGATCTTCTGGGTGGCATCTTCCTTTCTCGTCAACTCGCTTGTGGAGGATGATACTTACAAGAAACCTTTCTTCATCACATATATCAACACTGGGTGCTTCTGTTTCTACTTGATCCCATATTTGAAGCACAAGAAAATGTCAGTGGCCAGATTCGTGCGCCAATTGAGATGGGACTACCAAAAGACCATCAACAAGAAACGGCTGTTTTCCATAATAGATTGCATGAATGATGAGGAAAGAATCATAGGGGGGTCAATTACACCCCCGCAAGGATCGGCATCATTGCAACAACAAGAACAAGAGCAGCTTCTGACGACTCCGCAGAAGATTCATGATTCTGAATCGGGAGGCTTCTCTAAACAAAAAGTTGCCCATTTGCACCAACAGGATCGGTCAAATCCATCTTCTCCCTTGCTACAATCTCCTCAGAGTAGTGGAAGCTCTTCACCAATTGATAACGATGAAGCAATAACTACTTGTTCATATGGCACTATTCCCGCACACGAAGAACCTCCTCGAATTCGCCAACTTTCGGTGATTGAAGAAACCATGTCTCTCTCGTCATCTGATGAGCAGAACGGGAATGCGCTTGGAATTAATGGCCACAGCCACGAGCTTTTCAATGCCAAGTCAGTGGACCCATTGGAAGAAGATTTAGACATTAATATCTACGAAACCGTTTCTCTTTCACTTCAATTTGTGGTTCTTTGGTTTCTGGCTAACTTGGCCACTAATGCTAGTCTCTCGTATACTACAGTGGCATCACAAACTATT
Source organism: Lizanozyma gosingica (assembly GCA_030463055.1). Taxonomy (NCBI): domain Eukaryota; kingdom Fungi; phylum Ascomycota; class Pichiomycetes; order Serinales; family Debaryomycetaceae; genus Lizanozyma; species Lizanozyma gosingica. Next base: position 62,722 of record JAKVQZ010000053.1, on the reverse strand, counting down.
CTTTCATCTACGTCATCATTTTTTACCTTACTTATTGGGTTTCTCTACTCGGTGGAGAAGATTAACACAAACAAAGTTACAGGCATTATATTATCTTTTATCGGGGTAGTTATCGTCACGAAGATCGATTCTTCTGGAGCCTCTGGTACCACACCGGAAACTCCAGTGAAGTCGCCCATATTAGTCCTTGCAGGAAATATTCTTGCACTTGCAGGTGCATTGATATACGGTATTTATACCATTCTTCTCAAAGTGCGCATTAGCGTACCTCATCTGAATAAGGAGCGCAACTTAAACACCCATCTCTTTTTCGGGTTCGTTGGTGTCTTCTGCTTGGTATTGCTTTGGCCGGCCTTGATCCTTTTCCATTGGCTAGGTTGGGAGACATTCGAGCTTCCATCTACAAGGGAGACGATCGTTTTGCTTTCCATTAACGCAGCCATTACCTTTATCTCGGACTTGTGCTGGTGCAAGGCCGTACTTCTAACAAGTCCCTTGACTGTTACTGTCGGTCTTTCAATGACGATCCCATTGGCCATGGTGGGCGACTGGTTGATTAAGCGAGTATCTGTTAACGGCTGGTACTTGTTTGGGGCTGTGATAGTCACGCTAGGATTCCTTATTATTAACCAGGACGAGCAGCACGACTTTGTTGACCCCCATGCTGCGGACCTGCCCCTGCATTCGTAGCATACAATATGTAATATAATCAATGTGCATGGATAGAGACATTGGAGGGTAGGAAAATAGTAGGGCCCGAGAGTAGACATAACAGAGCATTTTAAACAATCCGATACATTTATTACTATGTAATAGAGACGTTTAAAGGGAAAAAGTCTAGAAATAAATCAGTGAAGAGCAAATGAAATGCCATTTATTTATAGAACAGATTAATAGCATATATTTACTGCCTAAAAAGCTCTACAATAGTCGACATCCACATACAAACGGACATCATAAATATGTACCTATAAAGTTAACCGCGCTACCGGCACATCGCGATCTCGTTTCCGTTGATGAAACTTGTGCCAATTTACTTGGCTAGATATTCCACACGGTACTCCCATACAGAAAGCACCGTTTAGTATCGATGAGGTGGTTGGCTGTGGCCATATGGGGACTTCTAGCCGCCTTTTGTGCGGCATACAACGAGAATATCGTAGCATTGACTCTGGCAGCGATGAGTGCACCTGATGGAGTCATCCGAGTCGAGAACGGAGATCTCTCTCTCTTTGGCGGAATTAGAGACTACTACCTATTGATGGTATTTACCTCTACCAACGAGGCTCACGGGTGCAAGGTGTGCGAGAAGATGCCTCTTGTGGTGGGCAAAGTGGCGCATTCATGGTACGAGGACCACTTGGACACTCAAATGCTTTACTTCGCAGAAGTCGATTTGGTCGACCAAGCCAATGCGGCAATCTTTAGGGCTGCCCTGGTCGAAACCGTGCCGCAGATAGTGCTCATAGCGCCTAATGCGGGAAAAATCCCACAGGCTGTTTCCAACGATCCTGCCGTGTTGCCAACATCCGGCTACAACGTGTTGACCGACTCGCGGGCCGTGTTCCAGCTTCCACGGGAAGACACCAGTAAACAGTCGCTTGCATTAGCCAAGTTTATCAGCGAGATCGTCCAGAAATCGATTGTCATCCGTGAGGGCGACCCTCAGTTGGTGTTCGCGAAGAACTTTATTCTTACGCTCGTGGTGTTGTTGGTAGTGAAAAAGAAGGGCGCTCAGTACGTACTGGTTTCGCGAAAGACCATGTGGACCGCAGTGTGCATCGGCCTCGTGGCAGTATTTGTGGGCGGATACAGTTTCACCACCATGAACGGGATCGTGTTCCTTGCCCAGAACGACAAGGGCGGGTTGATTTACTTCAGCGGTGGCCAGCTGTACCAGTTTGGCATTGAGATCTTCTTGGTGGGGGTGAATTATGTACTCCTTGCAGCCGCGCTCGTGTCGTTGGTTTATTTGGGTCAGTACAAGGTGACGGGGAACTCTCGCATAAAGTCGGATAAGACGCGGTTTGCATTGGTTATTGTAGCCAATGGGACTCTCTTCTTGCTATACTCCTTCTTAACCAGTGCATACTTGCGGAAGGACGATGGATATCCGTACTACTTGCTTCGGTTATTCTAGATAGGCTAATACTAAATTAATAATTTTGTATTAACGTTGTAATATTTTAGGCACTGCTGCACAGAAACACTAGATGTCATAGAGTTAGTATTAGTATTGGTAGGGGTATACCGGTAGTAGTAATAGGCTAAGCCTAATACAACTGTCCTATTACCAAACGGTACTATTTGCAACCATCTATTTATTAAGCCACTTTCTGTTAGATAACAGACTCTCTACTGGTTTATCTAACAAGATTTCGCTCTACCTTTTATTGTAGAGACGACCCTTCGTCTTGACCACATTGAAAATATAAACCAAGATAATCCATTAGGATTTATCTACGCTTTCAAAGAAAAAAACCAATAATAATCAATAATAATCATCAATAATAATAATCAATAATAATCATCAACAATAATAATCAATAATAATCATCAACAATAATAATCAATAATAATCATCAACAATAATAATCAATAATAATCATCAACAATAATAATCAATAATAATCATCAACAATAATAATCAATAATAATCATCAACAATAATAATCATTAACAGTAAACATTAATTATAATAATCGATAGTAATCAACAACAATAACAATCAACATAATCTATCAGTTATCAATTTATCCATCGATTGACCTATTAGTCATGAAATTGAGAACATTCCTATCTTCCTGAGAAAGCTTGTACTACTTTTAAAATATCCATAGCTTAGAGTATAGTCGTCTAACACAGATACCTTCTTTCTAACTCCCATAAGGTATTTGATCAGGATCAGCGCTTCCACTATAGATCTCCACGTTCCACTCCACAACGTAGAATCTTTGTTATTTCGTGGTGGCCTTTCCTGGCTACAAAATAACGCGATCTGGAATAAAACGTAGAAGCAGTTCCTACTACACCACATCTCTTCCTTCGCCACTTTTAAGTGTCTTTTCAGTATAACGAATTGGTCTTGAAGCCTTCTCGTCTGTTAGTAATCATCCTTATTTGCAGAATTCAACATTTTGGAAACGTGTTCTCCACTTCGTTGTCCGCGCGTACCCTTCCAATCATTTGTTCTAAGCATCCATCTGGAATCCACGCGTCTACCTCCAACATGACGGTGTCCAAGAGACTGCTCAGCAGCTCTCCTGTGACTAGCAGCAAGAAACCGCGTTTGATTACCGATTTTTTTAAGTCAAAGCCAAGCGTCGCTCCCACACCTAGAAATCCTTCAGTGTGTGTTACAGAAAATAAAACACAAGTCGTGAAGGTCCTACAAAATGAGATCCTTGAAATCAACGACAGCAACAAGCTTGAAGGAGCCGCTGATTTACTCGAAGTTCCTGAGGAAGACACCGATTCCTACGATGCTTTCTGTGAAAAATACAGCTTTAACAAAGATGAATGGGTGAAACTGCTTAGCAGCGAAGAGCGTGCCCTTCTCAGCACTGAAATAGAGTATCTCCATATCAGTTGGTTGGTATTCCTCCACAAGAAGATCAGAACCCCTCAGTTCCTAGCACTCAAGCGGTTTCTTGCCCAACAGAAGCAGGCTAAATTCACGGTTTTCCCCCCTGAAAACCAGATCTACTCTTGGTCTCATTATACGCCAATCGACAAGATCAAATGCTTGGTGCTTGGGCAGGATCCCTATCATAATTTTAACCAGGCGCATGGATTGGCCTTTTCAGTATTAGAACCAACTCGGCCACCTCCATCCTTGGTGAACATCTACAAAACTATAAAAATCGACTATCCGGACTTCATAATCCCAGACTACAAGAAACTTCCAGGTGGAGGCGGTGGTGGGAACTTGACGAAATGGGCCGAACGAGGCGTTCTCATGCTAAATGCCTGTTTGACAGTAGAGGCGCACAAGGCCAACAGCCACGCTGGAAAAGGTTGGGAATCTTTCACTGAAGATGTCATCCGATCAGCGATAGAATACCACCAGCATCGCCACGGCTTTGTCATTATGGCGTGGGGTTCTCCTGCTCAAAAGCGCATTGCAATGTTCAACAAGCAATTGAGTGCCAAACCTGACAATTTCCTTGTTCTCCGGACCGTTCATCCCTCTCCACTCAGTGCCAGCAGGGGGTTTTTCACCCTGAAGGTGTTCTATAACTGCAACCAATGGCTAGAGAAGCACAACAAGAGTAAGATAGACTGGGGTTTATTCGACGGAAACGTTGTTCAGTAAATAGTTCAACATCCTATAGCTATAAAACACTCCATACCTTATGCAAGTTTTGTTATTAATGATATTACACTACTACCAACTATTAAAGTGTAGCCCTAAGCCCTCTCTTAGTGATTTTGCACCCAAGCTTTTGTACAACTCACTTCCACCAACAGATGAGAGTTGTGTTATTCAATTCTGAAAGCAACGACATCCCATCTACACTATGTGGAATGTCTCCACCAAATGGACCATCCACATGTAGAGGAAAACAACATTCTTATTATGGACATTTACCAGGAATTATCGGTTTATAGTAAGACAGTTTTAGATCTCAGAACTTGTGATTTTAGTGCACAAAGATATTTGTGTGCAGGTAACTGACTGGTCAGATGTAGTAAAGCGAATAGTCAGATACTTGACAGTCAGACAATTGACTAGTCAGATTAAGGAGAAGATGAGGAGACGTTTACGGCTGATGTGTGAAACAAATAACCAATGCCAAGGATAATGAAGAAAGGGGGTGGCAAATAATTTAACACGAAGGTGACAAACTTCGAGGTATAAATACAGAGCTTAGATTCAACATTAAAAGGGAATTTAATAATTAAAGAAGAGTTGCATTTATACAATAACTGAGAGTTTATATTTAGTTATATATATGGATATCTAAATATAATAAGCGATTACCGATAAGCTGAAAGAGTTAAAGCGCATTACCGATATAGGCAAGGCACTTTCAGATTACCTACTGATCAAAATTATGGATCTACTTATACTACATTTCAAGTTACACAAAACCAAAAATGCGACTTATATGTTTTTCTCATATCGATTTTGAATTGGAATAGGAAAACAACTCTTTTTATCTTCCAGGTCACCAGTTAAAACGGCGTCATAATCTTCAAGCATCGGATACAGCATCTGCATTTCATTACTGTTGTGCCCCTAGATATTAGACTCTTTTTTTCTGCGTTTTTCTCTGATTGTATTGCTATTTTTAAGAGGGCGTTTTTTGCAGTATATCACGCATGCAAATATAAGGAATTCCCAGTTATACGAAAATAAGGAGCAAGTTAAACCCAGAAAACAGAAATCTGCTAATAATGCCAGAAACTCATGAGGAGAGAATCGACCGGTTCTTTCTCCACACAGACCCCAAAACTGCAAAGAAAAATGACATCGACGACTCCACCAAAAGATTCAAGTACTTGCTCGGACTCACCGATTTGTTCCGCCATTTTATCAACATTAATGCTTCCAAGGATGCCCACTTCAAGAAAATGATCAAGCAGATCGACTCCCAGGTGTCTTTCCAAGGAAAAACGACCAGTGGCCGAAAGGGCCGTGGTCGCCGACGGAAAACGGAAAAGGAGGAGGACGCAGAATTGTTGCTTGACGAAGAGCACATCGACGATGAAGAAACTCAACAAACTATCCTTACCGAAAGTCCCTCATACATTAAGGAAGGGAAACTTAGAGAATACCAGATCCAAGGTTTGAACTGGTTGATATCACTTTATGATAACCGTCTTAGTGGTATACTTGCGGATGAGATGGGATTGGGTAAAACCTTGCAGACGATTTCCTTTTTAGGTTTCCTCCGTTACATTAAGAAGATCGATGGACCTTTTATTGTCATTGTTCCAAAGTCTACTTTGGACAATTGGAGACGTGAGTTCGCTAAGTGGACACCCGATGTGAATACCTTGGTCTTGCAGGGAAATAAAGAGGAGCGCGCAAAACTCTTTGACGAGCGTTTCTATACGGCTGATTTCGATGTGTTAATTACCTCGTTTGAGATGGTTATCCGTGAAAAATCACACCTCAAGAAGATGAGGTGGGAATACATTGTTGTTGACGAAGCTCATCGAATTAAGAATGAAGACTCATCTCTTTCCCAGATCATTCGGTTGTTCTTCTCAAGGAATAGATTACTTATCACAGGGACTCCGCTCCAGAATAATTTACACGAGTTGTGGGCGTTGCTTAACTTTTTACTTCCTGATGTTTTTGGAGATTCAGAAATATTTGATGAATGGTTTGAAAGTCAAAGCGGTCCTGTTGGTGATAACGGTTATGAAAATGAAGATGAGGAGAAAGATAAAAAGCAAGATAAAGTTGTCCAGCAATTGCATCAGGTTCTAAGCCCATTTTTGTTAAGAAGAGTTAAAGCTGATGTCGAACGGTCTTTACTTCCCAAGATCGAAATTAATGTCTATACAGGTATGACAGATATGCAGATCGATTGGTATAAGAAATTGTTGGAGAAGGATATCGATGCTGTCAATGGTGTTGTTGGCAAGCGAGAAGGAAAAACAAGATTGTTAAACATCGTTATGCAATTAAGAAAATGTTGTAACCATCCTTATCTCTTTGATGGGGCAGAACCAGGTCCACCTTATACCACTGATGAGCATTTGGTTTACAATTCAGGGAAGATGATTATTTTGGACAAGATGTTGAAAAAATTCCGTGCAGAAGGCTCTAGGGTTCTTATCTTCTCCCAAATGTCCAGATTGTTGGATATCTTAGAAGATTATTGCTACTTGAGAGACTATGAATATTGTCGGATTGATGGTTCAACCGACCATGAAGATAGAATTGAAGCTATTGATTCATATAATGCTCCAGATTCTGACAAATTCATTTTCCTCTTGACCACTCGTGCGGGTGGTTTAGGTATCAATTTGACCTCTGCAGATATTGTCATTTTATACGATTCTGATTGGAACCCACAAGCTGATTTGCAGGCCATGGATAGAGCTCATAGAATTGGTCAAAAGAAGCAAGTTAAAGTTTATAGATTTGTCACTGAAAATGCCATTGAGGAGAAGGTTTTGGAACGAGCTGCACAGAAATTACGTTTGGATCAATTGGTTATCCAACAGGGAAGACAAATGAACAATTCAAATGCCATTGGAAACTCAAAGGATGATTTGTTGGGTATGATTCAACACGGAGCCAAGGAAGTATTTGGGTCAAAGAAGGGAGCTTCCTTGTTGGATGATGATATTGAGTTGATCTTGCAGAGAGGCGCCGAGAAGACTTCTGATTTGAATAACCGTTATAACAAGTTGGGTTTGGATGATTTACAGAATATTACATTTGACTCATCTACTTATGAGTGGAATGGACAGAACTTTGCCAAGAAGGACAATTCAAATGGATTGGGGTTCAATTGGATCAATCCCAGCAAGAGAGAAAGAAAGGAGCAAACTTATTCTGTCGACAATTATTATAAAGATGTGATGAAAAATGTTCAGGAAAAGGGGAATACGAAACAAGAACGTACCAAGGCACCCAAAGCGTATAATGTACAAGATCACCAGTTCTTTGCGGACGAGCTTATTGAATTATTAGACAGGGAACAATATGCATATAAAAAGGAGATTGGTTACAAATATTCGCTTTATGATTTTGGAGGGGATTCCGAAGATGACAAGGTTTCTGATCCTGAAGAACTCAGCAGAGCTGAGCAAAGAGATATCGAACAACAGAAGGTTAAAGAAGCTGTTCCACTCTCTGAAGAAGAACAACAGCGCAAGGATACATTGCTTGCTGAATGTTTCCATTCATGGACTAGAAGAGATTACACCAACTACATTCATGCGGTTGCTAAGTACGGAAGAGAAAACTATGAAGAAATCGCAGCAGGTATGGGCAACAAAGATGAGATCGAGGTTGAAAGGTATCTGAAGGCCTTTTGGGAGAAGTACAAAGAAATTGAAGGGTATGACAAGTACATTTCACAAATTGAAGCCAGTGAAAAGAAAGCTGCCAAATTGATCAACCAGCAGAAGTTGTTGAACATCAAAATGGAGAATTTGGAAAATCCTCTAGAAGACTTGAAGATCCAGTATCCCCCCAACAATGCCAAGCGAGTATATTCCAAATTAGAAGACGGCTTCATCCTTAACTGCGTACACAAGCTTGGATTATTCACTGACAATCTAGGCGAGAAGATCAAGGAAGAGATTTTGGCCAGTGATCTCTTCAAATTCGATTGGTATATCTGCTCTAGGACCCCACAGGAACTATCAAGACGTGTGAACACCCTTTTGCTAGCAATAACGAGGGAAATGGAGGGACCCGTCCATACCAAAAGAAGAAAGGGAGATTCATCAAATGCCAGTACCAGAGCTGGAACAGCAGATCCTCAGGCTGTGGACCCAAAGGTCAACGGTAAACCTTTGGGCGGCGAAACTACCAAACCAAGTTAGCTTAAAGTGGGAAATAAGGATAGCACTTCATTTCTCATAATGTACACGATGATAATTTAATAATGTTACTAATGTTACAGAATCTAATATTGTGGGAATTAGTTTGTCTGACTGTTCATGTGCGACGTTTCATCTGCAACGTCTTCGATATTCTGGGTATGCCCACCAAGATACTCTGGGCATATGTTTTCTTGCACTGTTGAGATAAAGTAGGGCACCTTGTTCGCAGTCCAGCTGACCGATAGGAAGTCGCTCACTTCGTGTTTCTTGACCTTGAGCCTGTCAAAAATGCTATCACCGGTGGCTCTATATCTTGGGGCGATGAAGTTTCTCAAGCTTATGATTTTGGTGCCGGTCTTCAACCCATGCAACAACCGGCCGACCTGGTTGTTCAACATACCGTCAAATAAATAGTTGTTCACCAAAAGCACATCGGCATCTAAGGCAACCTTCTGTACTGCTTCATTATCCACAAAGCTCTGCAGCAATGCAAAGTCTAAGTTTAACGGCTTCAATCCAAACACTGCCAAATGCTTCTGCAACAAATTTTCCTGCAAGGTAGTCAATTTTGAAGCGTGTTCCATTAGCTCACATCCACCGCTGAGCTGCGATCCAAACTCAAGTGCTGTTTGAAATGCTGTGTTTCCGACACCACTTCCCAAATCATAGAACTTCTGGTGGGGCTTGAAATCGACTTTGGTCAACACTTCACTCATAAATGAGGGCAAAAGCTCTCCGTATACCTCGGCCGTGAACGCCTTATACGAGCGGAGCTTTCTGGAATCTATAGACACAACTCTTGAATAAACCCGTAAAAATAGCTGCTGGGTGCAGAATCTAGAAATGTTTGTTTTCTCTCGTAATCTATTAAAGATATCCTGCTTATACGTGGCAGGTCTCATGTAATTCATATTTTGGTACGACAGACCTTCCTGGATATTCTGAGGCTCCTCTATTCTAAAGCCCTTCTTTTTAGGGGAACTCTCAATTAAGGCATTTGATTTCGCTTCTTCTTCGGTACCAGACAAAGGTGGTGTAAATGTCTTTATGTCTGCCTTCAGTGAAGTAACAATATCGTACACGGGACTTGGAAGTTCAATTTCACCGGAATCAGGTTCATTGGAATTGCGCAGCATTTCCGAAAAGAAAACATCCAAACGCAAATCAATTGCAGTAGGTTGAGCTATAGGAAATCCTGTGGTGTAAGATCTCACTGCTTCGTTGATGTCAAAATCTTCAATTTTGTCCTCATTAGGAGAAAGTTCAACCATTAATTTGTTCCACTTGTCAATAATGAACATAAACTGCGAGAAATCGTTCTCATCAACAAAATGATCAAGCTGGGCACAGTAGTCCTCGACAATGATCTTCTTCAACTTCTCAGAATGGGAAAAGTATAATGCATAATGTAATTGGAAAAACTTTTGAATTTCATATATGGGGTCCAACTCGTTGCTCTTGGGCAATCCAAGCACAAACTGCTCACAATGTTGTGGGTAGAATAAGAATCGCAAGTTCACTTTGTTGTTAGGATTGGGCACAGGCTTTGAAGTTGCCTCATCAATAATAGTTAAAGGTGGAAATGAGATAGGTAGGTCACGATAATTGGTTATATGGTTGGTCACGATATCTGCCGCAAGTGTGTCAAAGGTATTGATCTGATTAGTTGCTTCAACCATCAACCTGGGCGAACATTCCTTGACAAAAACAATTTTACTAACGTATGGGTTAGCACCATAAATACTATCAATGAAAATGCGTCTGCCGTTTAGAGGAACTAGGGTGTCACGCACAATGTCGTCAGGATCGAACGGACTTATTTCATCTTGCAATTCTGGTGACTCTTCCTTTATGTCTTCTTCATCCTGTAATTCATCTGGTTCTTCTATTTTGATCTTTGCAGTAGCAGGTTTCTTCTTTTTGTCCTGTTTCTTCTTGCGTTTTTCTTCCTTCTCTTTTGCACGCTTACCTCTCAATTCTTCCTTGAGCTTCTTTTTCTCGAGTATTATCTTTTCCTTTTGCAACTGTCTTGCAGTTTTCTTTGTGACCAGAGACTTGATCTTAATTTGATATTCAGGCTGAAAGTGCTCAGTTTGCTTACGTTTACGAACTTCACCTTCCGTTATTTTCTGTCTGTCACCAGCCACAGTCATGAAATACTCATTAGCTTCTTTTAGTTGAGCAAGGAGAGTTTTGGACTCAGATTTGGTTTTTACAAGACCATTTTGTCTTCTATATTCGAGTTTCTTTGCTCGTTCTTCACGAAGACGTCTTTTCTCCGCCAACAATTCCTCCTGTCTCTGCTTCCTAGCAGCCTGCCTGGCAGCTTTTTCTTCTTCAGTGAGAACTTTCACCGGTTTCTTTTTTTTGATAATGGTTCTCGCTTGTTCTTCTAAATTATCCAAATCGACTTCTTCACCTCTTCTTCTGCGGCGCAGACTTCGGATGCCATTTGAATTTTCCATTGAGGCATACCACTTGGCCTCGTAGATCAATTTCTCATATCTATTTTTGAACGACCTTTGCCTATGACTCACCAAGCATAATTCCTTATATTTTTTATTCAAGTATGCGGGGTTTCTTAATGGAAATTCGCTATAAACTGAATCCATGGGCGACTGGTCAGCTGCAAACTTTTTCATTTTTAATCTTTCCCCTCTTGTAAATGAAATCTCCTTGTCACCTATGCGATCTGTGACTTGATGGACGATGTTGGATATGTCTTCTCTAGGGAACATGCTCTGCAAACACGATTTGGTGAGATCATTCTCAATGCACTCATCAATGATCTCCAAGGGAAAGATATCTTTAAGCATTTTCAAGTTGCTAGTTTCTACCACTCTGTTATAAATCTGACCGTTTCTAGTTATCTCCACTGTCTCATAACTGATATCTTCTCTTGAAAGCATAGAGAACCTGTTAGTTTTTGCCCTTTGGGGAAACTCGGAACGATAGCCAGCCAAGTTCCTCTTATCTTCAGGGAGACTCAAGTATATTTCCTCTTTGAGGGAACGGCTAAAGTTGATGGGGATTGACGCTAATATTTGCAAGATCGAGTCTATTGATTTCAGAGGCCACAAGAACTTGAGGTAAGACGTGGTGAATTCATTTTCTAATGCAAAGTGGAAATCAACTACGTCTTGAACCAGCCATTCAGAATGTGACAATGCCTTTGAAATCCGGTTACAAAGAGCATCAAGCTGATTGCATTGCGTAGAATTCCTCACGGGAAACTCGCTTCTGGACAAAGGTGTTCCCTCACGCAAATACTGGTAAACCAAAAACACCTCTGGCTCAGTCCAGGGGATCTTCTCTATCTTGTATACCCTCAGTTGAATTCGCTCGAGTATCTCTGGGAGTGGTTTATCTGGGAACGACCGCACCAACGTAGTCTTAGACAAATCGTGTACGATGACCCGTCGCAATTCCTTGAGTTCTTCTACGCTCCATTCGGCATTTCGGTGTGTCTCCATCATTGTCGGATCCTTCAAGATACTCGTGATCGTGGGCATGGGGAAATCGTCCGAAACCGGAGTCAACGGAGAACCCATACTCATCGGCACTCCGCCAATGCTACTAGAAGAGCTTCCAGACGCGCTGAGCAACAGCTCGGAACTGCTGTTACCCGATCCTGGGCTAAGTGTGATCTCCATGCCAGAATGCAGCACCATTTTATGCATGAGTCTTAGGGCGTAATTGGAACTGTGGGCAATGTATCAGTGCAGTAATAAATGGTAGTATGGTAGTATGGTAGTATATAGAGGAAAAAACAGTGGGAAAAACTGCAATAGTATGTGGTCGGCAATACCAACTTTCAGCGGCTGCAAACTCTCTCGGCGCCTAATACTGCACTGACTTCCACAACCCGCGTCTTGCCTTGTAGTTTCACCAGCAAATGCTAAAGTATAAATCGAGTATTCTACGGCCAAAGAAAACCACCACCATAGAAATGAATGTTTATGTTTTTCAGATCTAACTTCATAAACCAAAAATGGTTTTTGTGTAGTGTTTCCTAATTGGGGTTTTGTGTCGCATGTTTGCCTATTGGTATATAGTGGTCGTAAGGGACTAATTAAATGCCCTATAAGGAGGTAAAAGTACAATAATTTCACTATTAGTATCTCGTACTGTAAGAATGTGTTTGAAGCTTCTTATGAAATTTGCTGTAAATAAAAATCATGAATAACAATTTCACGTTATATTCACATACTCACATTTGTCTTTTTTCTACCTCAAGCAACACAGTATTAAATGCTATCGATAATAGTACTTAGCCTATAAATTTCCAGTCTAACAATATTACAACGTCCATAATACGTTACAATATATCTACATTCTTGGTACTCCCCCTTTTTCACAATTTGCTCGCTCTGAACCCGTTCAACCGGAACTTAAGCTCCTTGAGTGCCTTAGAATCTGGTTTCCACGTCTCAAAAAGCCCAAACAACTGTTGCACTTCATCGTACCCGGTCCACCCTATGGCATGGCCGGAGCGCACAGAAAGGGCCTTGGTGTTGTCTGGCCAGTTCTTTTCCACATTGAAAAGGAATCCACGAAGACACCAAGGAAGCATGTATGGGTTTGTGCCCAATTTGCTTATGTTGTACTCCTTGAAGTATACTTGATTAATAAGAGGAAGCCTTGCAAACTCCATATCCTCAGGAGAATTACTAATAACCGGGGGAATGACAATGTCGTCGGTGTCCAAGCAAAACTTAATTCCCAAATCGTAAACCTTCCCATCGTTATAGATTTTCGAGTGGCCCCCGCCAGTCAACGGACCTGCAAGCGTAGTACTAAGCTCTTTGATAACGTTATTATCAAAAAATCCCAAATTCTGCATCAGACAACACAACGATACCAATTTCTGTATGAAAAGTGGGGTCTGTGATGCGTGATCAACATAGCACGCCCGATAGATATTGGGATGAAACACATGCAGAGCCAATGCCGAATATAGTGGAACTAGCTGGTCGTTAATTGAACCGACAAGACAAATTTTAACATTGGCATTAACAATAATCTGTATCAGTTCCTTGTATGCAATCGACTGGGGGGATGCAAATCTATTTAATTCAAACAATTCCATCAATGATTCATGCTCAATAGCAGAATATGCCTTCATGAATAGACTCTTATCGCGCCCGAAAGTAGGACCATTATTGATTCCTGCCATCCCCAAGATCCCTATCCGTTTGGAAATTGCGTTCTTGAGTATACCTTGTTGGATCAATCTTGCCAAAAGAATAATCGAAACAACACATCCCTGGGAATGTGATGAAAAGAATATAAAATCAGCCCCGTTTATTTCCTCCTGCCATTTGGATAATATCTCGGTGAAGAACTCGACTCTCTCGAATATCTTACCTTCTTTTTCTAACGCAATTTTCTGAATACTAATATGATTCTCGTTGTCCTTGCTGATTAAGTTGTTGTCTTCACAGTATCTGATTACTGCCTTTTCTGCTTCATTGGCGAATTTTGATGAAGTTCCTTTTGGCGAGCCAATAATTGGTCTTATCATCTTTGTGGGGAAGAATCCATGAACACCTATAATCAATATTTTCCTAATTTTGTTCAAGGGCCCTGCTTTTTGTGATCTAACATTTGCTTGGTTAATCAAATACTTATTTCTGATTCTATCATGCGGCTCGGCATTAATAAATAAGTTTCCAGTGGTATCACTAGTTATAGAAATAGATTTTGGATCCGCCGCATCTTCTTCTAACTGGGTTTGCTGGTGAAATATATAAGTGTCATCCGGCGAAGGTTTGTTATCATATACTTTGCTGTAATTGGGCAAACATGCTCTCTTATGGACTGGCAATTTAGCCAAACTTTTACCATATAGCTTGTATGTTCTTTCGTAAAGCAAATCCGCCTGATGCTGAAGTGAATCCTGGTTGATTTCCTTGGGATGTGTTTCAAGTCCTTTCTGACCATTAACTGCTGATGATAGTCCTAGGCGAGCAGATAATTGTGTGATTAATGATCTCCAATTTTTCACATCTATTTTTGCATTGTTCTGCGTTGAGGTTGTCATCGAGTTGCCAAACAAACTACTAGCGAAGGTTGTACCAGCGTTGGTGAACGAAAGACTTGGAAGACATGAATTCCAATCAGGGACTATTACGTTTTCCCTTATGTTTTCATTCTTATGAGTGTTAATCTTGTCAAATTGATTGGATTGGTCATGTGGCTTGTACAACACCGCATCATCAATTTCATCTGTTGTCTTTGCGTTGGAATTTGTATTTGAATTTGGATGTGGGTTTGGGGTCGAATTCTTAGAGGAGTTTCCTTCCTTCTTGGATCCCTCTCTAAGTTCTCGAATGTTGGTGAATGAAGGTGATTCGACAATTGTATTTGAGAAACTTTCGCTTTTAGGCTTTCCCTCATTACTATTGGGATCGGTGAAAGTTCCAGTTCGTTCCTCGGGACTTGCAATTGCAGTATTCTTTTGTTCATATCCAGTCTTTGGAACGCCATTTGGAGTACTTGAGCTCCAGAAGCTCCATCCTCGTTTTTTATTGGTAGATACATGATCTTCTATTTCTTCTGCTCCGTCGCTTCCATTGTTACCGTTAAAAAAATCGTCTCCTTCGCTATTGCCACTCTGAGAACACCCATTTTCTTCTTCATGCCCTTCTTCAATGGCATGATCACGGCTTTCTCCGTCTTCTTCTTGAGCAGAAGCTCTAGAACCTCCCCAACCGAGCCAGCTCGTAGCGGATGTCTGTGACTTCTTTTTGATTATGGTTTTCACCCCTGAAACCAGCTCCGCAACTGGCTCCGATACCAGCTCCGTAACTGGCTCTGATACTAAGCCTTGTTGCTTGGACATCTTAGGGGTCTCTGTTTGGCAATCCTTACTTTCAGATACATTGCCCTTGCTAGTGGCACTTTCGTCTCCGTTGTTCCACTGAAACAACCAGAAATTCATTTCCTATTGGTTGAACTAACGTTAAACTCAGCATTAATGCTCTCCAGATGCAACAGAAAGAGTTGTGCTGGTTTTAATGTCTGTATGTGTAGTTATTTTATGTTTTTTTGGTTCTAAACGGCGGAAACAGAAGGGGGTTTAGATAGTTATGGATTTGAACCGAGCTTATAACTTTTTGTGTAAGGCCAGAATTAGCCGTATTGGGAACTTTCGTGGGTACCGCCGAGCGGTCGTAAATGAGACATATTATTAGAGTAAATCATGTGACTTGTTGTTGAAACCATTATGGTCTTTTGGTGTGATGGTAGTTTACTAGAATACCTAAAATGGGGTGCATTATTAGTTGTAGATAGTTATGGAAGATAATGGTAACTGCAAGTAATGCTTCATTCCTTGGTTCTATTTGGTATAATTCTAATACTGTGACTGAATAGTGATTTCCCGAGATTATTCAACCAAATTGATATCTCAACAGAGTATAAGTATTTACATTGATTCAGTATCTTGTTCCACAATAACTGAGCAGCATTATTCATTCTTATTTTTAAGCCATAGTCTCCTTTTATTGGCATCAAGATCAAGTATACCTTCATACCTTTAGAAATGAAGAAATTATGGAGGACTTCGAAATTCATATCTAGATAATGTGTAGTCACATAATTTCTGGGCTTTATTTGATATCTATATATGTACAAGTGGCAAGATATATTTGCATTCCATACGTATTCACTGTTCCCATTTATTCCCATTTATTCCCATTGCTATGGGCCATATATTTTCTTATACTTTCTAAGCTGTGTTTGACTTTTTCCCCAGAATTTCGCATCAATACTTTTTTATCCTGTCAACTGCAAAATACAACCCTCTTCTTTTATTATGCATTTACAGTATCCTTTCCTTTTATCTTTATTAACCTTCATTATCCGCTCCATTGTGCCATGGCCAGAAAATCAGTAAAGGGAAACGCCTTCACAGAGGTAGACCCCAACAACGAAGACGAAATCCTCGACTTATACGCTACATTGACAGAAGACACTCCTGACATCCATTTGCACCAACTTCCTGCCATCTTCAAACAACTTCATATTCCTTCCTGTTTCGTCAACGACATAAACAAATGCATCTCATACTACTATGAGTTAATGCACGAAAGAAATGTTCCATACAATCCAGAAAATAGAAAACAGAGAATGACATTGCAATTACTCCTGGCCTACACCTTAACTTCGCCAAACGCTGATACCTTCCACTTGCTAGACATAGTCGATATCGATAAGCTTATACGGAACCTAGACCGTTTAATCAAATACCGCAATAACTACACTCACATCATGGCTACCTGGAAACTCTGTATAGAGGCAGCCACAGGCAAAAGAAGAGCCGAATCGAGCGTATCCAATTTTAAACTAGACTTGCCTCATCTTAAGGCCATAAAGACTCACTTGGACTTGGACACATCTGACGCCAGAAGAGGCATGCCTGATGCATTGCTCATCGATATGTTGAGCTGCTGTGCATTCAATGAGCGCGATGAGCCTGTCAACTACAGTTTTGATGCAGAAGTTACGCATATCAACATTAAAGTGTTTGCCGATATCCTTGGCCACTTGGGTGAACTCCAATGAAGTTTGGCACCTCCCATTGCTTCTATACCAACTCAATTACGGCCAGCAAGGAATGATGGACAGTAGAAGATTAGATATCATGCGGCGCTACCACCATACATGTTGTATACCATCAACAAATTATAGTGCCTAAAAGTGCATTGTAATCTTTCTTCTTTATTTCTGATTTATATCCGTTGATGATTTCCAATGGAAGGAAGTATGCGATAACCGACTTGCTAGAGGCTTCCACCAATTTTTATGTGACTTTGCTTGATGATTTCACCCATGGAAGCAGTATCAACTTAGTTAATGTGCTCCAGTTTGAGAGCTTGATGGACCAGTTGGAAGTTACTCTTTACCACCCCGATGTCCCTCCCCTTGATATTTTCCATATCTTGCTCACGCTTTCAAGCCGCTTGGACGAAATTAACTTCGCCTTAAATGATAGTATCCACCCAGCTAAGAAGTCTAAGCATGCCATGCTGGAATTGCACTATGCAGATACCCATGGCACTCTGTTTAATCTCAGGCAGCGAAGTCTAAACATACTTAAGAATTATGTGCGTAGAGTGAACCTGCAATGCACGACAGCCGCCAATTTTGATGACAAATTGGATATTATTTGGAAGTATTTGTCGAAAACTGTGGAGGATTTCTTCGCTTCGAGACAGAATAATAAATCAGATATAACAAAGAGTCTACACAAACGGTCAACTGAGGGTGATCCGGAACCTCACGGTATAAGTACCATTCTAGGCCTTTATGACAGTGAATCCATAATCAAGCAAATCAGTGAAAATGTACTCTCGCCAAAACGAAGTCGAGTTGCACAGCAGCTAGCCGGGCTGACCATTGCGGATTCATTGAGCACCAGTCTGACGACGCCGGCTTCAAGACGGACTCCAGAGCCTGAAATTCACGAAAAGGATCTATTGAAACGCATCAAAGTTTTTGATGATTGGCTAGTAGCTAGAAAGATTGCGGATTTGAATTCCAATCCACATTTCAAGGGGTTCTGGGAATTGGTAGAAATGACTCTCAAGACTGGTCAAAAATGCCAAATTGCTCAAACGGAGCAAAATAAATGGGAAATCAATGCTTATTGTACCCTCTACAGGTGCTATTCCCAGTTCTTGCGCTTAGTTATGGAAATCATTATAACGAACCTTCATTGCAAGATTGCTAATGCTGCAAGAAAACACCAGAAGAACGGGACTGGTGGTAAAATAGTTGAGGAATTTGATGCCATCACCATATTGAATGGTTTGGGGGAAGAAGAGTCCACTTCTATTATAACGGAAATGGTTTCATCGTCATCTTTCCTTCTTCATCGTGTCTTTCCGTACGACCAGAAGAGGTTACTTGATATTCTAATTCGTCGTATATTGGTGGAGCAATGGCCTTCGTACAATGGACATGATGTTCCGACAAACTTTCGAACTCTATATGGACGGGACCGGCACTTTATAGAGCATCAGGCGAAAATTGGACATATTCTTATGGACAATTGTGCAGATCCATTGGAGGTTCAAAATGATGCGGTGAAGTTAAATTACGAACTAATTCTCTTACTCTTTTACTATTCGAAGCTCGTGGATAAGCAGACAGACTCGCCGTTTGGAGAAATTATATCTTTAATTGCTGAGACATTGCTTGATCTTGATCCGATGTGTGTGGAGCAGTTTCTCAATTGTGCAGTTGCAGCTTCGAGGACGGTTACACATTTTATACCCAAGTCTTGCGGTCGAGATTTGGTGAAAGAAGTGGTATTGGAGATGAAGATACTGCTAACGAAGGAGATCACTTTGGACGGGGGTAATGAAGAAGATCTGGTTGGCAGTTGTGAGATCGAAGTGCTGCAGTTCTTGGAAGAGTGCACCGGTTCTGTTAAGAAAATAGAGTGCAATGATGACTTTATCTTGTACGACAAGATGAAAGTCTTTGGCACTATTGTCTCTGCTCGTATTTTGTTAGGACTAAGCGAGCTATGGGAGGTGGATCAGAAGGAATCATTCAGCCATGAAGTTATTGCAAAGGCCATGGCATTTGAGAGCGAGATGCAAAGGCATTATGCCTTGCAAATGAGCAAGATTACTGGGAACGATAATGACGGTAGTTCAGTACCGGAATTCAGGTTTCTTGAGACAGCATTTGAGTGGTTGGTAGAACTGCGAGCTTTAGAAGATAAAGTGGAAGCTGTACGTAGAATGAGTTTGTAATATAATATCATCCAGATGATAAGCAGTGACACTGCTGCTGCATTGATCTTAATCTATATTGTATATATATAAAGATGATTTATTTATTACGAGTCCACTCTACTCATCTCAGCACTTCCTTGTTTGGTATAGGCACAGGGTAACTGTACCTGGTGTATTACTACTGAGTTTGAATTTGAATATACCAGTACTATGATTGGATAATCTAAGACACACGCTATGTTTCATATGGTAGGTACTCTTCGAATATACACTTTAACCTTTCCCATTGTGTGTATACGGAGCAGTCTTGAGGGGAGGTATAAAGTGTGAGTTTATACAACATACAAGGAATGTATTTCTCACATGGGCATAATATGCGTTTATGTATTACGATTGCGACATGTATTATGTTTCATATATCCATATACTATGATCGGATATCAGGTATACATCTAAGTGTAATATTTCCAATAATTATATTTGTTGTATACACATTTCATCTACGTAGCAACCCCCCACTAAGCCCGCTTAGATAATATGCTTAGTTCTGAAGTAGTTTCTTAAGTACACAAGCTGCCACATGCCAAAGCTAATCAAACTCAACACTACCACAACGGAGAACCACTTGACTCTGGAGTTGGTCGATTCGTTAGTGTCTCTCATTCTTTCCTCTCTGGCCTTTAAGTACTTCAACTGCTCGTAGATCTCATTGGTCACCTCCTCAATTCTCTTCAATTCCACCTCAGCAGGCTTCAACTTGTTGGCTGTTTGCAACGCGTTCCAGTCTCTGGCGGCAGCCCCGCTTTCTATGTCCAACTCCACGTGTCTGGAGTAACTCTCGCCCCTGAATCTGGAGTCAAGCGTGTTGGTGAAGCAGATGTCAAACGCAGCATCATGCGATGTGAAGGCGATTCTAACCTTGTCGATCACGTTCTTGGTTCTTCTAAGTTCATTACCGACAGAGTCCACAATCACCAAATCCAATTGTTGCCCGTCGCCGATTTTGCCGTCAATTTGGAGATTTACCACCACCAACAGACCATCCTGAGCAAAATCTCGAATGCATGCTGCTTCGGGATGGTGACTGGCAGGAATCTCCAAGTGTAAACCAGAAACAACTGCCAATAAGACGGCCAAGATGTAAGTCCACAATGTGTTTCTCATGGTGGGTATATCAGTAGTCTATGTGAGCAAAAACCGTCCAAACTGACAATTGACACAACTTGAACAGAAAATAACAGAACAGAACAGCCAAATATGCACGTATAGACGTTGATTGTAATCCCACAAGACTGTACTGCTGTAAAGTAAGTATACACAGTTATGGGTGTATAATATCAACAGATCTAAAGTTAATGTTTAAATGACAACGAAAAATTTTCGAACGCGTATTTTTGGCAGGTTTCGCGGAAAAGTTGCAGTAGGCTGCCTTAATAGGAAGTCTACAAAGGCCCTCCTACAAAATATATAGAGACTGCCGTAATAGGCACTCTACATTAGTTTTTTGTGTTGCGCACGATCTCACTTTTCCAATTACCTAAATTTTTCACTATTCCATTCTGTACTTGTACTGTTACTGTCACAAGTATTACAGCTACGACTACTATATATTATTCCCCGATCCCTGATCACCAACCATGGCTAAGAAGGCTACTACCGTAATGGTCAAGATGGTCTCAGCGGCCAAAACCGGATACGAAAAGTGGTTCCAGGTGCCCAGACACTACCAGAGATTGAACTTGATCTTGTACGATCCAGTGGCCAAGAGACACTGTCTCTTTACAGAAGACAAGAAGAGAAGGGTACCCCAGGTCCCCGAAAGAGATTTCATGAGAAGAACGCGTTGAGCGCAAGGGGGGAAATCAGACGGAATCCGTCTTTCTGTATAGTTAGAGTTATGTGGAGTCGATGGGGCTCATTTCATGTATATACGCACAATTAATGGTATTCTATGTACAGATAGTCTATGTAAGTATTACGCCTTGGTGATTGCCCACTCGTCACCAACATTCAAGAGCTCGTTATTGCCTATGACTGTCACGGCCGCCTTGTCTCCCTTGACAAGGTATTTTTCGGCCACATTCTTCAAGTCCTCGACTGAAACATCAAGAAAGTTCTCTCTTCTCTCCTGTCTGAGCTCGTCGTCGATGCCCTCGTAGAAGTTGGTGGCTCCCTGGGTTGCGATGTTCATGGGAGCATCGACACTCTGGAAAATCGAGAGCTTGGCCTCCTGTAAATCGCTTGAGTTCCATTCACTCACCTTGTCCACGCTCATACCAAGAGCTGCTTCGAACGCTTCTACAGACTTGGTAGGGTTGGGGTCCCGGTAAGAATAGAAATCAAGTGTTCCTCCCAACCCGTCGTAATTTAATCCTCCGCCATATGCCCCATTGGCTTCACGAATAACCGAGTGCAAATGCTTGAATGTTAACAAATGTGAAAGAACTTGGAGAGATGCTCCGTCCTTAGCATCATATGTCGTCCCCAATTTGGCCAAAGAAGCGTATCCCACTTGAGTTGGTAAATCAATGAGCTGTTTCTGTAAGGTTGGTGGTGCCAGCTTGTAGTATTCATCAATGAATAGTTGCAATTCATTGGCCTTGGAGCTTTCACCAATTAACTTCGAAGCAAAACAGCCTAAAAGTTTCTCGTTCGAGGAAACAGCTTGGGAATTACCAACGAGACTGTACTTAAATTCACCATTCTCTAAAATAAGACGTTGGATCTCAGCCAATATAGGCAAAACTGACTCTTTTAAATATTCCTTGCCTTTGGCCTCTAATTCAGAGTTCAAATGCAATATAAATTCCACTTGTTGCATCCCATTCAACATGTCGCCAACATACTTCGCTGGTGTTAACTTCGCATTGGAGACAGACCCAGCAAAAGAATGTCCACGATCAGTGATTGTGTCCATCTGCTTCTGAGCCATACTTTTAATCAAGGTAGATAATTTGTCCACAACTGCATCATCGTCACTGTTGAATTTGGTGTCGTGGAGAATTTCGTACCATAAATCATAGATCTGCTCTGCATCACGTTCCAATGCCATCCCACCCAAACAAAACTGTAACTTGGCACGAGATAAATTGTATGGATCGGTTCTAGAAGACGCATTGAACGAGATACCACCAGTTGACTTTGAAATCTTGATTTCTAAATCAGTAATCGAAGTAGAAGTTGTTCCAGCCAAATTAGTCAAACAGGACGTAAAAATAGGCAAGAATTTATAGTACTTGGCAGGCAAGAAACTGAGATCCTTCAATCCTGCTGCATAAATGAGTCCGTTGGTATCGACAATTCTCTTTTGCAATGTTTGATCCTTAATTTTAGAAAATTCCAATGGATAGAAATCACCTGTTCTGGGGATATCCTTCAATGTCAATGTGGGCAAAACAGAAATATCTTCCTCCATCTCCTGCTTCTTCTTTAATTGAAGTGCTCTATCATAGATGATTTTCTTATCATTTTCGTCCAATTTCTGCACTTGGGACTCCAATCTTTGTGCTTCTTCAGTAATCAATTCGTTGGCATAAGATTCTTCAGGAATTAAAGTGAACTTAAGTCTTTGAGTTTGTGGGTTCAAAAGAGCCTTTTCAATCATCCGCTTGAAAATTAACAAACCCTTATTTTGGTACTCCAGCTTGAACCTGTCAAGAACCTGTTGCACTTGAATAGTACTCATGGGATTGACACCATTAATCCAGGATGGAAGTATTGAGTTAAGCAAACCCAATCCGAAATCAGGCTTGTGCTTCTTAAATCCCAATTCAAGTTGGTGCACCAATGCAAGCACTCTATTGTGAAAGTGACCGTCAGATACGTCCAATTCTGGAAGAACGGTCTCCTTCAATATTGTTGTCACTTTATCTTCTAAATTATCAATCGTTTCCTTGGTAGCATTATTCAACCCGACAGAAAACGACAAGAGTGCAGTCGTTGAGTCCAAACCAGTATTAACGGAGAAATCGTCTCCAAGGCCTGTTTCAACTAACTGCTGGTAGAAGGGAGAGGAGTGGCCATCACACAAGAGAGAGCTCAAAAGCTTCCACTTGAAGATGTCGTATTGCTTAGCTTCGTCCAAGGGATTTCCCAAATTCCAGGTAATTGAACCCTTAAGTTGATTTTCAATAGGCATACCTGCTGTAGGATCAACAGGACCCTTTACGGTAACTGACTCGACAACAGAACCACTTGAGGTAAAAACAGGATATTCAATCTTTGCAGATGTAGAACGAGTGCCAAACTGACCAAAAGCCTTGTTCAATTTTTCAAGATGGTTGCTTAAGGGCAAGCAACCATACGTAAACGTTCTGGAGTTGGAAGGATGGTAGTTAGTCTCATGGAACTCAATAAAATCCTCATAGGCTAAGTCAGTAATTTTCTGGGGGTCTCCACCAGAATTGTGCAATGACTTGTAGATGGCTTCTTGGAACTTAATCCAGTAGAAATAGGCAGAGTTGGCATACTGGCCCTTCATCTCGTTGTAAACCACACCCTTAAACATCAACGGGGAGTTGGGATCGTCCAAGCTCTCATTCTCCAATCGCCATCCCTCTTGCATAAAGTCCTGATGGGTCAAGAGAGGCTGTAACGTTGACGACAAATAGACATCCATGAGATTATCAAAGTCCTTAGCGTTCGTAGTGGCAAACGGGTAGTAGGTGTAGTCGTGGGCCGTCATAGCGTTCATGAAGTTACTGAGGGACCGATTTAACATCTTGAAAAAGGGGTCTCTTACTGGGTACTTGTAAGATCCACATAAAGAAGTATGTTCTAAAATGTGAGGCACTCCGGTGGCATCTGGTGGATTGGTTTTGAATGCAATGGAAAAAACGTTATTCTTATCGTTTGGCGAGTCTAAATGTAAGTGCTCTGATCCTGAACGCCCGTGCTTCAACTTAACAGCGACTAAGGAAAACTCAGGCACTGGCTTGACGTCTTCGATGGTGTAACCGTTGACATTTAGGCCGATGGGGTACTTGTTGAGTAAAGCAGTTTGTGACTCTGCAAAAGTGGCCAAGCCACGGATCACGCTCCTACGCATATTACCGACAATGCCTCTAGCTCGAAGCATCTTTCAGCCCAACAGATAAAACAGAACAGCCGATGTTGTCGTAGGTTCTTTTGCCATTGATCTGGGCCTGAAGATTGTTGAAAATGTCACAACCTCAGAGTTTCCTGCATGTTCCCATAGTGTTAATATTATTAGGGAATTATGGAATATACCGTAGAAGATGATTCTACCAATTGGTATAGGGATTGTCAATACGCAATTGAATGTTGTTGTATTAAAGTCTATATTTTCTGTGGTGTAACCGTTATGTATACGGCTATAGTGTACTGTTTTACTTTACCTTTACACCGATATGTGTATTAAGCTGTTATGTAAGCTGGATACCTTGCTCACCTAGCTGCTTAGACATATTGCAGAAGCAATTGTCAGCTACGATAATGAAACACTGGTATGAACAGCAATATTGTCGTAGTGTATATGTATGCAATTAATACTATTATACCAATGGTTGATAATTGCTCAAGAGGGAAGTACGAAATTCTCATAATTTGTTCACTTGCATAGATTATGTTAAGTAATACCTTAATTATTGGTAGCGCGATATTTCTATCTGAGCTAATACTCGATTTGACGTCATTCAAACCACATAATAGCTAAAAGGTTTAACAACTACAAATCTATACAAATATGGCCTTTTGGACCTGAAAAATATGCACATTTGCAAATAGGCACATAGTCTTAAATTCACATTGCAAACTCTAATGTTTTCAATCTTAGAAAGTATATTAGTATCTGTTACATTCTCCCGTAGTCTCTTGTCCTGTTCCGGCGCCGCAACCGGCGAATTATCCTCTCTTTACGGATTTGTGTCACATACGATATGCCATTATATCAAAAGTTTTCAACTGATAATGATTATCTACTAATATTTTTGCGAGTACTGCTAGGTACTGGTTCCAGAAGAGTTTCCGTACTATCCCACAGACACATATCTACTAGATAGGGATCTTCTCTTTTGATATATTGCATATTCAATTCACAAATCAAAAGAAAAAACTTAGAAGTTGAGATACCAAAGTGATGACTAAGAAACACGAAAAGACAAATTCCGAAAAGGTGTCAACCCTAGGCGGTTTCATCGCTGGAGGGGTGGCAGCTTGTGGGGCAGTAACATTCACCAATCCCATTGAGTTGGTGAAAACCCGTATGCAGTTGCAGGGAGAATTGTCAAAGAACAGACTGGCTGCTAAGCTATACAAGAACCCGTTACAGGCTGGGTACTTTATTTTCAAGCACGAAGGTATTCGAGGATTACAGCAGGGTTTGATCTGCGGATATGTGTACCAGTTGGGGTTGAACGGGTGTCGTATTGGGTTGTACGAGCCATCTCGGTATTACATTACCAAATACTTGTTCCCTAGCACATTTGTGGAAGGAGGTAAGGTTCCTCAAAACTTAGTGGTGAATGTTTTAAGTGGGTGCGTTTCTGGGTGTGCTGGTGCTATAATCGCGTCTCCATTCTTCTTAATCAAGACGCGGATGCAGTCGTATTCCAATGCCGTTGGCTCAGACGCCGCTCACCATGTGGGCCAACAGACATACTACCGTAATGTGTGGGATGGGTTACTGAAGATCTACAAGGCTGAAGGTGTTAAGGGATTATTCCGTGGAGTGGATGCTGCAGTTTTGAGAACTGGTGCTGGATCCGCCGCTCAATTACCAGTTTACAATGCCACCAAGACGTTTCTCTTGAATCATGACATTGTCAAGGACCATACTTTGGGATTGCATTTCCTTTCATCGTCGATGGCTGGTTTGGGAGTAGCCATTGTGATGAACCCGTGGGATGTTATTTTGACCAGAGTTTACAACCAAAAGGGAGACTTGTATAAGGGTCCTGTGGATTGTTTCCGCAAGACTGTGGCCAGCGAAGGCATTGGAGCCTTGTACAAGGGGTTCTGGGCACAATTGTTCCGGATAGGGCCTCACTCGATCTTGACGTTGATGTTCATGGAGCAGTGTATGAAGGTGATGGTCAAAGTGGAGGGATCGTTATTTCCTGAAGAGAAAATTTCAGCATAGAGCAGAAATGGAGAGTATAGAACATATAGACGATTAGACAGTAGAATAAACCTGATAGAGAGTGAAGTAATGCTATAGAGTGAAGGAACTATAATAATTTGCGGAGGGTTTTTGCAATTTGCTGGTAATCCATAACCCCAAAGGCTTCTTAATATGGATAATGTAATAGATTACCAAACTAAGAGTACTACCTCTGTTACCCGCCCCTAATTACTTGGCATCCCGTTTATTTTATTGAACTGGGCGCTACCGATTTGCCCCTGGTCAATCAAAAGTCACACAATTCCAATGTGACACCCCACTCCAGGGCAACCGTTATGTGACTTTGTCAGAAGAAAGAACAGAACAATAGTAGTTCGGCGGTAACAGTATCCGAACCTCATTGTAAAAAGCCGTTGATGTTCTGGTAAACAAAAGAGTACTATATGAGCGTTGAATAGGTGAAGTCAAAAAAATATATCATATACAAAATTATTACTCACAGCAGTAATTTAAAAAGACAACAAAAGTGAAGTTCAATAATAAAAAAAATGCGCTACCGTGTGAGTGGTAGCGTTAGTTGCCACTAATTAATTAATAACAAGTTTATTCATTTGTACATACGTAATATGCTAGTATATATGGTAGAATACGTTGTCATACCACATACCATAATAGCTATAACATAGTATCTTATATTATAATATAGTATATTATACATATCATACGCCTCCCATACTCTAATCCTACAATACCATTATCGCCGTTTCGCGGTTTTTTTTCTTTTGGAACCAACAGCAACTTTTTCTGTGGTTTGAATTTGAGTTTTTGCCTCCTTTTCAAGGAAATTTATCGCATACAAAACCGCACACTTCTCCCACCCGTTTACCCACCAGTGTCCCCCCCAGCGATTTGACAACACTACCAACAAACGGCAGAACCAACGTACTGACCCGCACACCGACCACAAACCCACTGGCCCACCGATTAGACGTATCTAGAAGGCGACACCTGGAGACTACTACTTCTGGGGATATAGAAACGCACCAGCTTTTCGTCCGCCGTAGGTTTTTCGCCGTGGCATCGAAGCTCTCTTTCTCTAAAAAAAACAGTTGACTGAGAGATCCAGATTCAGATAATAGACAGTATACTCAGCCCTCAGCCCTCAGCCATCAACCCTCGCGACCACTGCGCCAGAAATGCGTGAGTCCAACTATAAGTTAGTGGCAAGCAACAAGGCTGCCGTGACCATCAGCGCCAGTCTCTACGACCGGCGGGCGCTCGACGTCACCTCTGACAAACCGTTGGTCAACTCGCTCAACCATCTCACGTACTTGGTATCGTCGCTGTCCAAAGTGAGAGAAACGCTCGCGGTAGATGGTGGCGTTGAACGGTTGGTGGAAATCCTCCATGAATGTCACAACACTTCCTTCAACCTGGCCAACTGCATTCTTAACAATGAGAAGAAGCTTCTTGCCGCCTGGAAGTGGACATTGACGTTCCAGTGCCTTGTATTGATCGGAACAAGGGGCACCGAGCGTATTCGCCAGAAGGTGGTCCAGGCGGGCATCTTACCCATTATAGCCACTGTTCTAGATAACTATCTCACCTTGAACGAACATCAGTTTGTCCAACACTGCAACTTTATGAACTCTTTGAACGGCTCAACCTCGGGGGTATCAAATTCAAGATCTCAATGCCACCCCTGTCCATATACTTCCCCGCAACAGCAGAGTCTGCAAAATCTGCAAAACCTGCAAAATCTGCAAATTCCAGCCTCAAGAGGAAACTCCAATTTGTCGGATTATTCCCAAACTTCAGACTCATTTCCTCCTGCAGCCTCGTCCTCACAACAGTTGCTGCAAGAATCAGACGGCTTCTACGAGAGACCATTCCCCGAGGAGCTGTCTGCTTCAACCGCTCATTCTGCTAACCCGAATATCACTGTCAACGATGATACTACAATTCCAACAAATGTTCCTCTCCCTACGTTGAATCCTGGTGTCAATGGAACAGATACAACTAACGGACCTTCTTTTTCTATTCCAACTTCATCTGCTGGCAGTGGAGTAAACTCCAACCAACTGCAACACAACAGAGGGTTCGCCCTCCCCTTCAGCTTGTCAAATTTCGACTACGGGTCATCGCCCAATATCAACTTCCCCACCTCCCTGTACCCTGCATTTTTTAACCCAGGACAGTCCAACAACTTGACCAATGAAGATTACGATAATCTCACCATCGACCAATTGATCAAATTAATTCGCATTAACCCTAAATTCTATTCTGTCAACAATGACATCAGACGCAAATACCTTATAGTGAACATAATTAAGAAACTCCGTGAGCAAAAGCAGGGTGACTACGATTTGGATGATGAGTTGGTTCGCGATCAGGATTTCGATATGGATTCGAACTTGAACTTTCTCTCCGATATGTATCTTCTGGACTACGATTGCGTCAACACTTTAATGAATACAAAGGTTGCACCTCGCAACTTCACCGAGTCTGGGGTGGTAATCCCTCGTGACGATGATATTGTATGGTGCTTGCAACTTTTGGCCTACATTTCCAAGTACCCATTCCTTAAGGAAGAATTGCAAAACACTCAACTTGCCTCTGATATGTCCATCAGAGAGAAGAAGTATATCGTGTTCATTAACAAGCAGTTGAAGTCGAAGCGAAAGGAATTATTGCTTCAGATGTCTGATGTAAAAAAATCAAAGCATTCAAGCGTTCCAGATACCTCTGGTTCAAATTCGACTTTGGTTTCTGGGACGGGTATCAATGTTAATGTCAACACCTGGCAATCGCAAAGCGAATCTGCGCTGCGAACAACAACTAATACTACAGAGGAATCTTTCATGGACAGGTTTATTGTTTCTGCATCTACCTCTCCGCAGATGGTCAACGGTATTAGCACCGTTGACATGGAAATGATTCTTGAAGAAGACAGATTAGATTTGTGCCACGGCGACAAAACCGACCCAACGGATTCTGCAAATCCAGAAACCTCAGCAACTGCCAGTGTCTCGTCTACATCAGCAACTACCACTTCAGTTGATCCTACCTCTGCTACAGGAGGTTCATCTGAGGAACTTGAGGATGATAGCGATGATATAGAGGACGACGAAGACGATGATGAATTTGGAGCGGATGCCATTGATGTTGACGACGCACAAGATGGTACTGCGACACAATCGAAGACATTGTCTTCTAGGGATTTGAACAGTTCCAGTTTAAATGATTTGTACGAATCAATCATCAATTCGGAATCTATTATGGACGATCTCGACAGGGAAATGGCATTGTGCCAGATAAATGACAAGATAGACAAGTACATTGATTTGGAGAGCAATCTCCTTTCTAGTACTGTGATCGAGGAACGGATGCTCAAGAAAAAATACCGGCAAAACTACTGGGATTACGATTCCTACGCCCACTTTGACGTGGACGACCCTATCGACCAAGATGTATTTTTGATGGACTACAAGAAGGTGAACTTATTCTGTATGGTGGAAAAGTTTACTTTTCTTTCTGGTACTGATATGTACTATTGGTCTGGGGTAATTATGCGCAACTCGTGCCGGCGCAACGACTTTAAAGGCGGTGTGCGCCAATGCGGCAACTTGCAATGCGGCAAATGGGAACGGTACCCCCGGGAGTTTCTGAAATGTCGTCGGTGTAAGAGAACTAAGTACTGCAGTCGTGAGTGTCAGATGAAGGCATGGCACTGTCACCGTAACTGGTGCATTCCTTCGAATTCCAGCTCCACTTCATCGACTACTGTGAGTACTATGCAAACCACACAGGAAGGAGGCTCGATTCCTTCTGGCGTGTCCTCGGCAACGTCTATCTCTGTTTCCACTACGACTACGAGAGGTCCTACTGATACTGCTACTACAGGTGATGCTTCTGGAGAAGAATCTTTAGTGTTGGCGACCCCTGGTTCTGGCTCTGGTTCTGCACCAGAAGAGTAATTTTTGCACAAATGACTATTCTTGTGTCTGCAGTGCTGAAATAAAAAGGCCTGTAGCTGCTGTTATTTATTACGTTTAATGTCAATTGAAGTTGGGATTTATATATACATATACATAGGTTGGATATATTAGTACAAGGGAGATGCCTCGGTTCGCTTGAATAATAATGATTGGTAGGCCGACAATGTCGCGTTACCATATGAATGTCGCGTTTGAAATCCTTCTATATAATAAGTGTAAGTAGAGAGTACCTCATTTACATTCTTCTACAGTTTGCCTTATCCCATTTGTATATACGATATGCATGGGCATGGCGTCGCTAGAAGGTTTACCTGAGGATCTTACTGTCCCTGACACCATTCCCTTGAACAAACACCTACTCAGTAAATTCCAACGAGAAGCTGTGCAACTTCCAGATACGCCAACAAAGACGGACATTGACTCTGAGATTAATGGCGTAGTAAGGGACTTTGACGCGTATGTCGAGTCCCACGTTGCAGAGGACCGAATATGCGATATCAGCATGGAATACATAGATACGTCAGTGGCTGTTGTGGAACAGTTGTATGAGTGCTACCACCAGAAGGCATTGTACATCTCGCTGTGTAAGGCTGCAATGGATCCCATACGGCAGGTGGCTAATGATGCTCCAGATTTCAGTCTAGCCAGTTTATGTGATTTCCAGATGCACCCATCGGATGATTTCAACTCTGTCTTAGAAACGGCGTACAATGACAACGTGACGTCGGAGTCTCTTGCCAGGTCAGTAGCTAAAGAAACTAAGTTGCAATATCTCCGCAACGTCAGGTCGATTCTCCAGAACCCAGAGGATGCATTGCCCGACCACGAATCCCAAGACGACGAATTAGCAGTCAGCGGAGGGAAAGTTTCGCTTAAAGACCCTATTTCATTGGAGTTCTTTGAGAACCCTGTGCGGTCGAAGAAATGTGGACATACCTACGAAAACAGGTCAATTCTTCTGCAATTGAGTGGCAGAGGCTCTCACTGTCCCATTTCTGGATGTCATCACGACTTGTTGGTAAGCGATTTGGTTCCAGATACGCTAATGAAACTCCGGGTTCAAACTTATAAAGCCCACCAGGGTGATAGACGTCGCGCTACCAAGTTGGAAACAATTATGTAACAATATTAGCATATAACAGAGATATCTATTATTGGTAGTGTTGATGAAACCTACCAGTGTAAGTAGCATATCCAGTGCAACGTATCCAGTGTAAGCAATATCATATTACTAATTCTTACTACCAACAATATTAGCAGCTATTTGTACCTCTTGGTACAAGGGATTACCGTCTCTACATACATTTCTTTACTCTTATGTGCACTACCATTATTTATCATTATATACGCTCTGATTCTGTGGTTTAGCATTTGTTGATATTCGCCTATTTCACTTCTAACAATAGCCATCTTCCTCCATTCCAACATACACTGCTCAGTATCAAGTATTGATCCCATGATCGCTGGCAGCGTGTTGTCTGACGGGGAGAAGTTGGAGCTTTTCCTTGGCAACACCACCACTGGTCCCCTAGAAAGCTCAAGAAGAGCGAACCTGGTTCTTCCAACCACTAAGGAAATAGAAGCCATAGCCTTTAGACACGTTCAAGATGGGATTTCCCAGTCTCTAACGCTGCAGCTGCAAATGTGCCATAGAAACGCGTTGGTCTATAGCAGTTTCGCTTGTTTGTATGTTGTTGATAAGCATGGAGAAAAGCGGTGTTCCATAGTCAAAAGCCACCAGCTGTTTGTGGTCAAACTCTTGGAGATGAAACAGTTTTCCTTGTGTTTCCAGCACTTACATTTGGTGAGGAGGGGTCTTGGAAGGAGGAAGATCTGCTTGCCCAAAGCAGGAGAAAATATCACTGTTGCAGGCTTGATAGACGCTATGGATGTTGATTTCTCAATGGACGGTATTTCAGGTGTAGCTGTAACGTACTACTTTGTGACCCTCCAAGTGGCTCTCCAGTACATTTCTCTCAATGCTAAGGGTGTGCTAGCCGGAGCTGACAGCCATGTTCTAAATGGGGCGTTTCAACATATAGCCCAATGTTTCCACTCTTCAAGTACGTTTTCGCAGTTAGTCAGTGCAAGCAATGATGATACCCAAAAAACTCGATATACGAAAAATTGTCTTAAACTCGTTCGAGGTTATTACAAAGTCTTCGATGCGTTGAAGAAAAGAAGTCTGTCTGACGAAATTATTCTCGCGAGAGATTGCATGTTGCTTAAACATTTGCATTACGACGATTCTATCACCAAACCAGAAATTGAGAAACATGTGAATCTGTTATCCTACAGCAGTCAGCTAATACCATTTGTTGAAGATTTGGCAAGTAATAGTGAATTCGATATTTCCACGATCCAGGTGCATTTCAGAAACTGTGCTTCACCCACAGATGTTCATCAGGCAATAGATAGTTTCATGGTTGACCCATCCACAATTTCACTTGAAAATATGAAATATATTCTTTTCAGCTTCAAGCCATCCTTGCTAAATAACGAAAGTCTTTTGCGCAAGTTGGCCAAATATTCGATACCGTTGACCAAGTGTGGACTCGAGTTCACCAAAGTACTCGCAGAAGCAATGCTGCATCAAACGTCGCATTCTAACCATGGTCTTACATCAATGCAATTGCGAACAACTGATGCATTTCTTTCATTTTTGAAAAATTACATGGCATCAGGTTCCCCTGCAACTTCGCAAATGCTCATTATTATCCAGTCTCTATACAAGTTACTTTCCAATAGCAATTCCAATTCAAGAATTCGAATGCTCTCAAATTTGCTATACAATCTAGGTAACAGATCAAGAAATCCAGACCACTGGAATATGTCAATTCAATACGAATCTCACATCTATAAGTCCTCGCCCTCAGCGGATAATTTGGAATGCTTTGAGTCAAAAGTAATGAAAGTGAGTAATGTGTTGATTGGAATGGGATTTGTCAGTTCAGCTCTTACAATGTTATTGGATTATTTTGTTGCCTCTCAGCAATATCCTTGTGGTTCGGTTGTTCTTAAGTCTCAAATAGTTCATCTAATGGTTAAAATTCTTGGAAAAGATGTGAACTTGGTAATAGAGAATTTGGCTAGTTTATCAGAAATCTCGGAAGAATGCATCTTTACTTTGATATTACAAATATTCCAATATTCCGAGAAAACTCTTGATACAATAGGAAAGACAAAAATTTGCAATGCCTTAATTCAAAATGTTAAGTTCACATCAACAGTTTCAGCTATGCGACTACTTTTAGGTTATTATCACATTAATGGAATCACTTACGTTCTTGATCTTCCAATACAGGAATTGTCATCAGACGACTGCATTATCAATATTGGGGTTTACCTCCAGAAGCTCATTCACTTTGGATGGGATGATTTCTTATATTCGAAGTGTCGGGATATGTTGGGCTCGTGGATATGTATTCCCTCAGAAACAATTGAAAAGGACTATGAAAGAGAAATTCTTGAATCTTATTTTCTGTTTCTTGAGATGAACGGCTCATATGGACAAATTATTCTGGATGCACGGAAAATACTTACTTCGAAATCTCCAAGTCCAAATCTTGAATTCTTTTTAAACTATAAATTGGCAGTTGCTATTTCAAAGCTTGGATTGTATGGGGATATGTACAAACAAACTAAGGCATTGATGAATGTGATTAAGGGAAAACGGATAGTCTCGATACCTGCTATTCTTTCTTTTAAGTTATTGCAACTAGACTATGCTATTTCCATTAAAAATAAGGAAATGGCAACTACCCAATTTAACAAGATTCTAAAGTTTGTTAAGTCAAAACCAGAATTGGACATATCAGAATCAACTAAATTGTCCCTTCCAGAAAAGTTTCAAGCGCTATTATTATTAGCCCATTTTCAAACCTTGAGTGCCAAGTTAAATATGATTTTGGACAACCATGTAAGTGCTTTCAAAAATTACAAGGTATCCTTGAAGATCTTGAACTCGATAATGGTGAAAATGGGTACCAATTTTCCAAAAGTGCTCTACAATGAAGTCAAATGGAGAGCTTCAACGTTATTGTTGGAATCATATGTCGCAATAATTCTGATTTTGAATTTTATGCATGTATCGAGAGATATTAGATATTACATGAAGGGATTGCAAGACGCATGCGATACTTTGTGGTTTCCAATAAGGAAAACACTAGTTCAGTATGATATAATATGTTTTTCGTTGCTTCTAGGCGATAGCGACGAAGCATCGAATGTTTACGATGACTTTAAGCTGCAATGGCATTTTGAAATCGTTAGAGAATGCATAACGCTTACCCAACTTAAGGGAGCTGCTGACAGTTTGTTTGGGAAGTGCAATATTTCAATACAACAGCAGTCATGGAATGCGCTCGATGAAGTAAACGATGGTGCTCTTTCAAAACTATCTGCCCTGAAAGACAATTTCTTATTTGTACTACAGAATTTGCGATGTTTGTTGAATCCTGAAGGCATTGATTCGAGTGAAATAGTAACTGCAACTCAAAATGAAAATCAAAAAGTTCTACAACAGGTAAGCATTATAAAGGAAAAGATATTTGAATATAGAAAGTCGGTATTCAAAGGATCCGCCTACATGTGCCCAGGAATAATAAGTTCTGTGAACAGTCCACTCGATACTGGAATAATTCAAGCTTTAGACAAGCTTGTTTCATACAAGGAGTTTTTGCTTAATCTTTCTAAAAGTAAACAATTCGCCGAATATCCCAATCTTTCAAGCAAAGAGATTTACAAATTATTACATCTTTGTATATGCTTGATTTCTCAACTTACCACAATTAAGCAAGGTTCAACTGCATTAAGTGAGTTGCTTCAACTTCAAAATTCTTATTTGCAAATGCCATTCAATAATGATTTAGAAATCAACAGGCAATCCTCAATTGGCTTTAAGCAATTGTTTCCAGATGAAATTGGCTTTTCAGTGGATTCGCTGAAACCTTCTGTTGGCGCTGATTTCTGTGAAAGACTTCCATCCAATTGGAAAGTTGTTGGCATAGACACATGTCCATTTACTGGAGATTTACTATTAACTGAATGTACAAAGAGCAGAGGTCCACAATTCTTGCGCTTAAGCGTTGACCGTTTTAGCGCACGCAATAAGTCAATACCCTCATTATCCGTTAAGGATTTGCACAAGAAGTTTGAGCAGATTATACTTGAGAGTAATCTTACAACAAAATCAGCCACCACCTCAAAGATTTTCACGAGAGACGATCGAATTCAATGGTGGAATATCAGATTTGGTTTAGATGTACAAGTGAAAGACATCTTGGACCATATAGAAAAGTATTATCTCGG
This sequence comes from Lizanozyma gosingica, assembly GCA_030463055.1. Lineage (NCBI taxonomy): Eukaryota > Fungi > Ascomycota > Pichiomycetes > Serinales > Debaryomycetaceae > Lizanozyma > Lizanozyma gosingica. The sequence goes on along the minus strand of JAKVQZ010000053.1, from coordinate 27,065 downwards.
AGGTTATAAGACGATATTTGAAAATCATGACCCGGAGGACCGTGAATTCGCCAAGTTTGAGCGGGCATTCAAAGGCATTTTGGCTGATTCTGTCAAAAGTTCCAAGCAAATTATCCCTGATGAATCCCTAATTGAAATGTTTTATCTGTTGAAAGAGTTTGAACCAACAGAAGTAGAGGATCTATTTCAAATTATTGAAGATGTTATTCATTTGTATGATAAAACAGCCACGGTTGATAGTGAGCATTTTATGCTTGCTTTTGAAAAGCTTCTTGTGGAATTTAAGAATCCACCACCCCAGAACGGGCACGTTGTATTGATTCCAAGTGGTATCTGTAACCACTTCCCATGGGAGTCAATTAATTGTTTGAAGAATAAGTCTGTATCAAGGGCTCCCTCCTATGATTGGATTTTGAAAACACTTCAGAAAAACACAACTCACTCAATTCCTACGAACCCGAAAACACTATATCTTGTCAACCCCGATGGGGATTTACAGAACACTGAGAGCAGATTACGACCTATAATTATGGCTAAAAAGGCCAACTGGCATGGATATGTGGGTCAAATTCCAGATGAAGAGGATTTAATGTACAGGTTGGCAAATAGTGACTTATTTGTTTATCTGGGGCATGGGGGTTGTCAGCAGTACGTGAAACCTGGTACCATGTTTGAAAGCACTCTATTGCTTGGTTCCAAGATCCCGCCAGCATTACTCATAGGCTGTTCGTCGGCATCGTTGAAGCCAAATGGAGTTTTAACACCCTCAGGAAGTATACAGAATTGGCTCTTGTGTGAATCGCCCATGGTTGTGGGAAACATGTGGGATGTTACCGATAAAGACATCGACATGTTCAGTCTATCAGTAATGGCTAAGACAGGGATGATTGAGCCAACGTCCGCCTCGTTAAATTTTGCACAAGCTGTTGGAAAATCTAGAGACTGTTGTACCCTTAAGTATTTGAATGGATCAGCGCCGATTATGTATGGTTTGCCTCTTGCTATTGGTTAAGGTGGTCATTGCAGGATGGGATATGCTGTTGCTTTCAAAGGGAAAGGGAATATCAAAGTGACCATGAATAAAGAATTACAGGAATAAAAGACTTGGGTTAATTTATTATAGAACTCATTAATAGGACCCGCATATAATATGTGGATTATATATTTTAGAAGAGAATAGATTTGAGGTGAATTCCTAGAATATTTCAGAAATACTATGAATGAACAATTTCAAAGTTTATTAAAGCAAAAAATATACTACCAAAATACGGATTCAATTTATAATTCAGGATTAAATCTTCAGATTTATTACGCAATTTTTTCTATTGAACTACCAAAGCTACGGTTGATTTAGTAAACAACCAATCTACCGATTCAGTACCTCAATTAATTTTCTTTACTATTGTTAATCATTTGTGAAAAATACTGATAACTAAAGGGAAATAGGGATATAAAATAAGGAATTCCTTAAGAATTAATTTCCCTAGTTAATTATTACAAATGGGGCAAGCAGCAGGAAGGTCCATTCACAAAAGTCAATATGAAGAAGGTGCCCATTATGCACATTGATGCATTTTCATTAAAAATATGGAGACGACGAATTTTTTTTTTTTGATAGATCAAGATTATTTATGAAAATCCAGAAGACCCGGACACCAACAGGCGCTACCATTCTCGAAATATAGTAAGTGATCTATAAGTTTTTCGAATCAAACTTTCGAATTGGCAACTTGTCCGAGCGGTTAAGGAGAAAGACTTGAAATCTTTTGGGCTTTGCCCGCGCAGGTTCGAATCCTGCAGTTGTCGTTCTTTTTTATTCAACCTACAATTTTTTTAGTGTCCTCCTTGGAGACCAATTCAATATACCAGTGCTTCACATAGAATTAACTAATTTAATACCATCTTTTTCCACGTTAAAGAAAAAAGTGTATGTGAACAAGGATACATAAAGGGTTGCAAGTAAATTCACTTTCTTAGAGAATAGTCAAATATTTGAGAATAAAAAGGACTCTCATTAAGCAATTTCTGCAATATCTTACTTATGTTCAGCTTGATTCTCGGCTCAGTAACGACTGGGACGGACTATTTCCAATAATAATGATTCCACCTATAGTTTGGTGTCCCTTTGAATAGGACTTTTGTCTTCAATAATATCACTTATAGGTTCGCCGAGAGTTCTACTGCTCCTTAACAAATGGCCCCTGTACTATAACTATAACGAAAACTTATATGGTTATTGGATCAGTATAGTCGGAAAGCAATCAGATACGCTGACAAACACGATACATTTTAATTCGAATTCTTTGTCTTCGTGTCTACCATCAGAATTACAATTTACCCAAGGAACACCTGCAGGTTCTACACCCCAGGTAGTAACAAGGAGGATATTGTTGATTTGTTTATTCATACTATTCGCTTCATTTTTTAAGTTAAATGGAGAGTAATAGTTAGGGATCTAGCACGATTATTGAAACATTTAGAACTTAGTATTGTAGATCCCCATCATAATTTGAACTGTGATTTACTCGGAGGCTTGGGTACAAAATGCAAGCTTAATTTCAAAAGGCGAATGTAATCCCGAAACAATAACGTTTAAGAATGCAACAAGTGATGTGTCCAAATACATTTATAATAAAGTGTTTCCAGTCTTGATGGAGGTCGGAAATAGAATTCTAGTATCAAAGGTAGAAGATTCACACAGACTATGTTGGAAACACAGCGAAATAAGAAGATTAATGTTGACTAATTGGAAGAAACTCAAAAAAACAATCATTATACAATACTGACTTTTTTCAGAAATGTACAATCTTGAGCTAGAGAAGAAGTACAAGTTGATTATCAAATATACATTTAGATAAACCCTTCGTATAACAAACTAAAAGAAGGGATTATGTTTTATTTTGATCGTGTATTAACCAAAAGTTGGTTTGAATTGTGATTTGTGTATTTCTTGTCCACATACGACAAACTGAACATAGAAATCCGCGATAGTTTAGTGGCTAGAATTACCGCTTGTCGCGTGGTAGACCGGGGTTCAATTCCCCGTCGCGGAGCATTTCTTCTAAGCGCAAATGGTTTAGTGGTAAAATCCAACGTTGCCATCGTTGGGCCCCCGGTTCGATTCCGGGTTTGCGCATATTTTTTTAGTTCTACGCGGAATCTTTTTGCATTATTATGGAACAATTTTATTACCATCTTATTCCTTTGGATACTGGCTATTTGCCGTAAAAACCACTGCGTTTCCTAAGTATTCCAACCCCTGCATTAGCAGCCCCCCTTGACAATGTTCAGACGATGCATCAGATGCTATTCCCGCAAGTTGAAATGTGATACACTCGAACAGTTCAAAGACTCGATGACCAGAATCAGCTCTCCAGCAATGATTCTAACTAGCGGCATCAACAGCAGCATACAAGCATCGCCAAAGGCTTCCACCAATGCCAATCTACATGGAATGACTCTAGGATCGGTAACATCGCTCAGCATCCAGCCCTGGCCGCTACTTCTGTTCAATTTACATCTTCCATCTTATACATCGTCCTCGTTACACGAGTTCCAATACCTAGCGCTCCATTTGCTACCTTCTACACCCAAGGCCGCGCAGTTGGGACGGATATTCGCCAGTGGAGTCAAGACCACCAAGACTAAGTTTGTTACGGAAGGAGACGGCGATGGCGAAGCATTCCATGAAATGACCACACCGTTCAAGAAGTTGGCTTGTGATGATTGGTTTTATCACGAGATAAACAATGACAACATTCGAATACCCGTACTACGTGAGAGCGAAAGAGTGTTTATATGTAAAACAGAACATAATATGGTGGTCCATGATCACGAATCTTGGGTGGTCAAGGTGTTGGAGATACTAACCCCCAATGAAAAGTACTTGCATTCAAAGTCTGGAGGTCTCATATACTTCAATCGTTCGTTTCACCAAGTGGGACAAAGTCTTAGAGATTAGGCATTCATACGACTGCCATGTAAATAGAACACCCAAACAAACAATTGTACAATCATAGCTCCACTACAAGTTATATTCTTTCTTTCTTACTTTTCCATATACTTCCATGCTTTTGCTACTACCAATCACCATAAATTTACAAAAAAAAGTCATAAACTCGTTGCCCTTCTAGGGCCCTTATCAACATAAAAAATATCATTGGCTAAGATCTTCAACCAGTCTATATTCCGATTCTTTATGACCAACTAGCTCCTCAAACTTGCGTTGCAATTCTGCTGTCGATTCAAATACTTTGGGAATAATCGTATCAATCTTATCTTTGACCTTTTTGGTTCTCTTCTGAATTTTACCCAAAACTTGTATCTTCTTCATGTTTTTCAACTCTGACTCCAATTTGGCAATTTCGCTGATATGCTGTTGCTCCTTGTTCTCGTTCTTTTGCTTTTTGCTCTTCAGACTACTGATTTCCGACTCTGCATCCTTTAATAAGGCCCGAACTTCATTCACAGATTTGGAATACAATTCCTCGTACTCCCGGTCTAATGCAATTAGTTCTTGCTGCAACTCCGTTTCTTCAGCCTTTAAGTTACTTCTGTTTGCATCCTTGTTCTGATTCAACTCTTCCACCTTGAGCTTTAATTCTTGAATCTCAGCCTCAAGCTGACTGACTTGGTGCTTCAATCCCTTCAATTTACCAAAAATTCTGCTCTCATTGGGTTGCTTGCCATTATATTTGGCAATACGATTCTTGAAGGTATCTATGGTTTTTGTCAATTCACTAACCTTCTTGTGCTCTTCTTTCTTCAATTTCTTGTAACTTGATTTTTTACTAGAAAGTAATTCAATAGTCAGAACCAAAGATATTTGAAGAGTCATGAGACTTGAATTCTGGTCGGCAGGCAGCTGGTTTAAAACAATATCCTTATCACTAGTAGTAGTACTTACAAGCAAATGATTTAATAATTCCGAATCATGCACAATGTCAATTTCGTACTGGAATAATGACGACAAGCCATATATCAAAAGGAGACATTCGCCATCCACTTCACAAACTTTGTAGTATAACCAATCAATATTGTTGATTTTAATTGCGATTTTGTCAACATCATTTTGCGATTTAGGAAGCAGAAGTTTCAACAAAATCTTAGAATCATCAATTGCCAAAATGATAACATCAACCTTTGCACTAGGCAACGCAAGGAATTCACCACCATGAGTTTTTTTCTTGGTTAATTGACCATCAAATAAGGATGCATAGTTCCTAGCTGCTTTGAAAGAAGCAACTACAGACCAAAATGGTTGTATTGTTATCATATTATCAATAATGGTTGTTGAGTTAAATGCTCCAGAAGTTTCTGTACTATCTACCAGCTGTTGCTGCTGATCTTGTTTGTCAAGATTATTCTCATTTAAGCTTGTCGTATTCGATGATGCATTTAAAGGAGGACACTTTGAAAGCGGATTGATAGGTTTGTTCCTGCTAATGGAGAGCTTATTATTGAATGGTTTTAAAATAAACACTTCAAAGTTATGCAACTGAATGGAATTCATTATCCTATCATATTTCTTCTTATTCTTTTCCCTTTGCAAAACCTTGTTCAAGTCAATTTCAACCAATTCATCGGGTATTTCATCTGAAATCTTGAACGTCGATGTACTTATCGATGTTGGTAATGTTACGAGGGCGTTACCATTGACATGGGACACATTTGTAGAAGAGCATTTTGCAGGTTCGTTGGACATTCCTATATTTGTGGACATTATTGTAGTCGTTGTACGACTTGTTGGAGTTGAAGTTGTAGTTGTTGTTGTAACAATATTATTTCCATTATTAGGTGAATTGGTTGAGTTTGTATTAGTGAGGTCATAAATATGGGCACCTGTTGTTGCACTTGTAGCATTAGCTGTATTGGTGGTATTACAAGATATATTTGATTCTCCATTAATTAACGTTGAAATTTCTTCACTGGTGGAAGCTGCGTGATGCGGCGAGAAAGTATCACTGTCTTCTAATTTCATAACATTATAACTAGGAGCATGGAAGTTATTTTTGTTGGAGCTATTGGAATGGAAAGTATTTCGATAAATGGATGAAATGACGATATGGAGGCACAAGACGATGTACAATTCGCTGTACTGGTTTATGGAGTCCATGGCACCGTGCTTGAGGCCTATAAGCCAGTTGACACAATATGATGTATAGTTGACGATTAGATAGCACGCAATCGAGTTCAACAAGCTGTTATTGAGGTGCTTGTTTTCAAACTGGATTTTCGATGCAAATTTCTTGTTGGAGATCGATGTTACAGTGTTGATGGCCGACGACCCAATGATGTCTGCCAGGATGGTGGCCTTCGCTAGGATAACCAAGTGGTTGAAGTATATATTGCGCTTGTTATACGAGAAGGCATTCTCGATGAAGCAGTACACCAATGTGTTATACCCGACTATGATAAGGAATCTCCATGTAGCACTGATCATCTTAGACATGTTGACCAAACCAAACATCCTTCGAAAAATTCCCTGGTGGGAACCCTTGGTACCCAAGTGGTGGCCCTCTCTATCGGTCAAAACAAACAGAGCAAGAATTCGCACATAAACAAAGCTAGAGTCAGTGAATATGTAGAGCGCCAACAATAGTGTCGCTATATTTTGAGGCAACGACATGAGGATGAACACCAAGGCGGTGATGTCCCGAAGTGACGATGTCGGCAACGGCTGTGAAGAAAATGCTGCATAGTGGGGCGACTTCACTGACAGGTGATGTGCTCCTTCCATATGGGAAACACCTAAAGTATTTGTCTGTCAGAGATTTCTGTAGACACTTTCTGGACTTTTGCCGCAATCAAGTAGATCAACTTAATGTCGAAAGGTGTGGAAGAATTATGGCAAAATGGGGACTCTGCCTAAGCCAATTGTGACTTGCACTTAATGACGGTGGTGATGATGATGCTATATGTAATTGGCTCTAATTGATTTGATATTTTTGATCAAGTATGAAGACGAGGCTAAATAAATAGATAGCAGTGCAGTTATTTTGCTCTGATGGCTCAGACTCGTCGTGCAACGGTAGTTAGATGGTTGGGGCTTCTACTGTTGTTGCATATATGCTACTGCGTATTTGTTTATTCGGGATTGATGCCTATCACGTCTTGCTAACTAGTGAAATCTTCGGATCAAACGCTGCACTTTGTTTTCTGGATGTCCGGGTAACTGAATATTGTTTTAAAAATTTTCAACCGCGGAATCTTTGGGTATCCTATCACGTGAGTTTCTTCAACTACAACAGTCTATCACACTGGCAGTATAATAGTACTCTAACAATAATCAACATTCGATTTTTCATGGATGCATGTGAATAAAAGATGCGAGTTCTATCTTTTGAATGCGAAATTTAATCATATCAACTCAAAGTGGCAGTCTCATTGCTTATTTTACTATCTCAAGGTGTCTCTGATTCTCAACAAAAAATTACCACAAACACACCTAATAATCATTCCAATCTGTTCAGGGAAAAATTGGGTTATCATCAGACAGGCAGACTCACGAGACCTTCACCTTTAACTCATACGAATACTGATATACGAGATACTCATCCAGAAACCAAACTGGATCGGAAGCGCCATAGTGTGCGAAAACCTAGTGCTCTGAAATTCAATGTGTTGACATAGCCCAACTCTGGATAAAGCCCTGGCAGCTTAGCAAACTAGGCTCCTGAGACCTTGAAGACAATCACTAGGGAAGTAATGGGGTGAAAGTTTGCTTTGTAAGAAAACCTCTTGATAAAATTGCAATGCCATGTACGAAATGTAATGAATGAATAAACGAATTGGTGACAAAAGCATGGCTGATAGTTAGTCAAATTAGAATTTTAAAGCATATCAGATTGGGTTGCACTGTACCAAGTTCTATCGTAATAAGATATAAGAATATACTAATCTTATTATACTATGATGAGTATATGCTGCTAATTTATGGTAATCTGCAATTGCTTCTGCTTGTACTGTTTCTAATTCTGGCATTTGTTCTGCATGTAATCGGTGAATGTCAAAAAATCCCGATAGTACAAAAGATGTGCAGGACAGAGGGATTAAAGATATTTTGCTTTACCCCTACCAGTTACATCTACTTCTTTAGTGTTTAAAATGCAATATCAAGATGTACAATTGGCATCTTATTTCTCAATTCAGACTTTTCCCCACTACTATGTGAACACACATACCCGAAAACATTATATTTGTATAACCACAACTCCAAAAAAAAAAAACAAACCATTCGGTAGCGCAAAGCAATGTGCAATCGATCTTTTTCCTCCTCCTATCTCCCTCGTTTATTGTTTTTCATATATGGCAGCTGTTTTGATGTCTTTGTGTTGTCGTTTGGACCCAGGTTGGCTTGGGCTTAGCCAGGCGCATGCCCACCATAGGTAATATCCTGCTTCGGGTGAAAGCAGAACAAACCAAAAATAAAAAATGGGGGATGATATCATCCGCATTCACACTCCAGCATCTAATATAAATTATCATAGCCATCGTGATATTTGCTCAGTAATTTTGTAAACCCCTTTCCTTCCTTCTTTTACTTCAGCCCAGTTCAAATTCACTAGAGATATTATAGAATTACACACATCATGAAGGCTGGTTCTGTGTTTGCTTTGGCGTCTGCTGCCGCCTCACTCGTAGTAGCAGATTTCGTTGATGTCCTTGACTTCAGCAACCTCGGATTCGAGGGTTACTACTTTGACGTGGGTTCGTTTTCAAATGTTGATCTGAGCAAATGCACATGCGAAAGAGGCGAAACCAAGTCATTCAGCGGTGCCAATGCCCCCTTGAACGAAGCTCTCAGTGTTCACTTTAGAGGACCATTGGTTTTGAATGAATTTGCGTACTATACCGCTGATCTGTTCACTATTGGGCTGTCTACTAATGCAACTTGGAACAGATTATCCTACTATAATGCACAGGACCAGATTGGTGAAAATGTCACTTTCCTTACCAATGCCGGTGACTACTCTCCCTGTTTGGGTTATGGTTTGACATACGCTTCCACTAATGGTACTGGGAAGGCTTCGTCTGCTAACTTGTTGGAGAAAGATAATAAAATCTACTCCAACGATGAATACTCCATTTTCTCCAACGTTTCCTGTGGCAGCTCTGGTGCAGGCAAGGACTGTGATGTCTACAGAAGCGGGAACGTTGCATACCACGGCTTTTATGGTGCAGTCAAAATGTTCTTGTTTGACTTTGAAATGCCTGAAGAAGACAAGCACTCCGAAGGCTATACCAACTTCAACATGCCAGCTATCTGGCTTTTAAATGCAAAGATTCCCAGAGCCTCGCAGTACACCTCTAATGTTAACTGCTCGTGCTGGCGTTCTGGATGTGGTGAATTTGACGTTTTCGAGATTATGAACAACACCGAATCCACCCACTTGTACTCTACTCTTCACGGCTACCAAGGCACTGATGACATTGAAAACGGGATTGCCGTTCCCAATTACATCGAAAGAGATCTCAATGGCGCCATGAAGGGTGGTGTCGTCTTTGACCTGAAGGGGAACGTTGCCGTCTTTGTTTCCAACTCAACACTCTTTAGTTCCTCCATTAATGGTTCTGACATCAACTCGTGGATTTCCAAGGCCACGTCTCAGGGAGGCGTAGACACCAAGACATTGTCGAGTGCTACCAATCCTGCTCCCACATCATCATCTTCGTCTAAAAAGTCTGGTGCAGCTTATGTTGTTCCATCTATATTTTCCAACATAGTGGTTGGTGTCATGGGATTGATGTATGCGATGTTTTAGAATTGTTGGATCTAGACTTCACCTATAGCTTAATATATAGTCTAGGGAAAATTACTGTTGTTGTTAAATCGCACACTTTATAAATGCCCAAATCCGGTTCCGGGCCGCTCCAGGCGAAACAAGCGAAGGACCTTCCGTTTCCCAACTAATAAGGAAGTAGGGCACAAAATTTGGCCCCTTAGCGAAATAATCATTGGAGTTGGGACATCATTCAACGGCAGGGAAATCGTTTAAAGCCAAGTCTACTCATAGCCGATCTGTAATCGTGGAGATCTTCAACATGTAAAACCACAATAACCTTTGAAATAACGTGGAAACTGGCGGATCACGTAGCTAGTGCTATAATCAAATCAAGTACCAAATTAAAGTTTTGGGGAAAAGAAATGGCAACGTCACGATCGATCTGCAAAATGTGTGTAAGATTTCAGTTCTAATGTTTATGAAACTCAGTAGAATACACAATAGAATTATTCCACTAAATGAGTGATCTTCGACAAACAAACTTTACTTTCGTAGCCAAGACAGATCCGAGAGATGGAATCGAGACACTCCTTCTGTGCATTTGCGTCTACCTGCCTGTATTTTCTTGATATTTTCACTTCAATTAGATTGTCTGCGCAAGAAGCTTTTATTGTTCATAATCAAGCAGCTGCTGCTACAGGAAATCGGGCAGATAATTAGGAGGAGGAAGGGTTGGTGCGATCTTGTGGAACAACGACAGCCAATGACTACGGCAGATAACTTGCACATACCTCATACCTACAACGTAATAGATGGATATTTGGTTTCCCCACACAACTAGAGAACTGAGACATTGACAATCAAATACATTAAATTAAAAGTCCCATAATGCAAGTCTACGTAACGAATATCGTATGCAATTGTACGTAGTCGATTGTAATCGTATGTAATCGCATGTACTCGTAAGTAGTTGAAAGAATGTCGGCTTAATAATCGCACCTCCCCCTTCCAGTCCTGCCTTATTACAGGAAACCCTGAAACTATGGGAGCTCCAGGAAAAAGTAAAACGACAATGCCAAGTCCACGCACCCTATTACCTTCCCCAAACAGTAAATTATAGGTGGAGCACTCACAACCACCCAAATTGAAAGTGCAGGTTTGTGTATCATGTGAACAATAGAACCTTTCTCTTCATAATCTTCTTTGAAGACTCCATTGACCCTTGCCCGAGGTAATAAACTAAACGGAAGCAATACTGCAAACCAGACAGTTGGTCCGCTGGCTGGAGCATAACTATCTCGCCATCATTCAATAGTCTTATCAATATAATTTTAACATTTTTATCAGTGAAAGCACACATAAACAAGTAAAAATCATAGTTCCAACCTCCCCCTTCGTATACACATCGCGAAAGTCCGAAATTAATGTGCACCAACAGATAGACTAATTGACAGCTAGAGATACACTTTGATTATATCTGGCATGGTCTTCCTGCCTAGCAATTTTGATATTACCATTACATGGTTGTTTATAGTTTTATGCATCTGTATCCGATCCGGGTATATACCTTCAGTAAAAATTAACTGTTGCATACAAAGGGGTGTCTCCTTCCTTGGAGGGTCCCATCCCCCTTCATAATCCCCCTACCAGAGACAATCTTTTTACCAGATAACTGCTTCTTGGCCAATATAACGTCTACTTACATTTATGCATTTCCACACAATGACCCTGGTAGAAGCCGCTCACCCACTTACTCCCCCTTCCGTGCTAATCTCAATACTATAGATTGCACCAATACAGCGGCAAGTTGAGGTGTAATATCTTGCAATGCTTTCATTAGCCTGTTATGATATCGTAATTCGCAGTCGTAATATTAAGGACGCCTACATTTGTCCTTAATTTATGGTGTATCAGAAATGAATGTTTCTACTCGTCTAACAAGTAACGAAACGTGGCTGCAACTGTCGATAGCACCGTTTCACATACACATCTATGATTTAAATCGGTTTCAAAAGCATCCCCCCTTCCCTCCATTGTGTTCGTGCGGCGATTAGGAATCATATTGACACCCTTCACGACGCAGATTATTCAGCCCAGCATTCAAATACGCAGTTTTTCACTCATCTTGGCTCAATACACTTTGTTTTGGATATTTCAACCAATATGCATGTACGACTTTGTTTCATATTTCCTCATATTCTGCTGTATAAATACTGGGTTCGGTCCCCATTTACATACAATGTTTAAGGACTCATTTAATCAGATCTAACACTTCCATTCCTTAGAAGAAGAATATCCCACTATCCTTTTTTTTGCACCAACCTTTTTTTTTTTGCATCCATTTGCGCTCCACTGCCAGTTGTTCTCCACAACATCAACCTACAAATAACTCACCACCCATCTCTCCTGACCTATTTGCAATCGAATTTCGTTCGAAAGACAGCTATACAGCGAACATTACTGGCATTAATAACCCCTAATCATTGGCATAACCGGTAAATGTTCCAACTGTTTGTTTTCCTCGCAGCCTACTTAGTCTTTCAGGCAATCGCATTACCCGTTTCGACCCAAAATTTAAACTATCCTTCTGGGGACAACACCCATGTGATAGACAGTAAGCTCCTTCTTGGAACATATGAGAAACTCAACCACAAGCGTGATCTCTCCAAGTTGGACAGCTTGAAGAACTTCACCCCAAAGTTGGTTACAGACAAGTTTCAGTTGCTTTCTACCGTCAGAGACCCCAAGGAAGTATACCAGACCATTTTGTATAATCTTTTCAACTTGTACTACGATACCACTACTGGAAACTGGCGCGACGAATGTCACACTTCTGATACCCCCGTCGTATGGCCAGTGGCAGTTTCTCTGAGAGCTGCTACCAACGGAGGTGACTTGGGAAACATAAAGAGGATTCAGAATATTTTGGACTCTCTCGGAAAGTACAAGCTGAAGACTTTACAAGGGGCCTACTCTGCACTGACTGCTCAAGATTCTGATGTCTACAACGACGATGTTAGTCAGGTTAGCTGGGTCTTCACCGATGTCTTGGGCAGCTACCTGTCGAAAGAATTAGGATACGCTGCTAATGACTTGGTAAATTATTTGGGAACTCAGGTGAACCCTACTAAAGGGGGGATCACCTGGAAACACGGGCTGCCCTACGTTTCTTCAATTCTGACTCTCGAGGCCGCGTTGGCTGCAATCAGATACTATGAGATTAATAAAGAGCAGTCCTTGATCACATTTGCTATTTACAACTTAAACTGGGTATTCAACAACTTGTTGGAGCCTGACACATTTTTTATCTATGATGGTATTTCCGCGGACACATCGCTGTTGAACAAAGGGAAATTGACTTACACCATTGGCACGGCCATTTCAACTATGGCGTACTTGAGCAAATATGATTCCAGCGAGGACTGGAAGTCAATTGCCTTGGGATTTGCCATAAAGGCTGTGGCCAACGGAACTTGTGAGAATCAGTTCTTCCATTCAGAAGGTGCCGATGTCGGTATTCTCAACGACTCATTAGGTCATTCGCACTTGCTATTTGCTGGTTTAGCTGATTTGTTGGATTTCACTTCTCCTAGCACAGACTACGAGAAGGAAGCATATCAGATGTTCAGAGACTTTATCCAACGTCAAGTGAGACACTTGTACGACAAGTATCTCAGCAGTGACATCTACATCAAGAATGGATGTCCCAGCACTTTGGGCAAGCTCTTAGACTTCGGTTCGTTGGTGCAGATCTTCCAGGACGCAGGCAGAGTCGTAAACGCAATTTAGGATGACACCCTCATTTGTATTATTATTAATTTACCTCTTATGATCATTAACCTGATACCTTAGGCATGTAATCAATGAAACCGAAAATGTATCGACATAGCACTCCATGTTCCTTATATGATAAAGCCATTTCTAATTGATGCAATGATGAAAACTCGGGCCATACCTTGTTCAAATTGACCACAGGAGTGGGCCCACGGAACAGCAAACAGTGGTCCGTTGTAGAAGACAATATCAAACCCATTCCTGGCTCAAAATCGGAAGATTCACCGGATGACGGATTTTTATCCGGAATCAATTCCAATATTTTCTCTTTGTAGACTTTTTCTATCTGTTCTGGGAGATCCCGTACGACCAACGACAGGGTAATAGACCGATTCAACCGGTTGTTGAACTTAAATTTGAAGGGTATCGCATACTTTCTCCACAGCATATCGGCAAAGAGAATGTGCTTCAAGTAGTTTTTATTGTTGTAGACATACATTGCCGTGAACTGGGGCATTTCTCTAGTGAGCTCACCGATGATGGGGACTAGCCCTAGCTCACCATCTTTAGCATCCTTATCAACGAACACCCTGACCAATGCTCCTCGGGAATATTTGATTGCAGACGCTTGCTTAGCCACTGCCAAAGAGATTTTCAGGGTCCCCAATTGTGCAGCGGTGCTTTCCTTAGAGGCTCTGACTGAAGACTGGATTGCCTCTAACCCTTTGACAAAGGGGTTGTACATTAGAGCATTAGGATCGTAGAAGCCTTTGACCTCAAGCTCCAGAGAATGGCGCTGTCGGAGCCGAGGGATCCATTTAGCCGGTTCCTTCAACAAAGGATGCTTAAGTATCTTATCCATAAGTTCTTTGAAGAAGGAAGAGATGGAGAATACTTTTGATTTCATTTCGCACCCATGGAAAAACCACTTGCTTCATACATGTGTCTGAGTTAATAAATAATTCTACTTCTACATGCAAATGTACATAACGTATACATTGCATAAATAAGTGTATATAAGTGTATAAACATAGATTATATTTCAGTATGATGTGTGACCGAGGCAATATATAATTTTAAGATAAAATGAAACTTACTACATAACAAGAATACATTCCTAGGTTCAAATTCAATGTTGAAATTACAAGGATTCCTACCGATACGTATAGCAAATATAATAATATATACATTCTCAAGTATAATCATACATAGACGGTGTGGATATATATCGAAAGAAAAATTACTTATACATGTCTATACCCGTCAGTGAACCAAACGCATATTAATCAACCTTGTATAAATATCACATCTCCGTGGTTGCAAACACCTCCTGTGGTGTAAACTCTCCCTTGAGTCTACGTCCCACAATGTACATCTCCCTGGATTCCTGTCGACAAGCATCTGGCTTCATCCGATAGACTTTATCGAACATCAAGTTCATCCGTTTCGCCAATAATTGGTCCTCTTTTCCAGTAAAGAACTTCATCACAAGCGAACCTCCCGGTTTCAACAACGAACAGGCTAGCACTATGGCACCATCACACAACTCCATACTGGCATAGTGGTCGTTGTCGCCCACACCAGATGTGTTCATCATCATGTCACTCACAATTAGGTCCACAGGGCGTTGAACCGAATGCTTCTCAGCTGCATTCTCTACTGCATCATTGAAGAACCCTCGAATTTTGCGGTGGGTTTCTCGTGATAGAATATCTCCCTGAAGGAAGGTGGCTCCGTCAGGAGGACTGCAATTAATCAAATCAACTCCTATAATCCGTGGCTTCTGTACGCCCCGCTGCCGACACCGTTCGAGTAGGACTTGAGTCCAAGCACCAGGCGCAAATCCCAAGTCCACTACATTTCTAGTGCCCTTATTAACTAACCTAAACCGATCATCGAGTTCCATGAGTTTGTATGCCGCCCTTGAGCGGTAGTTGCTGGCTTTGGACTCCTTGGTGTATGTGTCCCGTGCCTGTCTTTCCAACCATTTTCTGGATGATTTGGAGGTGCTTTTGAATCGCAAACCCCACATCGAGAGAGGTTGGGGATGCCCAATATTTCTAAGAATTGATATTAAAGTGTCCACCAATGATGTCTTGGACTACCACAGAGATTTCATTCAATTATAGCACATTAAACCCAATAACCTGGCCGAATGGATGGCACTGCGTTATTTTCCACCGGTATACTCCCAGCTGTTATGCCAAACTACACTTCTGTTGATCTTGCACAATTTCTACATAGTGTCAACTTCCTACAACAACTTATTTTGATCTGCACAAAATGAGTTCGCGATGCCATCGCACAAATTTTCAAATGGAGTTGAACCTTGTAGTCCATTATAGTAGTCTCCAGTGTTGGGTAATACTAGCTATTCCAGTTTTGAAAGCAAGCCATAGACATAACACTGAAGTCATGGCATCGCAGGACCTCTTAAATGCGTTGGAAAGCGCACCACAGAAGGTTTTTGACGTTGTACGCGAAGAGGACGGAAATAGCTTGAGCACTTATTTCAGCTCGTTGGTTAAACAGTTACTTGACCCAGTGTCCAAGGAATACTCTGTGTTAGATGAGATCTACACCGAGGGCTTAGATGCGCTGCAGGTGTTTGGGCAGACTAAGCTCGTGTTGGACGGTGTTTCTGAAAAGTTATTGTTCGACCGTATACCCGAATTGAAGGATAAAGCAGGTGACGATTCAAATGACGAGGATGAGGATGGCGGGGAAGAAGACGAAGATGAAGATGATGAGCAAGAAGATATCGAAGCGGAAAATAGTGTAGCTGGTAGTGGAGAAGAATTGGAAAGCATCGAAGACGACAGTGAGGTGGAAGATGGATTGGAGGATGAAAATGATTCCGATACTCTCAATGAAAGTGCCCTGGAACAAGAAGCAAAGGATGAGGAACAAGAAGAGCAAGATGCTGAATCAGACGCAGAAACTGTTGTTGCTGCTCCTAAGAAAGATGCATTTGGATTGAATGACCAGTTTTTTGACATCGATGAGTTCAACAAACAGATAATGGCATTGGAAGACAACATTGGAAACAAAGACAACAAAGAAGACGATCAAGAAGAAATAGATTACTTTGAGGATCTCAGTGAAAGTGACGAGGAAGAGGACATGGCATACTTTGATGATTTCTACAATAAGCCAGGAAAAGCTAAGAGCAAGAATGCCAACAACGAAGACGACGACGACAACAACGAAGAAGAGGAAGAGGAAGAGGAAGAGGAATTCGATTTTGATGATGATGAATATGACAAGGCAGTTGGAGGTGCCATGAAAGATCTTTTTGATGATGAAGACGAAACTCCAGTCAAGTCAAAATCTCTGAACAACAACTTGTCAAGGTACGAGAAAGAACAACAAGCTCTTCGAGCAGAAATCGAAAAGCTTGAAGCCGAATTGGTTGCTGAGAAGAAATGGACTATGAAGGGTGAGGTTAACTCTAGCCAAAGACCCCAAGATTCTTTATTGGATGATCCTGATACTGCAGCTCTTGATTTCGACAGAGTGGCCAAGCCTGTACCAATTATCACCGATGAGGTTACCGAAACAATAGAAGGCTTGATTAAGAGAAGAATCAAGGAGGAAGATTTCAATGACTTGCCTAAGCGGTTTATAACAGACGTTGCATCTTTCCACAATAAGCAGAAATACGAACTAAGTGAGGAGAAATCAAAGAAATCACTTGCTGAAATCTATGAAGACCAATATTCCAACGTTGACCCTGACCAGGAAATCAATGAGGAATTGAAGAAGAGACATGACGAAATCAGTCAATTGTTTGCCAAGGTTAGCCACAAACTTGATGCCTTGTGTTCAGCCCATTTCATCCCTGCTCCTCATCAATTCAAGACAATTGATATTAAGGTCACAGATAACGATTCTGCTGCTGCTATTTCTATGGAAGACACACAACCAGTTCATGTTGCCAGCGAAACAGCCTTGGCACCTCAAGAAATTTATAAGATTGGTGATGATAAGATAGCAGCCAATGGAGTGAAAGGAAAATCGGAAATACAGCTTAAGTCTGGTCTTTCATATTCTAAGGATGAATTGTCGAAGGAAGACAAACAGAGACTCAGAAGAGCAAACAAGAGAAGGAGAGCCAAGGAGTTCGAAAAACGTCAAGACCATTCTTCTCAGGTTGCACAAGCAGAAAAGAATAAGGGTTCCGTCGGAAAGAACCCTCACAAGAAAGCAAAGGTCAGCGAAGTGTTGGATACTTTATCCAAGGCCAAGAATGTTTCCGTCATTGGCAAGAAGGGTGAATTGCGGGATGTCAAGGGTAACATCAAGAAGACTAAGGGTCCTCAGACATCTAATTCTTTCATGCTTTAGGGAACCAACTTTAGCGGTGTAAATTAGTAATAGTAATTATGATAGAGACCATTTGGAGTCATACGATATTAGGGTAACTCGCCGAAAAACGAAGTAACCAATGTTGCATTTTGCAACCAAAATGTAATAAGTTGGATAAAAATGGGATAGTATTACTTGAAGGAAACGAACAGAACTAATAGAAGGAGTACTGAAAATGTAAATGCAATGAACCTTGGAACGGTAAATCTTATTTTTGCAAAGTTAGTAACTCGTAACAGCCATCACTGACTGTACTTGATTAAAGGGATGAAGATTATCAGATACACTGCCAACGTGCAGACTCTTTGATAAGGCTGAAATAGTTGATGTACGAACTGCAATTGGACCCAATCCAGCCTACAATTTATTACCGAGAATGTCATCAGAGCATTAAATTGGTAGAATACATCCTGTTTTCTGCATCATATTTGGTAATAGGAAGACGATGACAAATATAAAATGTAAGTTTACCTCCCACATTCGAATCAGAGAATTATTAGAGAGACAGAAGTAAATTGTAAAAGTGGAACTGAAAATAATAAATCCAAAATTTATTGCTTTGTGCCGATCGCATTCCGGTAAATCTAGCCAAAATCATCTCCTTCCGAAGTATCAGTTAGAAGTATTTGGAGTCCGTGTTGCAATGGAAGGATTTATAATTGCCACCTGGTGGGGGGGAAGTTAAGAAATAACATGTAATTTTATTAAATAAATTTGACATAGATCATAGAATACGGCTGCAAAAAGCTGTCATGAACAATTTGTTCGCATTACTTAGCCTCCATAGGCTTCCAATGCATCAATTGCATTGTTGGCTGTGGATACAGCAGAAGCTGGGTTGACACCAGTGACAATTCTATCATCAACAATAGAAAAGTCGTCCCAAGGGCCTGGAGGAGCAATGTACTTAGCACCACACTTTCTGGCAACTTCTTCAACAGTCAGCAAGTTTTCCTTCTTCATTATATCTGCGACACCCATCAATTCTTCCCCAATGTCGGTAAAACCAGTGATTTCCTTACCTTCAATCAAGTACTTTTTGGTCAATGGGTCTCTCAAGCCATCGAAAATAGCAGGACCATGGCACACAGCTGCAACCACACCATCCTTTTCGTAAATGTCAGCAGCAATCCTTTGCAAGTCCTTTGCCTTTGGGTAATCAAAAACAGTTCCGTGGCCAGCGGAGGCAAAGAAAATATCGTAATCTTCAGCGTTAACATCGGAAGCCTTCTTGATATTCTTGAGCGCTTTGCTGAATTCTGAGTTTGGGTTTTCAAAGTCTTCTTTATCCTGACCGTTCAAGAAGTCAGGTGCAAGGGAGTGTTCATCAACACCGTAAGTACCAGTTTCTGATGCGAAGTCAACTTCAAATCCTCTCTTCTTGAAGACATTGAAAGGGTGCAATGCCTCGATCAAGAACAATCCAGTCTTTGCTCCGTCAGCGTAGAAAGGGCCATTGTACGAAGTGACAGCTATAAGAGCTTTAACCATCTTTTATTATAAGTATATGGGTGCAATTAAAAGCGGTGTAATTGAACCTATTAATTTACCTTAGATTCTTTAAAAAGAAAAAAGCAAAATTGCTATTTCATTAACAGAATTTGGAATCGATACCTAGAGCTTAAGAATGTAAAATTGTATGTTTAATTATGTAATCTCTGAAACCTTAATTTCTAGATGCAAGGATGCCAGCTTTGAGCTGACCCAGTCAACTCGGCCCTACCTTGCTATCGTAAACACGACCTTTGGCCTTACCGTGATCACGTTGGCTGAGAGAATGAGTATCACATCAAACTGAGAGAATAAGAAGAATTGAAAAGGAGAGAGTCAAGGATCTGGAGACAATCCTAATGAATATCAGTGAGTTACGATAAGAAGTAGCTAAGAAGATCGGGAGAAGATACCTACCATAAGAAGGTTAACCCGAAGAATAATATAAATGCTGACGACTGGAATTTTCGAATACTTGACTTACACTCTCCAATTGCTATACCCACGCCTTTTTTGAATTAAAAGAGGAATCATTTTCAAGTAAGAGCTATAAATTAATAATAGAGCTAAGCAAGTTGCAACCTACTACAAAATTAGCTAAAAGCCTGAGTACTCCAGTCATAGTTTTTTAAGTGACCATAATGGCGCTTCCATGGCAACAAGACACGATCTCTCTGAGGATTTAATGAAGAACGCTTAAATTAACTCAAGGAAGATCCTCATGGCCCAATGGTTAAGGCGTTCGGCTACGAACCGAAAGATTCCAGGTTCGAATCCTGGTGGGGATGGTCCTATTATTTTTTGTTTTTAGAGTTTGTTTAAGCTTATATCCGAAACTTGCAAGCTATAACACTTTTTTGGTATATCTCTTGGTCCGTTGTTAAGCCGTTTTTTTAAACAAATGACATACAGTAACAAAATTTAACCTATCATATGTATTGAATACAAAACCTGCCTTAATCTAAAATTACATACCGATTAAATATCGTCCTCGTCTTCTTCATCACTCGACGAATCTTCGTCATTGGAGTCTGAGACTTCATTATCCTCATCTTCATCACCCATTCCACCTCCACAACTTGTGGTACCACTGCTCTCCTCATCTTCGTCATCTCCGTCGTGCCATTCAACATAATTCTTACTAACTATCTTCTTACAGTTGGGTAAGACCAAAGGATCGAAAGGGAAATATGCTTCCAAGTCTAAGAACTCTTGTTTCTGTTTGAAATTACTAACAGCTGAAGGCATAACAGATTGCCCGTTATTCTGCAAAATTTTTTCTCTCTTATTATGTTCAATGATGGAATAGCAATAACACACGTTCAACTTTGTTGCAATTTTGGCAAAGATAAATACCACTGATTCATCACAGAATTTCAATGGGTTAAATTTGGCAAGAATAGCCCTTTGGAAGAATTTATCCAAATTACATTCCCACTCAGAGTCGCCCACTCTCAGTTTTGAGGATTTTTCGTCAGCTGCTTCAACCCTTAACATTTCCGATCTGAAACAGAAAATGTATAAGAGTGCTTGGAAGGCAGCGTAAAACAATTTAAATCTTTCCATTCCACCAATATTTTTGTTCGAGCTCATCCCCTTCAGACTTTCCATGTCGTTTATTTCACATTCTCTTTCCATGACATACTTGTCTAACCACTCCACTAAATAGCTGACAATGAAAACAATCTGGTGACGAGACAATGATCTTGCCCTAGCAATGTACGAGGATAAGTATTGCATAGCCTTTAAGCGTTTTTCCAAAATCTCGTTTTGGTTAAATGCAACATCAATTAACATGACGAGGAAGGAATCCGATAATTCGGGCTGGTATTGCGAGATTTGAAAATGCACAAACTGGATCAGTTTCGTAAAATGTGTAGGTAAAATGTGAGTTTTGAAGAGGGATATCAAAGTATTATAAAGTGGCACTCCATTTCCATCGTTTAATTCATTAAGACTGAAAGAGGCTTCGGTGCCATTCAATAATGATGCAATTATAGAATCTAATTTGCCTACCAAGCTCTTGATATGCTTTGGAGAACTGACAGCATCCAATATATATTCCTCACCCATGAGCATCTCATCGTCATCGTCGTCATCGTCATTTTCTTCGTCAACATCTTGCCCATCCCTTGTAACATTACCATCGATTGTGATGTCGCCGACGATTTCAATGTCATCATCATCTAAATCGTCATCTTTCCCATTGATTAATTCATCGATTTCCTCGTCTCTCAAATAGTCGAGTTCGTTTTGTAATTCTACATCCAACTTTATGCAGCATTCAAGAATCAACTGCCATATGGTGAACTGCAATTCCGAGCAGTATGTCGTGATGCAAAGGAGGTTTCCCACGTAGTTGGTCAATTCTGTTTGGGAAGACGATAAATGATGCGGAAAGTTCTTTTGTAATATGCCGGGCAAGGAGTTGACTGAAGTGGGTATAATTTTGATTATTTTGCTGAGAACATCGTGATGATTAATAAATGGGGATCTGGCGGTGTTCGCAGCTTGTGAGTGTGATGATGTGGCTGTGGGGGATACCTTGACAAACTCCTTTACGAGTTTTGACATCACATCGTGCAAGTATTTGGGAAAGGAAGATATCAAAACTGATAAAAAATGAGAATATAAGTCTATAAATGCCACATATGCTGTTTGATCTACTGGCTTAACATCGAGCCATCTGTACTCCAAGACGGCAGATACTAAGCTGGACGATTTATTGATGTCGAATCGTGACACATTGCTTATCAATGCTCTGAGCACCACGTTGAAAGTGGGCAATGATATCGACTCATGGTGGTCCATGGGCAAGCTGATCTTCGAAGTTAATGAATCCACTTGAAGCGAATCGTTCTATAAGCCGTTAGTATCATTTCATAAAATCGATAAAATTTTTAATAGGAATAAAAATAATAGTAGTAAAAAAATGAATGGCTCCGTTTTCTGTGGCGCTAACGGGCACAAGACCATTCTAACATACCCTTTCCAAGGAGTCAAATGCAGCTTTCACATATGTGGCACACATCTTCTCCGAAAACTCGCTGACAAGTTTACTATCGGTATTGCTCGTGGTATTGGAAGTGCTACTAGCGGAGGAGGGAACAGAGGCCCCAGTTCCGGTTTTCTGCTTCTTATTCATAGTCATCTCATCAAATGCGAACCTCCCCTCAACTGTGGTGTTGGAAGTTACTAATTGTCGTTTGCGGTCAATAGGATTGTGCACAGACATCACCATGATGGCTTTCAGGACTGACTTCTCCTGGTTGGAATAAGTCTGGTATGTTCAATGCGCTGTTGAAGCTAAGTGCAATATAAAAGAAGGGGGTAGGAAGAGGATCTTTTCTGTATGAAAAATTTGTATTTTCAATTTTGCCCCATCGAGACCTTTGTGGATTTTGTGTGACGAACTTTCCATACGAAGAATCCATGCCACAGATTCCGTTAGATGATTTTACTCGGATCTTTATCGATCTTCAAGGGGCGCAGGGAGAGAAAGCCTTTATTTGCATAGTCTAAAAGTTTCGGATACTGTATTGGTTAGCCTAAATTTACTATAATTGGAAAAGCACAATAAATACTGTTGCATAGTCGATAAATACCAGCTACCTTTTTCAATTGAAAACGTCCTTTTAGTTATCTGTTACCTACCACTCCCTGCTGCTGCTTTTACCACCATCGTGAATGAGAGCTAATGACTGATTCACAAATACAGATCCATGTGCTGGTAATGCTCCAGTGGACAGACGAGATCACGAGACAGCTGGAACATGAATTTGGTGTTGTTTTAGGAGAAATTAAGTCGGTACACGGAACATTCCCTATTCCAGTAGACACACAGGGAATGGTCAATCTCGGGTACTTACAAAAGCGTTTGGACCAATTTGCTACTATCCACCCATACGATTCATCTCTAGGATTTTATGCAATTGTCAGAGATGGCCCTGATAAAGATAGGAAAGACGAAAAACTTTTGGCTTTGACGCTGATATACGATCAAGTCCGAACAATTGTTGGGTTCAGAAACCCGCTGCCTATCTTTGTGCTAGTCCTTGAGACTAATATACGAAACAGCGGAAGGGAAATGATACATCTAGAAGAAGTTGCAGCTCCAGTGGAAACATATATCTTTCAACAGGGTAAATTGGTCCAGATTCCTAGTGCAATTGCTTCTGAAATAACAGAAAGTGCATCCATCAACACTATCACCAATTTTCCAAAGTATCTGGTGGATAATGATTCTGCAGGAAATACTGATTCTACCGAAACACAGTTGCAAAAGCAGATTGATAACTTAAGTTGCGCTGTATTTATGCTAAGGAATAGTGTGGCCAACCTACTCAATTACTTTAATTCGAGACTGGAGGCAACTGATTCTGCCAATGCTAACAGAATAAACAGCTTGACAGTTCATTTGGCCAATAAGATTAAGGCTTTCCAAAACCTACAACTTCTGCAGAAAGAGCCTTCCAACCCCATCCAGTTACAAATGTTGGAATTGAGTCTTTTGACGGACCAAGTGGAAGCTTTGAGAATAATTAAATCTCGTATAAAGAGTCTCATGGCTCAGGAAATAATTTCTCGTAAAACTGAAAACCAGCAGGCTTTCGTTCACTACTGAAAAACGATGTTATGTATAATATGTCAAGTTCGTTTAATGATTTACGTCTTAAACAGATAGTTTATAAATATAGGGAATAAAAAGTAAAAAATTATGTGAAGTAAGGAAGTATAGTATGATGACTCCGGCGTGATTCGAACACGCGCATCTTACGATAACAGAACTTGAGTCTGCCGCCTTAGACCGCTCGGCCACAGAGCCCTTACTTGTTGGAATTATTATCACTGTATATAATGAAGGTCAAAAACTGAAAATCCTGCACACAAACTAAGCGTGATTTTCAGGTCCTTTCAAAAGCTTTCTTTACAAAGTCCTATCTGATTCAACTTACCGCTGGGGTGAGGTCAAGGCTCAAGTTACTTGCGCCACAGGTGGCTTGGTATTCTTCTATAGGGGTCCGAAGTACTTGGTCTTTTCTGTTGCCCCTTGCTGAACGTACCATGTTCGATTCCTGGTGCCAAAGTATTCTAAACTTTGGCATTATGAAATTACTAGCTGGGTTCTCAATATAAAAGTTAGATATCAGTCTTGTAATCGGGACTTTGGTTCTCTCGATAGTTGCTTAGGGCAGCCAAGTTTATCAAAGTTTTATGTCTGTTGTGTATAGCACATACACAGTTTCCTAATAATGATTATTCTTTCAAAAAAATATCTAATATGATTATTCTTTTAAAGATAATCAATAAATTCTATAAATGTTGTTTAGATTGTTTGCAATTGTACAGATCTCGCCATGGCAAATTTAAATATCCATAATTGTTTTTTCTAGACTTTCTAGATGCTCCTAGGCTATTCTTGTTCGTTAAATTGACTCATTTGTGTATTCCAAAATTTAATTTACCATTTTCCCAGATAATCTATATATACATACATGCTTAGAAGAGGTCCTTCTTAACAGAGAGAATTTGTTCAACAGCGTCAACAACAGTCTTCTTGAGATCGATCAATGGTCTGCCCAACAATTCCTTGGTCTTGGAGTTGTCAATATTGACGCAGTTGACCAAATCTTCAGCAGCGGATTCTGGTTTACCAACTGGAATCTTACCAACAATAGCAGGAACGTTTTCGTTCAAGACGTTCAAGATAGATTGGGTAACAAAATTACCAGAGCTTACCAACAATCTCTTACCGGCAGCAGCAGGGTTTTGGAAGGCAACCAAGTGAGCAAAAGCAACGTCTCTAACATCAACAAAAAATCCCATGTTTTGAGGAACTTCGGAATCTGGCTTCAATTTCAAGACAGAGTTGACGATTTCAGAGGAGGTGTTCAATTGGTCACCAATGGAAGAAGCGAAAGCTTGAGGACCGAAAACGTAAGGTGGGTTAATGGTAGACAAGGTGAAGCCGGGCTTTTCCTTTTCAAGGAATTCCCAAGCTGCCTTTTCAGCGAAGGTCTTGGAGGCAACGTAGCCCACAATAGCGTTTTGAATTGCTTGCTCCCAAGTGATAGGGTTCCAGGATTCTTCAGTGTTAGTGAATTTGTTGTTATTTTCTGTTTCGAAATTCATGACAGCAGCGTAAGAAGATGTGACAACAACGTTAGTGATTTGAGGACCGTAATTCTTGATAGAAGACAAGGCATTCTTGGTACCGTTGATAGCTGGCAATAACAAGTCCTTTTCTGGGTCTTCAGTGTTGAAGTGGAAAGGAGAAGCAGTGTGCAAGAAGACCGTGACTTCTGGGTGCTTCTTCAAGGCTTCATCGAAGGCACCTTCTTCTCCGATATCAGGAACCACCTCGTAGCTGAGCTTATCGTTGTTGAACAACTTCTTCAATTGCTCACCCTTTTGGGTAGATCTAACAGTACCCACAACAGAGTAACCACTTTCAAGCAATAATCTGACGATATGTTGGGCAATAAAACCTGTGGCACCGGAAACAAAGACGGAAGTAGACATTATATTGATATTTATTGGCAAAAGTAATGCTCGAAAAAACGTAATTGATATTTCTATTCCAGATCTTAGCGCCACGTATTTATAGTACTAGCAGCTCCTCTGTTTCATGGTAATTTCATAACTGGTTTCCATACCAACAACAAAACACATCTTATCATCGGAGATGATGAGTTCCAAATAAGGCAATAGAGTCCGGATTTACTGAGCCGCACCCTTTGCAAAACGCCATTTTTCGGTTCAATTAGTAATTGAAAAAAGTATCCATACCCAATTG
The DNA here is from genome assembly GCA_030463055.1 of Lizanozyma gosingica. Lineage (NCBI taxonomy): Eukaryota > Fungi > Ascomycota > Pichiomycetes > Serinales > Debaryomycetaceae > Lizanozyma > Lizanozyma gosingica. Next base: position 911 of record JAKVQZ010000053.1, on the reverse strand, counting down.
GGAGTTTGGTATCCGAAAATCCGGGACTATATTTCCACTTTGGGAATTATGACTGCCGAGATAAACTCCGATACCCCATTTAAAGCCGAAGACAGAAGATCGCAAAAACCGAGCGATGGAATATTCTTCACAGTATTCCCGAAGAAGCACTGGCGTTCTTCCGAACGTCAAACTGAAGCCTCGAAGCCAATTTTCATGCAGTGCGATGACCAAGAGAATGAAAATTAAGCCTTTTGGAAACTTAAGTGAATTCCAAGTAGAGTCCAGAACACGGAATTATGGAAGGTCTAATCAACATTAACTCCGAAAGAAATAACAAAAGATCCTGCTCGCTTTGTAATATGCTTAAATTCATTGTGAGAATTGCCTCGTATTTAGTAGATTAGTTGAAGAAAATATGATCTATTAAATGATGGTAAAAGCCAAGATCAATCAGGCTATAAAGGAAAAAAACAAGTGGTACAAATAACCTAAAACACCAATTTCGGTATTGAAGTTAACAAAAGTAAATTTTGGGTTATTCCATTAGAATTTTGAGGACGTTTTATGCAATATAGATATGGTATTTGTCTTCGCTCAGGGGTTACTAAAGTTGTTGAGGAATGGAATCACTACATGACGTCTAAGTTAATGTTGGTGGTAGCGCGGCTTTACTATTGGGAATCATATCATCGTTTCTTTTATTACTATGAAGTATCACAAGTGGGGGGCATCCATTAGTTAGCGTATCTTCGTGTAGATTATCGGAGCCAACGTATTCTCCACATTTGTCCGACACTGTCTTTTCGGGAATACCAAAGCAAGCGAGCGACTTGTTCATTCCGCCACATCCCTATTAGGTCATTCTCCATTATGTTATCTACAATTTCGTTTCCGATTTTACCCGTATCTTCTCATTACCTTCAAATCAA